>CM030363.1:58565094-58890540 GCA_017893485.1 Hemerocallis citrina
ACCCTAAAAACTCCATATTTTGGCCTATAAAATAGCCACTATAGCCATCCCTTTCCTCTATAAAATTAAAATATATTTTTACTATTAATTTCATGGAGTTTTAAAGCGATGATCTTCGATTTTGCAAAAAAAAGGCTTTTTCTCATTCTTTATTGATTTGGTTGATTTCTTCAATAAGGTGAGTGACATATGTTTGTTTTGGTATTGTTCTATGCATACTGTATGTGATGATTCACCTATTAGAAAGCATGTTAGGGATTGGTATGAAGATATAATGGATTTGATGAGTAGATGAGTTAAAAATTGAATCTTTACTTGAAACTATGCTAATAATGAGTAAACTACACCTAGATGACTTGAGATTGTTAGAAAACCTAATAAGAATCATGAGTATGTGTTTTTCTTCATATGTTCGCTGATTTGATTGAGTTTAATAAGTTGTGTGTTGGTTAATACAAAATAGTGAATAAAAACCTATTTTTACTGTGTATATGAAGACACACACTCTGTTTGGGTTTTGATGAAGTGACACTTGGTAAATGGTTGTTATAATTTGCTGTTGGTCACTTTTGAATGTGATCATGAATTCAATCCTTATTTTCATGTATTAGATGTTTTTTAACACCGAAAAATATGCACAAGTAGTCTATCTTCAATTTGTTAAAAAATTCTGTCTACTGATGGATAGAAATGACCACATGTTACAAAAGGGGAAAAAATTTTGATTATAAATTATAGAAGAATGCAAGTAACTTGTACTGAATTCCTTTGTATGATACAAATCATAAATTTTGCTTGTAGTGTAGTTGGGTTCTAGAGACAACTTGTGTGTGATGTATCTTGATGAGTATTATCTCTATAGTGCTATTGACCATAGTTGCCTCACGATACAAATTTGACATGAAACAACTTAGGTTTTGACCGTTCTTGATGTGATTACATTTATGAGATAAATATGATAAATCGTGCGTTTGTTTGGATCCATGTGATATACTTGTTGTAGACATGTTATATACCATATTTCACGATGTTTGGACACTTAGTAGACTCTATAATATGTTTGGTTGTGTTTGGAATGAGTTTCGTATGTTGTATGATGATTTGTGGTTAAGAGGAAAATCTGTATTTTGTCAGTGATTAGTTTTGATTGCTATTTTAGACCATACTAAGGTCAGTATCTTAACTCCAGTGTTAAACATGATTTTTAGAGAAATTCGTCTTCTTTTCAAACTCTCTGACCTTGATCAATTTTGTTTTCGTATGTATGAGATATGATTGTTTTACTACAGAGGTGTGTTTCATTTCCAAATTTCGTTCCTTGATGATTTCGATGACTAAACTGTTTTGATACTAGTGCTAAGCATATTATTTTGATCTGAAATTTTGCACAGTATTTCTAAGTCTATTTAGGAACTATCCACAATTTTGGTGGATTTTATTGATGAGTTTTATATACCGTCTCATGCTTGTTTAAAAAGACTATACTTGCTGAATTTTGTTCGCTGTTCTGTAAAGATTTGTATTTTCACCCTAATTCATTTTTCTTTATGAAAAATATTTATGAAATATAAAAGCTTTCTTATTTTGTCTATTTTCATCTCTCTTTGGAGGATTTGGATTTCTTTTCACGGTTTGCGAGATGTTACAGTTTTCGTACAGCAGTGTTGGGAATTCCAGATTTGCCAAACTATCGTTTCTTGATATTTTCCGATTTTTGTTGACTAAACTAGTCTTACAGAAAAATTATGAACTTTATATTCTGATACTAGACATATTGGGGAATAACCCAAATTTTTTCTGAATTTGTTTGAGGTGTTTTGATGCTGTTTTCCTGACTATGAATTCAATTTACTGATTTCTGGCTGAACGTATTTTCTGTTTCAAATCGGTTTTGAGTTATGATTTTGTGAAATACTATATGACTTATATGTATCCGCTGGATTCGGTTGGAAGTCTATTTTCTAGACCTTTTGACGGATTTAGATTTGTATTTTTGTAACAATGGGAATGAATGAATTTCTTTGAGTAAGTTAACAATGAAATGAAATGATTAAAAATGAAAGATTTTGTGTTGATGGTTGAGTTGTGATTAAAAATGAAAGATTACAATTTGAACTAGCATAGTTGGTTTGCTCTACTTTGTGTTTACAAAATTTTTCAAGGTTGAGTACATCAACAATGGTCTAAGTTTTCGTTCTTTTGTGATTACTATTTATTGCTACCGTTTCAATTCTTTAACATTTTAGATTTCTCACTTACTTTTTTTTTCCACCTCCTAATTAATGATTTGACGCTTACTTTTGTAATATTTAATGAATTTCTTTTAAGCCTCCTTGGATATATATTTTTTTGGTCTATTTTGCTCGTTACTTTTTTGTGCTTTTGGAGTATTGATTATAATGTCAACATTCAGTAATATACTCATTATTATATGTCTTTTACATTCATTGTTATTAATATTTTCTTAGCTAAATTTGTTCATATTTCTATGTATCTTGACTAAATATTGTTCCCAAAACTATTTTTTATGTAACCTTTAAGTTTGTGTTCCTTTGTTGTTTGTATGGTTATCAACCTTTAATATTTGGGTTTTATCTCTTCACTTTTGACTTCTTATTCTATGAGATTGGTCTTGTTATTTTCTTACGTTTGGGGATTAATGGTGTATTCAATTGAATTTCTTATAATTTTTTCATGTCAGTTTTCACCTTTTACTCTTCGAGCTATAATTATATATTATTTTTGTTTTGCTTAGTAATTGAATCCAACAATAAATAATGATAGAGTAAAAATTTTCAAAACTGTTTTGTAAGTTTTGTATTTTGTTTTCTTTTACTTATAGTAGTTTTGAGGACAGAACTTTTCTAAGAGGGGAGTGATGTAACACCCCGCAAAATAAAATAAATTATTTTGCATTACTAAATAATATTAAATTGGTAAAGTTGACTATTTTGACTATTTTCTTGAAATTATAATTTTTGCACGTGCAGCGCACGTGCAAAGTTAGGAAGTTTTGAATTCTTAAAATTTTTTGGTTAATGATTAATTTTTCCTCATTTATTTATGATATTCTAATTTTTAGATTTATTTGAATTTATTTGACTATTTTATGAATTCCTCGATTTTACCGTGCAAATATTTTTTTTGGTGCAAATCTCCACTTTAGAATTTCTGGATACTTTCTCCTATTTATAATTAAGTATATCCTAAATTTTGGAATTTTTCTAAATAAAGAAAATATTTTTGTAAATATTTCGATAGAGATGGGCTTTTATGTAAAAAGCCGTTTGGATCTCAAACAAATAATGAAAATTCGTTTTTACTAATTTTTGGGCTTTCCATTTTTGTCTTTGAAAATAAAATCTATTTATATTTTATTTAGAGTTGATTTGGTAAAGATTTAAACAAATATGGTGTTTTTGCAAATATGGAATTTAAGTGGATCTTGTGCAAATGTTGCCTTGGAAAGTTCAGAGTCAAAAATTATTTTAGGAAAACTCATTATTTATTATTAGATATTATTTGTGAATTTTCTGAATTTTTCTGATAACTATTGGACCTATTTGCAAATATTACAAAAAGAGGGACTTTTGTGCAAAATTACCGTTATGGGTGAAAATCAGAAATTTTTTAAATTCTGGGCTATGCTGGATGGCTGGATAATTCAATAGTAAAAAGAGTTGCTTTTATTTTAATTTATTTAACTGATTTAACTATTTTTTTAAAGAAATGTTTATATATGTAAAGTAATAATTTGTTAAGGGATGTTTCCAAAAACTTGTAAAACTCTAAAAACTCCAGATTTTGGCCTATAAAATAGCCTCTATAGCTGTCCCTCTCCTCTTAAAAATTAAAATTTATTTTTACTATTAATTTCTTAGAGTTTTAAAGCGATGATCTTCGATTTTGCAAAAGAATGGCTTTTTCTCATTCTTTATTGATTCGGTTGACTTTTTCAATAAGGTGAGTGACATATGTTTGTTTTGGTATTGTTCTATGCATATTGTATGTGATGACTCACCTAATAGAAAGCATGTTAGGTATTGGTATGAAGATATAATGGATTTGATGAGTAGATGAGTTAAAATTTGAATCTTTACTTGGAACTATGCTAATGATGAGTAAACTACACCTAGATGACTTGAGATTGTTAGAAAACCTAATAGGAATCATGTGTTTTTCTTCATATGTTCGCTGATTTGATTGAGTTTAATAAGTTGTATGTTGGTTAATACAAAATAGTGAATAAAAACCTAGTTTTACTGTGTATATGAAGACACACACTCTGTTTGGATTTTGATGAAGTGACACTTGGTAAATGGTTGTTATAATTTGCTGTTGGTCACTTTTGAATGTGATCATGAATTCAATCCTTATTCTCATGTATTAGATGATTTTTAACACCGAAAAATATGCACAAGTAGTCTATCTTCAATTTGTTAAAAAATTCTATCTACTGATGGATGGAAATGACCACATGTTACAAAAGGCAAAAAAAAAATTTGATTATAAATTATAGAAGAATGCAAGTAACTTGTACTGAATTCCTTTTTATGATACAAGTCATAAATTCCGCTTGTAGTGTAATGTAGTTCTAGAAACAACTCGTGTGTGATGTATCTTGATGAGTATTGTCTCTATAGTGCTATTGACCATAGTTGCCTCACGACACAAATTTGACATGAAACAACTTAGGTTTTGACCGTTCTTGATATGGTGATATTTGTGAGATAATTATGATAAATTGTGTGTTTATTTGGATCCATGTAATGTACTTGTTGTGGACATGCTATAAACCATATTTCATGATGTTTGGACACTTAATAGACTCTATAACATGTTTGGTTGTGTTTGGAACGAGTTTTGTATGTTGTATGATGATTTGTGGTTAAGAGAAAAATTTGTATTTTGTCAGTGATCAGTTTTGATTGCTATTTTAGACCATACCAAGGTCAGTATCTTAACTCCAGTATTAAACATGATTTTTAGAGAAATTCGTCTTCTTTTCAAACTCTCTGACCTTGATCAATTTTGTTTTCGTATGTGTGAGATATGATTGTTTTACTACAGAAGGGTGTTTCATTTCCAGATTTCATTCCTTGATGATTTCGATGACTAAACTGTTTTGATACTAGTGCTAAGCATATTATTTTGATCTGAAATTTTGCACAGTATTTCTAAGTCTATTTAGGGATTACCCAGAATTTTGGTGGATTTTATTGATGAGTTTTATATATCGTCTCATGCTTGTTTAAAAAGACTATACTTGCTGCATTTTGTTCGCTGTTCTGTAAAGATTTATATTTTCACCCTAATTCATTTTCCTATATGAAAAATATTTATAAAATATGAAAGTTATCTTATTTTGTCTTTTTTCATCTCTCTTTGGCGGATTTGGATTTCGTTTCACGGTTTGCGAGATATTACAGTTTTCGTACTGCAGTGTTGGGAATTCCAGATTTGCCAAACTATCGTTTCTTGATATTTTTCGATTTTTGTTGGCTAAACTAGTCTTACTAGAAAATTATGAAACTTTATATTCTGATACAAGACATATAGGGGAATTCCCCAAGTTTTCCCTGGATTTATTTGAGGTATTTTGATGCAGTTTTCCTGACTTTGAATTTGACTTACTGATTTCTGGCTGAACGTATTTTCTGTTTCAAATCAGTTTTAAGTTATGATTTTGTGAAATACTATATGACTTATATGTATCCGCTGGATTCGGTTGGAAGTCGATTTTCTAGACCTTTCGAAGGATTCAGATTTGTATTTTTGTAACAATGGGAATGAATGAATTTCTTTGAGTAAGTTATCAATAAAATAAAGTGATTAAAAATGAAAGATTTTGTGTTGATAGTTGAGTTATGAATCTCTAGAGGGTGTGTGGGACCCTAGGTACCGGCAGTTGAGTTTTGTGGTTTGTTCAGTTATGACCTTTGTTGTTGATCAGTTGAGTTAATTCCGGTAGGGTACACCAACTCTATGAGATTCGTAATTAACTAACTTAAAGGATAAGGACAGGCACTAGAAGGTGATATGATGAAATGAGTGCAAACGTGAGTTATGGACTCCAGGATGATCCAAGGAGTGAGATATTCCCCAGTATTTTGGGACAATGAACGTATGGGCCACAGAATGATCTGCGGAGTGGGATTGATCTCCAATATTCTAAGGACGAGAGCGACGCTCTTGGGATGTTTGCGCAATAAGGGTTCTAGGATGACCTGCGGAGTTAGGCAATTGCCACACTATTCCGGAACGATGGACGTTTGGGCCACAGAATGATCTGCGGAGTGAGATTGAGCTCAAGTATTCCAAGGACGAGAACCGATACTTGCAGAATGTCTAAATCTCATAGTAGTCATAGTAGTAGGATTAGTTGCATAGCGAGGGATTAAACCCTATCAAGTGGAGAATGATAAGGGCTTGCACCGGACCTATGTAGTATAGGATGCATAGAATCTGACAAGTATGCACTAGAGCATCAGCATGTAGCATTGATGTTTTCTTGACTTGGTTTCATGCACGTGTTTTCCTGTTTTCTACACTTGACACTTAGACTAGTTCACTTGATGTTTTCATGTTTACTTATTGTTATTCCGTATTTCATTTTACTCTTGCTATTAATACATGTTGTGTATAATTCTATGTTTCATGTTTTATTTATGTTGTATTTATTTTTTTATGTCACTCTCACCATTATGGCTGACCCCTGTAGTTTTGGGGTTTAGAGTTTTATCTCTAGCCTCATGTTTTATAGGTAGGTACTTATAGCTTGGGATTTGGATGTATGTGGTAGGATGATAATAGAACTTATGTAAATTGTAAAAGAATGTGTTGTAAAAGAAAGAAAATGTAATTCAAGGTGTTTTATTTTCCGCTGTGCTTTGTAAACAATTGATGAATTAAAAAGTTTTAATTTTTCCTGTATTTAGTTACTATGTTTATGATTACATTGAAGTTGATTCTGGAATTGTGCCCCATATTTCTGAGATATTATATTGAAAATTTGGGGCGCTACAATACCACTGTTAGCTTCCAAAGGCAATCGCAAATTAAATACACAGCGAAAAGATTACAAAAAAATATCGAAACCTAGCCATGGATCCATGCGAAAACCATAAATCGTGTTTAGGAGTTATACCTTGAAGATGAATATGTTGTCTCCACAGTATGTCGATCACAGCACGACAATATTGCGGTGCCTCTACAGTATCTACACGAACGGATCAAATCAAGTTTTTCCTCACGTCGTGGTGCTAGCTGCAGGAAAGGGATGTTCCTCACGATCTCTCTCTCACACAATTTCTGTGACAACCAGGAATTTCTCATGTGTAGCTTTTCCACTAATACGTATCATATATATAGGTGCAGAAAATCAACCCAAAGAGAGTAATGAAGTTGTCGGGCTCACAATCTGACCTGGGTCAGATTCATGTGTGAGCCTTTGAACTTTAGTCAACCAATTTAATCTAATTAAATATCCAACCAATGTCAGGAGCCCAAGTCTTACTTGGATCCCCAATTAAATTCATCTTATGAATTTAAATCTAATTTTGATCCATTCTAAGTGTGTGACCCTATAGGATCCCATTACGTTGACAGTAATACAATCATATTCTAGTATTACAAATAGTGAACGGTATCTAGCAATACATCACTACTACTCAAGTAACGGGAATGTCAGTGATTTGACATAACCTATTCGTGACCTGATTTGACATACCCAATTCGTGACTAATGTTACCATGTAGTCTAGTCCAATTATTCAGATATCTTTATTGACCACAAAGCATAGAGCGTGTCACCCTTGTATAGTTCAATCTTTCGTTTCTTGATGTCCGAGTAGACTTACTGAAACAAATGAGCTCAATATCTCATATTGACTCAATTGAGCACTGTCATGCATTTTGCAGTCTCACTCAATCAAGGGGGCCATAGATATCACTCCTGTTATGTAAGAGAGACAAATTCTATCTAAGTGTAACACCCAAAATGTTTTTTTTTTGAAAACTAAGTCTTCAAATTCAATTCTTTTAATTTCTATATCACTTTAATCATAAACTAAGAAAGTTATATTCCAGGAAAAATTTTGACAGAGTCTCCCCTGTAAATTTTGCCCCGAAACACAAAAAGCTTACGGAATTCTGCTCAAAATTCCGTAGCTCACAAACCACATAATATTTTCATGGGCTCCCCAGGCCAAAATGAGCAGATACACACAGGCAATATAATATAATGCTCTGGGGGCCAAACTCATAACGGATTATCAAATATCAATTAAAAACTATGAATTTCTTTGAAAAACGAGGTAAAATTTTGTGAAACTTACCACAGAGCCTGGTACTCCACGACGAGATGGGTACGGGTCACCAACATACCACACCACCTCACACTATACTCATCATCGTCATATACAGGCTTATACACTCATAATACAATTTAAATCATAAATTTCACTATTCCTATAACTAAATAATACAAATTTTTAAAATAAAAAGTTATACTACCACTCCACGCCTCACCTCTGCACTGATGAGAACCTGCAACAGTGGGGGACCTAGGGTAGTCCTCAGACTCCCCTAACCCCCAAAACACTAAGGGGTTAACCATTTCTGGTGTGAGTATAGTTATTAATCAAATAACAAATTAAAATAGTATAAAGAAAATAAATTAAACTTACGAATGCCAAATTAAAATAAGGCAACCTGAATCCTGAATACAACAACATCGTCACTACAATGACATATCAATTACTCTGCCAAACCTGCATTTAACTATTTAATTATTCATAACTTCCCCCATTTCATAATACACTTCACATCAACCTCGTATATATATATACTTATCTTACATTCGCATAACACGAATATTCATCTTTCCACACTTATCATCATATCAGCATCTCACTATTTATATTAATATAACTACATGATGTTATTACATCATTTCTCCAACTCTATTTAGCCATGCGTTTCATTTACTTATATTATGTCATCAACACACACATTCATCTTGGAAGTTGTGCCGAGGCAGGTAGTTCCCACCATTTCCACGGAAATAGCGGGCGAGTAGTTCCCCGACACACTTCCAAGGTACACAAACTCATATCACAACATACTTTCTTTAATAACCATTTTCATACCCAATCTCATAATACAAGTATTTATTTTATTATGTTATAAAAGTATCACATCATAAACATATGCATCTATTCTCATACTACCACCTTCCTTCATATCTTATGACATAATTACCACATCTCATTGCCCATGCGATTTACTCACATTTCATCATATCATTAACACCTCATTAATTAGAATACTTATACTCATTGCATCAGAACCATGTTTTATAGCTCATTCACATCTTATTATATAACTTAGTAATTTCTCATTCTTATAAACAATAAATCTTATTATCATTTTCACTTAATCCCCAAACACAATCTGGGGCCACACATATCACACCCCATAGCTGATAGCTTGGGTAATAATCACCGCACCCCAAATACACAGTTTGGGTAATATCACATCACATCTCAAGCCGATAGCTTGGTTATTAATCACTTCGATCACTTATCATCTTCACTTTACTTTATTTCTCATTTCCGTCAATCATTACCACTATTATATCAACTCACCCTGCGAATTATGCCAAGGTAGGTAGTTCCCACCATTTCCACAGAAATAGCGGGCAGGTAGTTCCTTGACACAATTCCAAGGTACACAAACTCACATCAACTGTATTTTACTTTAATGATCATACACATAATACCATTACTTCGTATTATTCATAAGAACACATGTCTCTTCTATTATTATCATTTTAAATTAACCACGCACTGCATTTATCACTTCTTTTCATATGCTAACTCATAACTCATTTTCTTTCACATTTATTTCATTCACAACTACCTTCTTTCTCATCCACAATTCACATTCCACTATCCACTTTCTTTACTAACACATTTATTATTAGCACTTGGTTATTTTATTAGTTTGTCGACCAGTGAGCCACAGTATCCCAACATACTGAAAGCCGACAGCCCAGTAAAACACGCGGACCGATGCTCACACAGAGTCTTACTCATCCGAGGCTACGTCTTCCTCCTAGCCGAACTAGCGAGGGAACACCGCACCCCAGATAAACTGGGTACTTCCTCGCGACGTCTGTCATCGAGGGAAAAACACCGCACCCCAGGTAAACTGGGTACTTCCTCCCAGCCGATAGCCAGGAGGGAAAAACACCGCACCCCAGGTAAACTGGGTACTTCCTCGCGACAGCTGTCATCGAGGGAAATCGGGCCTCAAGCCGATAGCTTGGGCGAAAAACACCGCACCCCAGATATACTGGGTACTTCCTCCCAGCCGACAGCCATGAGGGAAAAACACCGCACCGCAAGCCGGTCCTTGGGTATTAGGAGGTCTAGCCCAAACCCCCAGGATTGCTGTAGGTACTGATCAACAAAATCATCTGTTATTAACATTAATCATTTCATCTTTCCAGTTTACTTTATCAACATAAAGCATCATAGCTTTTAATTCAACAATAGCCACATCCTTAACTTTAATCACAAGAATAATAACACATTTTATTAACACTTACTATCTCACCTTTTATTTTGCATTTGATGCACATCTGATGTCCACGATATTGATTATCATCTCGTTGTATCATATATATATGCATACCCCATGTCATTTAACATAGAAACCATCATGTTATTTAATTTACCATAACATCACCCATTATGAATACCATGTTATTCGCTACTTCATTAAATCCCATATAAACATACACCAAGTCATTTATCATATAAACCAACATGTCATATCATTGCCCATTAATTCATTTCAAACATAATTAAAATGTAAACATGCACCCACTTATTTAATTTCGTCAATTATTGCATCACACATCATAATCATCTCTATATATATTACAAATAAACATCACACATGCGGGTTTCCCATCATAAGGGGCCAAAACCACTTATTTCCTCTAATTAAGTCTTATAATATCTAATTATAGCATACTAGCTCATACATCCTGTTTCATATAAGTAAAATCACTTATAAGGGCTTATATGCCCCAAAACATGCACAAACGTGTACTATAATTACACAGATCTTCAAAACATGATCACAATCACTAAATTCGTCTAATTACATCTTATAACATCCATCCATGACATGCTAGCCCATACACCAGGCTCCGCATATACCCGACTGCCTATATCGGCCTATATACCCCAAAAACATGCACAAAACATGCATGGGATAAAATACGCATAAATAATTTAATATATTTAGTTTTTATACTTCAACACATCACATTAACCCATAATATAGGTTTTATATACTTAAAATAGTTAATTTCATCACGTGTCCCAAAAACCCATTTTGGATCCTTAAAAATCCGTATTTTCAATGAAAATTCATTTTTTGGCATAACACCCACAAAACATATCAAAAGGCCACGAAATTTGGCCACAATATAAAATATTCATAAACACAACGTACTCACCTGACGGCTCGAGCAGACGATGTCCCACGTCCGTCCTGTAGCCAGTCGAAGTTCGACTTTTTCCTCCTAATTGAAAAATTATAGAACCGATTAGTTTAAAGCTCAAAACTCGACCTACGGACCTCCAAATTTGAATCCGTCTTCACCCACACGTTACAAATGACCTAAGTAGCCGAGCTACATCGACGGATTTCGAATTTGGGTCTCCATACAAACATTCCCTTATTGATCGGAGGCTTTCTAATAAGAAAAATTCATATTTTCTAATTTCTTCAATCCCTTGATCCTAATATCTCAAATTAGGGTTAACAACAATAATGGAACTCATCTATACCTCTGAATTCATCAAAGTCTCACCTCTATATCGCACGGGCATTTCACCGAACACCCGGCGTGTACTTTTCGCCTATAATTTATTTCACTCAATTTAATTGAGCTGGAAGCCTATAAAAATCATCCTAAATTTATATTAATCCTTTCATAATACTCTACACCCTCATATGCATTTTCTACAATTATTTGGATCGAGTTTTCTACCCGGTTTCATAAACTCCATAATTCGAGTTTATGCCAAAATCACTACTTCCCATTTTATTCTAATGGCTCACTAAATTTTTTACCACCATCTAAAGGATATTTCTAATATATATATATCTCTATTTTACAAATCCAAAATCCTAATTTACTAACAACTTGTAATTTTTCTAACAATCCACTAATTCCCTAAATCTTTCACTTCCAACACCTCTAAATCACTCTTCCATAATAATCCTACTCAATAAAACTAAACACACTAAATTTTATACGAATAAATAAAATAGGGTATACCTTTTCGACATCCTTTCGAAAATCCGACACTTCCATGATGTAGAGAACCCTTCAATTAGCTAATCCCCCAATTTAATTCAAATTTGGTGGAGAAACGAAGTGGATTGGAGGAGAGAGGGAGAGACCGAAGTGGGGTTCGGTCCTCTGCTGGCTTCGATCGGATCAGAAAAGAAAGAAAGAAGGGAGAAGGAAGGAGGAGCGAAGGGGGGGGGATTTGATAAAATTTTTATAAAATATATTTTTTTATAAGGGATATTTGCATATAGGCCCCCAGATCTCTAGACATTTCAAATAAGCCCCAACTTTATACTTTTAATAACACTAATAATGCAAAATACATTAAATATCACATAACAATTCTCTAAAATTATGAAATAAGGTAAACAATATTTCTTTACACAAAACCCGACTCATAACTTCAATATATCACCTATACTAATCCAACAAAATATATTAAAACCACTTCATAATAATCCTTCAAAATAATAAAATAAATGAACAATAATTATTCACATAAAATCTCAACTCATAGCCCCCAATATATCAATAACGCCTATCAACCACAAATATCCATACCAATATCAATATAAAAATAATAATAAGAAAATATAGCTTAAAAATAATTCTCACCCCTACAAACTATAAAACGAAGAATTTTAAGTATTTTAAAATCCGAGGTGTTACACTAAGTCACTCACTCCTTCCACATTATTTGTAGTATATCCAATAGTCTACTTTATAATCACCTTATTACAGGCAATGTTTGACGATATTAAAATATACAACTTCTCATATAGGAAATCGTAGTGACTTCAAGTCAAAGGACTACGTACACCATGGTCGCTGTAACACCTCGTAAAATAAAATGATTTATTTTGCATTATTAAATAATGTTAAATTGGTAAAGTTGTCTATTTTGACTATTTTTCTTGAAATTGTAATTTTGCACATGCAACACACGTGCAAAGTTAGAAAATTTTGAATTCTTAAAATTTTATCGTTAATGATTGATTTTCCTCATTTATTTATGATATTTTAATTTTCAGATTTATTTGCATTAATTGAGCTATTTTATGAATTTGTCGATTTTACACATGCAAAATATGTGCAAATATTTTTTTTGGTGCAAATCTCCACTTTTAAATTTCTGAATAAATTCTCCTATTTATAATTGATTATATCCTAAATTTTGAGATTTTTCTGAATAAAGAAACTATTTTTATAAATACTTCGAAAGAGATGGGCTTTTATGTAAAAAGCTGATTGGATCTCAAACAAATACTAAAAATTCGTTTATGCTTCTTTTTTAGCCGGCCTTGGTCATCATTGAAGATAAAATTGAATTAAAATTTATTTAGAGTTGATTTGGTAAAGATTTAAACAAATATGGTATTTTTGCAAATATGAAGTTTAAGTTGGACCATGTGCAAATACTTTTCTTGAAAACTAAAAGTCAGTTATTTTATTTAGAAAATATAATATTTATTAGTACATAATAATTCTAAATTTTCTGGATTTTTATGAACATTTTATGACATATTTGCAAATATTACAAAGAGAGGGACTTTTGTGCAAAATTACCACTTGGAGTACAAATCCGAAATTTTTCATTTTCTGGGCTATGCTTGATGGCCGGCTAACTCAGTAGTAAAGGGTTTTGTTTTATTTTAACTTATTTAACTAATTTATTAAAGAAAGGTCTATATGTGTAAAGGAATAAATTATTGAGGGGTATTTCTATAAAACTCATAAAACCCTAATTAAATCACGATCCCTGCTATTTATTGACGGCTACAACTGCCTCCCCTCTGCACAAAACAAAAGAACTATTTTTATTATCATTCTTGAAGATTTTTCAAGCTTGGAATCTTGGATTTTTCTAAGGAATGAGCTTTTTCTTATTTCTTTATTTTTTAGATTGGATCCTCTTGAGGTGAGTGACATATGTTTGATTTCTTGTTGATCTATACATGTTAAATATGATGATTTTTTAGTAGAATACATGGTATATGATTGTATGATGAAGTAATGGTGAATGAGTAATTAAAAATAGAACTTTCATGAATAATATACAATGGATGAATAAATTTACTGTATGGATAACCTAAGAAAATTAAGAACCTAGTAGAAATGAGGAGTATGTTGTTTTCTTTCATGTTCTTGCTGATTTAATTATGTATATTGAGATTGGAAGATGTACAATGCATATAATTGGTTAAAGAAAAGTTATTTACTAATGAGGAGTATGGATGTTCAGTTCTTGATGTTTTAATGTGATGGAACTTGATAAATGAATGTTGTGGATGCATATAATCATGGGAAAATTGATTTAATTAGTTGTGTATGTGTTTAATCGATTTGTATGAAGGTTTTGGATAAAAAAGATCAAGTTTTTAATGATTTGAATTGGGTTTGATTTCGGGTTGTTGATGCAGAGAAAATTTTGTGTTTTTGCGATGTTTTCAAGAATCTTTGACTAATATTGATACTGAGATTGAATTGAATAATATACTATTCATATACAATGATTTCTTGATTAGTTATTGATGCATATACAAATATATACACATATATATATAACCTTATATAATCGATTTCCTGATTTTGAAGGGTTTTAGTCGAAAATTGTTCTTTTATGAAATTGTTGAGAGTTTGGTTTGATTTGTGAACTCCAATATGTTTGGCAAGTTGTATTTGATCATCTCAGGATTATAATTTTATAAATTCATGCATTTAAAGATTTTAAACCACATATAAATTGAGAGGTGCACGAAATTTAAAGTGCTATTTTTTTTACATGTCGGTCAACCGCCCAGAATTACAATTGGGATGTCGGTCAACTGTCAATTTCTTGGTTTTGGGATTTTTAGCATGGCAGTCGACTGCTAATTTTTGAACTATGATGTCGGTCGACCGACAGCTGCTGTGTTGGCTGTTTTGTTGAGTTTTTGTTGTTTTCTTGAACGATTATTTCTTCGAACTTATGCATTATTGATCTACTATTTTAGATAAAGTTTTTGCTACAGATTACTGGATTTTATAGAGAGTATATATTTTGATTATAAAATATTTTAACTCATATTTCTATGGCTTTAGAAAACGAATTATATATGGATTTCGAAAGATTGATGTTTTGTTATTTTCTATGACTTCAAAATGTGAAACTCAGTTGTTTTAAGAGATTTAATCTCAGATTTTATTTCAGGAAATTTGTGAGTATTCAGATGAAATTGAATTTTTTGATTTAAAGAAGTTTTCTTATTATGAATGAGTTGATGATGGAATCAAGAGTTTTAATGAAAGATTTGTGTTGATGTTTGAGTTGTGAGTATCTAGAGGTTGAGTAAGATTCCTGTAAACCGGCAGATGAGATTTTATGGATATTGGCCAGTTTGGGCCTTGCTGTTGTTTTGGTGAAATTAAGTCCAGCAGGGTACACCAACTCTAGGGAGTGAGAAATTGTGTTTTAATTAATAATAATCAAACTAAGGACAGGCACTAGTAGTGATGTGATAGAACTTGGGAAACGTAAGTATGGGCTCTGTTGTTAGTCCAACGGATGTATTCCAGGACTGTGTGTTGTTGTGTCCCTAGTATATTCGCGTGTCGAGAGTCTACGAGCCTATTCACAGAATGTCT
This sequence comes from Hemerocallis citrina, assembly GCA_017893485.1. Lineage (NCBI taxonomy): Eukaryota > Viridiplantae > Streptophyta > Magnoliopsida > Asparagales > Asphodelaceae > Hemerocallis > Hemerocallis citrina. The sequence continues at coordinate 58,581,094 of CM030363.1, forward strand.
AGAGGATAGTTGGTATGTTTGCGTGTCGAGGGTCGGCAGACCTATTCACAGAACATACGGGGCATTCGCATGTCGAGGGTCGGCAGGCCTATTCACGGGATGTACTTTGTATCTGCACGTCGAGGGTCGGCAGGCCTATTCATGGGATGTACTTTGTATCTGCACGTCGAGGGTCGGCAGGCCTATTCGTGGGGTACACGGTAGGGAGGTGATTCTCTGGTATTAGAGCTATGCTTATATGATGCTTGCGCGTCGAGGGTTATTAGGCCTGTTCGCAGAGTATTCTAGATCTTGTTGCTATCACCGTAGTAGGATTAGTTGCATAACGAGGGATTTAACCCTATAAAGTGGAGAACGATAAGGGCTTGCACCAGACCTATGTAGTATGGAATGCATAAAATCTGATAAGTATGCAGTAGAGAGTCATCATACTGCATTTGTATTTTCTTGACTTGTATTATGCATGATGTTTTCCTGTTTTCCTAAACTTGACACTTAGCTTAGTTTCACTTGATGTTTTATGTTTTATTTATCGTTATTTCATATTTCTTTGTTACTACTGTAGGAATGTGTTGATTACAAATTTATTCTTTATGTTTCATTTAAATTGTATTTCTTTTAAAGTCACTCACACCGTTATGGTTGACACCTGTAGATTTGGGAGTTAGGGTTATCTTTAGCCTCATGTTATATAGGTAGGTACCATTAGCTTGGGATTGGATGCATGTGGTAGAATGATCACATGGCTTATGCAAATTGTAAAAGAAATGGGTTGTAAAAGAAAGAAAATGTAATTCAAGGTGTTAATTTTCCGCTGTGCTTTGTAAAAGAACTGATGTAATAAAAAGTTTTAAATTTCCCTGTATTTGGTTTCTGTGTTTATGATTACAATTGAAGTTGATTCTGAAATTTGTGCCAAGTATTTCTAATTTTATTTATTGGAAATTCGGGGCGCTACAGTCATTGTGAGAACCGCTTATGACACTCACATGACGATCCATGCAGCGTTCTCATGGTGGGTCAGTCCAGTACATTATTACTCTAATATGTACTCATGTGAAGAATTGATATCTCATATCCATGACCCGTGAGAATGGTCATCAGTCTTCGCACACACTAGTCTCTATGTAATATCGTTGTCCTAATTCATAGTAATACTTGACTAGGGATATTTAAAAACAGTATTCTGATTTCAGCCAATAGGATCTCACAATCAAGTCATGCACTTGATATCTCATAGTATTGAACCTACTATTCTAAGAACTTTATTATGTTCATTTAATTCACAATAAATAACATAATAAATGAAATGCCTAAATATGAAATAAATATCATGATACAATGTAAATTAGTGATGTCAATACACAACTGGCCTCTAGGGCATACACCAACAGTACTTGATTCGCCAATTGCAGACTGGCCACCTCCCTCTTGTAATTGTTTTGCCTTAATAAATAAAAAAAATATTCCTTTATTTTTTTGGATTCTGTCGAACGAATAATGTAGCGCTATTCACGATGATCCAAGAATTATGAGGCGGGATCTAAGCGTCGGGCAGTGAACTGGAGGACATGCCCAAGGGTAGGTCCATGGACCTGGTCACACCGTCTCGGTGCCGGATGTCACTCCAAAAAGTGATTCCGAATAGATTTTTAGTTAGTTTGCTCCGCCGTCTCGCCATCAGGATCCATGTCGAGGGGTGGTTCCGAAAGAAGTTCCAAGGAGTTTGTTCCACTGTGTTGGCGTCAGATATCACGCCAAGGGGTGGTTCCAAGGATAGATCCAAGGAGTTTGTTCCACTGTGTTGGTGTCAGATGCCACAATGAGGAGTGGATCCAAGGATATTTCCAAGGAATTTTAGTGTGCATTCTCGGTGTCGGATACAACGTCATGGGAGTGATACTCGGAGAGGCACTTATGGCAAGAACTTAGTTTGTTGGATTTCTAAATTTAAAATGACATTTCATTCATTTGTTGTTGCCTATAGGCGAGCACTTATTACATTTGCAGGCCTCTGTGGAGTGATTACAAGTAGGGGCCGCTACGGGCCTTTGTGGAACTTCATTAAATACTCCGCATTCCATGTTCTCTTGACTACATGACCCCGGGTCTTCAAGGCGGTATGTTTCTGGGCATACCACTTTGGAGACCCTATATGGGCCTTCCTAGTTAGGAGCCAGTTTCCGCTTCTTAATCGGCTCTGAAATCTTGAGCCGTCTGAGCATGTGATCGCATTCGTTGTTGTTGGCAGGTCGGACCTTCTGATTGTAAAGTGTTTTACCCTCTTTTGGTAGATACTCCTTCTGATGGCCGCCCTTCCGCGGACTTCGTCGAGGAGGTCCAGGTTGGCCCAGAGGCTGACGGAATTTGTATTCTTGTCAAGCTCATAATTCGCATAGATGGCATCCCGACTTCCAGGGGGATTATCACCTCGGTGCCGAAGGTCAGGTTGAAAGATGACTCACCTGTAGGAACTCTCTTGGTCGTGTGATAGGACCACAATATGCTGGGCAACACATCAACCCACAATCCCTTAGGGGACTTTTCCAACCTCTTCTTGAGACCATCGAGGATCTATTGGTTGGCATTCTTGGCCTGGCCGTTGGATTGGTGGTGTGAGATTGAGGAGAACCTCTACTGGATTTTTAGGTCTCCGCAAAATTTGGGAAAGCCTTTACCGGCGAACTGGGTACCATTGTCAATAATAAGGATCCGAGGGATCCCAAATCGATAAACGATGTGCTTCCAAAAGAATTGTTTGGCCTGATGCTCGGTGATAGTGGCCAGGGACTCCGCCTATTCCCAATTCGTCAAATAGTCACGATGAGGAAGCGCTTTTGGCCAGTTGCTTTGGGAAATGGGCTGACTAGGTCCATCCCCCACATAGTGAATGGAGCCAGACTATCCAGTGATTTGAGCTCCACCTGGGGTGCATGTCTGACCATAGAGAATCTCTGGCACAGGTCACATTTTTTCACGAGGTCCTGAGCATCATGTAGAAGGGTTGGCCAGTAGTACCCGTAGTTTAGTACTTTCCTTGCAAGCGACCTACTGTCCATATGGCAACCTCCTATCCCCCCATGCATCTATTCAAGTGCATATTTGGCTTTCTTCGGTGTCAGGCATCGGAGGTAAGGTCTACCGTCATCCTTCGTGTATGAGCACTTGAAATGCGTGCCATCGATGAGTGCAAACATCTCAGCCCTGGTCTGAACCTTTCTGGCTTCGAACGGATCCTACAGAAGTTCACCGTTTCTCAAGTATTTCAAGATCAGGTCCATCCAAGTTTCTGTTTACACGGGCGGATAGGTAGAGGACCTCAGATTTCTCAATGCTAGATCTTAGGAGGATGTCTACCTGGACTGTGCAGTCAAGGCCTTCGAATGAGGAGGATGCCAACTTGGATAAGGCGTCAGCTTGGTTGTTCTGCTCCTGAAGAATTTGGGTAATGGCAGCATCTGTGAAGTCTGCCAAGAGAAGCTTGACGTGTGCCAAATATTGGACCATTCGAGTGTCTCGGGTTTCATATTCTCCGCAGCCTTGACTGACGATGAGCTGGGAGTCGCTGAAGGCTTTTACTCGTTTAACTCCAGCCTTTCGGGCCAAGGGGAGCCCGGCGATCAATGCCTCATACTCCACTTCCTTATTGAATGCCTTGAAGCTAAAGCGTAGGGATTATTGGAGGACGAAGCCGTCCGGGCCGCTTAAGATGACTCCGGCTCCACTACCCTCTTCACGGGATGATCTATCCACGATGAGCTGGGAGACATCGCTACTTAATCTGGGCATAACTCTATCATCCAAACTCTGATTGAGATGATTCAAAATGCTATGGAACAAAAAGAAAAAGATCTACAATTTTCATGTTTTGAGTTTTGAGAGATCCTAGCTTCATCAAGGTTCAAAATCAGGCTTGAAGTTGATGCACCTACACAAAATTGGGAGTACAAACTGTGGATTATACTGATGTTGCTATTTCCAATAGCCGCATCAGGCTAATTATGCCGTTATTTGGAATAGTGGTATCAGATATAAGCAATTTTCACTTACAATTTTTTCTCAGGTTAGAGAACTCCTAAGTGAATGCGATGCCGTTACTTTCAATAGCAGCAACGAAATTTTTTAGGTGCCGCTATTGGCAACAACGGCATCAAAATAATATATACTGTTATTGTCAATAGTGTTTATGCTGACGTGTCTAAAACTAGGTCAGTTAGGTATATATTTTCAAATGTGGGTCAATTTGGTCAATATTTTCAAAAAGTGGGTCAGTGCGTAGTATTACTTAAATAGTTAGTATGTATGGTTTGCATGTATTATATATACTAGTAGGTAATGTTTTAATCAATATATAGTTTTTAAAGTAATATAATATATCAGTTGTTAATAATTACATATTTTTAAAGTAATATAAAAAGTATAATGAGAGAGTTTGAGTTATACATGTAATGCACGCAAATTGGTAGATTTAAATAAAGTGAATAATGGGAGAGTTGGAGTTGCACATACAATACACGTAAAGTGGTAGATTTACAAATAAAGTGGTAGATTTACAAATGACACTAAGGCCTTCTCCCATTATAATATTAGAGATTAAAGATTAGAGATGCACGGGGTATACCTGGTATGTTAGCTTAATGTTTCTTGTTCTAGTGTGTATGCTTGCTTATTAATGCTTCTTGTCGTAACTTGGTGAGCTTGTATGGGACAATATCACATAATCAATGGAATGCATTTGTTTTGTGCTCTTTGTTATTTTCCTGAATTTAGTTGAACTTGTTATTTTGTGAGAAAGGCTATGATGTCAGTTCTTTGTAAATCTCCCGACAATATGATGCTTGATACTTGATCCTGTCCAGATTTTGTTTTTTTATCTACACGTTTGTTCTTTCGAACCTCTATTCAATTAAGTCAAAAAACCAATATAATGCATTTTTGTTATAATTGCTTCACGGCCCGAACTATAGGTCCCCTAACACCAGGGGCAGATCCAGAATTGAAAAGTGAGGGGGGTTGGAAAAAAAAATCGCATAAGGTAACATGTAAAATATATATATAGTTGTTATAGATTCCAGAGGAGTAAAGTTATTATAGATACTAGATAGAATAGAGTTAGGCTTGGTGTCACGGACAAATTCTAGAAGTTTTCGGAAGCATCCAGGCTGCTCAAGAGGAGTCCGGAACACTCCAAAATGCTCTGGAAGGATCAAGAACGTCCTAGAGTCCTCTAGGACAAGGTGGCACGTTCTAGAGCAAACCAGAACCTTTTGGAAGAGTGTCCCTAGTTAGAGAGTATTGTAGAACTTTCAAGAGAATTCTCGTACATAGTAGAACTCTTGTATTCTAGAGCCTTCCCTTGAGGAGGTGAAAGGTCATGCTAGCACTATAAATAGGGAGGAGCCTCATTTGCTCCATCCATCCAAGAAAAAGCAATCCAAGCCACTCTTGTAAAGTTCTCTAGAAGAATAAATTCTCTTCCATCTTACTTTGCTCACTTCTCTTCAATCCTCTGTCTTCTTAACCTTCAGTTTGCCTGACTTAGCCCTCGATCTAAGGAGTAAGCTAGGTGGCACACGGTCTGACTTGAGGAAAAGAAATCATCCCGTGACATGTGGTATCAGAGCCAAGATTTTGTTTGGCAGAGATTATGGCTGGACACAAGGGAAACGTGAGCGATGTCACCACCAACGTGGAGGTAGTTGGTGATAGGGGAAGAGTAGAGACAAATACCAAGAAGAACAAGAACAAGAACGCAAGGAAGCAGTCGATGGATGTTTTGGCCAGCCTCGATTCGAGATTGACTAAGGTGGAGATTTCCATGGGGGAGTCCATTGAAAGGATGAATTCCATGGACGACACCGTGGACGGTGTCAGAGAGGATGTTGGTGGCCTAAGGGAGGAGATCCTTTGTGTCCTCAACACCCTAAGGGCCGAGTTCAAGGCGGAGATAGCGCAGCTTCAAGAGGCATTCAACACCCAAGGAGAGGAGGTGAAGTTGTGCAAGGTAGCAATAGCAGGTAGGACTATTGCAAGGGAGATACCACGCACTAAGGCGCCAGAACCCTTGAAGTATGGAGGTAAGCGTGATCCCAAAGAACTCGATGAATTCTTTTGGTCCCTAGAATGCTACTTCAATGCTGTAGGAGTTAAGGACGATCAATCCAAAGTGGATACGGTCGTCCTTTACTTGAAAGAAAATGTAGCATTATGGTGGAGAAGGAAGCATGGTGACATAGCCAAGGGGCTATACACAGTGGATACTTGGAATGAGTTCAAACAACAACTCAAGAGGCAATTTTGCCCCCAAAATGCCAAAGATGCAGCAATGAAAAGGCTACGTAGGTTAAAGCATACCGGGAGTATCAAGGAGTATGTTTCCGAATTCACATCCTTGATGCTAGAGTTACCGGATCTGAACGAGGAAGACAAACTTTTCTACTTCTTAGACGGATTACAATTCTGGGCCAACTTAGAACTCAAGAGGAGGAACGTCCAAGACGTAGACGAAGCTATAGCCGTGGCGGAGGACCATGTGGAGTTCAAGAAAGACTTCGGCGGCAACAAGAAGAATAGTGTGGGAGAAAAGCCCCACAAGTTTGTGAAACAAGATAAGAAGTATGACAAGTCGTTCAAAAGGGACAAGCCCAATGAGGGAGGAAGCAAGAAGAAGGAGCCGGAATGTTACTTGTGTAGCGGACCGCACTATCTTCGAGACTGCCCAAAACGGAAGGCCCTTAATGCTATGGCTTGTCAAGCGGAAGAAAAAATGCACGTTAGTTCCATACATCTCCTTAACTCTCTTAAGGACAAGGGCGAGACGGTGAAGGTGTCCAAGAAAAACGAGACCAAGGTCGGTGGTCTCATGTTCGTGGAGGCCAAGGTGAATGGAGGATCCACCAAGGCATTAGTGGATACAGGTGCATCTCATAACTTCATTGCTGAAGAAGAGGCTACTAAATTGGGAATCAAGTACGCCAAGGAGTTGGGTTGGGTGAAGGCTGTAAATTCATCATCTCAACCTATCCTTGGAGTAGCTCGTGGAGTACCTATCTAGCTTAGAGGATGGGAAGACACTATTGACTTGACGGTTGTCCCTATGGATGACCACCGCATGGTTTTGGGCATGAAGTTTATGGACAAGATACGTCCCTTATCATTTGAGAATGACTCAACCATGTGAATTACAAAGGGATCTACTATCCACATAATACCTTTGGAGAGAGGGAAGACGGAGTCAAGAACGTTACCTGCCATGCAACTCAAAAGGGGTCTCAATAAGAGGGAAACCACTTATTTAGCTGTCTTGAAGGAGGCAGATGTTCCAACAGAGACGGGTGTGTCAACCGGAGTGAAGGAAGTATTGGTAGAGTTCAAGGATGTGATGCCACCGGAGTTGCAGAAGAAGTTACCTCCGAGACGGGAAGTGGATCACGTGATAGAGCTTGAACCGGGTGCAAGACCCCCAACCATGGGACCTTACCGTATGGCTCTGCCCGAGTTGGAAGAATTGAGGAAGCAGTTAAAGGAGTTGCTCGATGCTGGACTCATTAAGCCCTCCAAAGCTCCCTATGGTGCCCCGGTGTTATTCCAAAGAAGCATGATTGAAGTCTACGGATGTGTATAGACTACTGGGCACTCAACAAAATCATGGTGAAGAATAAGTATCCTATACCGTTGGTTGCCGATTTATTCGACCGACTTGGTAAGGCGCGTTGGTTTTCAAAGTTGGATTTGAGGTTGGGCTATTGGCAGGTACGCATAGCCGAAAGGGATGAAGCTAAGACGACTTGTGTGACAAGGTATGGTTCGTTTAAGTTCTTGGTGATGCCCTTTGGTCTAACCAATGCACCTGCGACATTCTGCACCCTCATGAACAATATCTTCCATCCGTTCTTGGACAAGTTCGTGGTGGTTTACATGGATGACATCGTGGTATATTCGGACACGTTGGAGGAGCATGTTGAGTACCTATGACAAGTCTTCCAAGTACTAAGGGAGAACGAATACTATGTCAAACCAGAAAAGTGCTCCTTTGCCCAGCAGGATGTGATGTTCTTAGGGCACAAGGTAGCTGGTGGGAAGATTTATATGGATAAATCCAAGGTGCAGGTCATTGCGGAGTGGGAAACGCCCAAGAACGTGAGAGCTACGGTCTTTCTTAGGCCTTGTGAATTATTACAGGAGGTTCATTCTTGGATACTCGGCTAGAGCCACACCACTCACCAACCTACTCAACAAGAAAGTTATTTGGGAATGGATGGACGACTGCCGAGCAGCCTTTGAAGATTTAAAGAAGGCCATCACGGAGGAACCAGTTCTGAGGCTGCCAGATTACTCGGAGCCATTCGAGGTACACACTGATGCATCCGACTTTGCGATAGGAGGGGTACTCATGCAGGAAGATCACCCAGTGGCCTATGAGAGTCGAAAGTTAAACGAGACGGAACGGAGGTACCCGGTGCACGACAAGAAGATGACGGCTATCATCCATTGTCTTCGGGTATAGAGACATTACTTGTTGGGGAGCCGGTTTATAATCAAGACCGACAATGTGGCTACGAGCTACTTCCAAAATCAGAAGAAGCTAAGCCCCAAACATGCACGTTGGCAAGACTTCTTGGCCGAGTTTAACTATGTGGTGGAGTATAAGCCAGGTAAGACCAACGTGGTAGCCGATGCATTAAGTCGCAAGTCGGAGCTCGCGGCTATCACCCAAGTCGAGTGTGACCTTGCCAAACGTATCAAGGAGGTATTGAGTCATGACCCCTTAGCCATTAATGTGGTGAATATGGCTAAGGAGGGCAAGACACGCAGATTTTGGATGGAGGATGGACTTCTCCTCATAGTTGGTGATCGTCTCTATGTTCCCAAGTGGGACAACTTGAGAAGGAAAGTCTTGAAAGAATTCCATGATTCAAGGTGGGCTGGACATCCAGGCATGTACCGTACGCAGGCATTAGTGGAGCGATCCTATTATTGGCCTAGCATGAGGGACGATGTGGAAGTTTATGTGAAGACTTGTCTTATATGCCAACAAGACAAGGTGGAGCATGATAAGCCAGCTGGGTTGTTGGAACCACTACCTTTACCGGAGCTTCCATGGGAAAGTATATCCATAGAATTCATCTCAGCGTTGCCTTTGTCGGAGGGATGTGGTTCCATAATGGTTGTAGTGGATCGATTCTCTAAGTATGGAGCCTTTATCCCAGCCCCAAGAGATTGCACGGCTGAGGAAGCGGGAAGGTTATTCTTCAAACATGTGGCAAAGTATTGGGGACTTTTTCGGACCATCATAAGTGATCGAGATCCGCGCTTCACGGGTAAATTTTGGAGAGAACTATTCAATTTGATGGGCTCGGATCTCCACTTCTCCAAAACTTTTCATCCTCAAATCGATGGTCAGACAGAGAGGGTGAACCACCTGTTAGAGATATACCTTCGGCACTATGTGAGTGCCAACCAGCGGGATTGGGCCAAGTTGTTCGACGTGGCCCAATTTTCGTATAACATGCAGAAGAGCGAGGCTATGGGAAGGAGTCCCTTTGAACTAGTAACTGGACAGCAACCGATGATACCTCAAGAGCTAGCAAAGGGGTACACTGGTTCAAGCCCGCCAGCCTTCAAGTTTACCAAAGGGTGGAATGAAGAGATAGACATTGCCCGAAGCTACTTGACCAAGGCGGCCAAACGAATGAAGAAATGGGCCGATGTGAAAAGGCAGCCGAGGAAATTCATTATAAGTGACGGGTGATGGTGAAGTTACCCCAAAATATGTTCAAGTCTACACGCCAAGTTCACAAAGGCTTGACACGAAGATATGAAGGACCATACCAAGTAGTGGAGAAGGTTGGCACGAGATCCTACAAGGTAGCTTTGCCGTCGCACCTGAAGATCCACCCAGTTTTCCATATTATCCTTTTCAAACCTTATAGTAGGGACGAGGAGGACCCAACGAGGAACGAATCTCATCGAGCCCCACTAGCAAACGTGGTTTCATATGATAAGAAAGTCGATAAGATCTTAGCCGACCGAGTTGTTCGCAAGAGGGGCACGCCTAACTGGACTGAGTACTATGTGCGCTGGAAGGATCAACCCAAGAGCGAGTCTAGTTGGGAGCGAGAACAAGACCTATGGTAGCTCCGTGACAAGATCGAATAATTCAAGTCTAAGGCTTGACGAGGACGTCAAGAACTTAGGTGGGGGAGGATGTCACGAACAAATTCTAGAAGTTTCCGAAAGCATCCAGGCTATTCAAGAGGAGTTCAGAATACTCCAGAATGCCCCGGAAGGATCAAGAACGTCCTAGAGTCCTCTAGGACTAGGTGGCACATTCTAGAGCAAACTAGAACCTTTTGGTAGAGTGTACCTAGTTAGAGAGTATTGTAGAACTTTCTAGAGAACTCTTGTATATAGCAGAACTCTTGTATTCTAGAGTCTTCCCTTGAGGAGGTGAAAGGTCATGCTAGCACTATAAATAGGGAGGAGCCTCATTTGCTCCATCCATCCAAGAAAAAGCAATGCAAGCCACTCTTGTAAAGTTCTCTAGAAGAATAAATGTTGTTCCATCTTACTTTGCTCACTTCTCTTCAATCCTCTGCCTTCTTAACCTTTAGTTTGCCAGACTTAGCCCTCGATCTAAGGAGTAAGCTAGGTGGCACACGGTCTGACTTGAGGAAAAGAAGTCATACCATGACATTGGGCCCAAAAAAATAAATAGAAGGCACAAATATATATGGAGTGGGTTTTAAAAAATATTTGGGGTGGGCTTTAAAAAATATTAGAAGGGGGGGTGCTCTAGCATACCCTAGCCCCTGATCCGCCCATGCCTAACACAAAATGAGGAGTTGTGCCTAAAAAGTCACTTTCATAACCATACTTCCTATAACTAACACAAAATGAGGAGTTGTGCCTAAAAAGTCACTTTCATAACCATACTTCCTATAACTAATACATGTCTACTCCAACGGGAATGCAGAACTGCAGTGACCTACAATAAAGAAAAATGATTACTTAGTAGGCTTCATTTATACTACAACTGCTTGCAGACATGTAGTGCAGTCGGAGTTGAAATATTTGGTAGAAGTTATAAGAAACAATTGTAAGAGCATTCACAGTGGTCTTTTATTATTGCCATTTTGCCATTTTTTGTAAAAAAGCGCAATCACATTGGTTGCTCAAATTGCCATTTTTGACAATTCTGCTACAATAACTTCTCAAATATGAGAAACTTTTTGGCGATTCTCAAAATATACAGGACGGAACAGGTTGTTCCGTCCCTAATAAATTTTAAATTTTTAATAGTATCGGATGACACATGTTGTTTCGTCTATGAATTTTTTTATTTTTTTAATATCAGACGGAACATGTTGTTCCGTCCAAAAAATTAAAAAATTAATCCCCCTCATCGGATGGGACATGTTGTCCTGTCTGATCATCGAACGGGCGACATGTCCCGTTCCAATGTTTTTTTATTTGTTTTTTTCTTATTTTCTGGATTCTGTTAGTTTGTGCTTTTACAATTTTTCCCTTTAACGACTATTTCTCTCCAACGACTACAAATTGATGCAATTTGCTCACTCTATGTATATATATGTCCCTCTCCAACAACATCAATGACCAGCAATAGAAATTTTACTCACTCTTTCAGACGTGTTTTCAGATGCCTTATTCTCTAGTCGGAATCAATGGCGAGTCGTGGTTCAAGGGGTAGAGCTTATACAACTAATGAAGATGTAATTCTTTCACAAAGTTGGATAGCAATTACTCAAGATCCGTTGACTGGTGTCGACCAATGGGGGACACAATTTTGGGATCGTATATTTTCTACATTCCAAGCTATTTTAGGCACTCCAACCGATTGTTTGTCAAATTCTATTGCTAGTCGATTCCGCATTATCTCCAAAAAAGTTGCTCTATTTATTGCAAAATTGGCTAGTGTAACTAACAGAACTGCAAGCGGAACAACTGAGACTGATAAGGTATGTACTAATTATATTTTTCTGTAATTTTTTTCTTACAAATGTTTTGAATAATTTAAATTTTCAATTTTGTTGTACTTTTCGGTAGATACGGGATGCAAGAACGGAATACATACATTCAACCAGAAAAGCATTCAGATTTGATGAATGTTATGAATTACTAAAAGATATGCCACAATTTTCATTACGTACCACCCATGTGTTCGACTCTGGGCCGAGATCTCAGTCGGCGGAAGGTGGTAGTAGTCAACGTACGCCCATGACCATTGATTGTGATTTGGATGTACCGCATGAAGTTGATTCGTGTACACCCCTCCCCCGTCCCCCTGGTCAAAAAGTTGAGAAAAGCAAAGGTAAAAAGAAAGCGGATTCTTTTGAGTTGGCTAATATGCTAGAAGAGACAAAAAATTTTTAATGTTTTTTATAAAGAAATGCAAGAGAAAAGGATACAGGAAACAGAAATGAAACTTGGAATTAAACAAAAAGATCACGAACTAAAAGAACGAATGAAGGAAGATCGGATTATGGGTCTGGATATGAGTCTCTTATCTGACAATCAACGTTATTATTTTATTTGTAGAAAAATGAAATTATGCAAAAAAAAATATGTTATAATAGGGAGTGACATGTACGTAAAGGTTACTCGTGTTGGAAGTAAGATGTGGGTATCATGAACTGCACCCCTGTGTTTATTAATTGAATATGTATCATGTTCTTATTTTAATTCAATACAATGTACCTGTTTGCTTTTTAAATGAAAACAAGTTGATGTAATTCAATGCAAAATTATTATCAGTGCAACATAGATGTACTTGAATACGTGATGTACTTGAATACTTGATGTGCTTGAATACATGATAACAAAATTAAATTAAATTAAATTAAATCGTACTACTTCATTCACACATTCTTTCACTGTCAAAAAATAAGAGTGGAATAGATTATTTTACACTGCATTACAAGATTGTGAACGTGATTTGCTTCTTAATCGGCATCCCCATATTCGTTCCATATATGGTCGACTAAATCTGGTTGAAGTTGATGATGTTTTTGTTTATCATGTAATACGACATTGCGTGCCATTCGAGCTGTTTGCTCATTGGGGAAGCTCTATTAGGTACGATGGTTGTAGCTGAAGAAAATTGGTCGTAGTTATAATCATCAATTCCTTCATTCCGTTTGTCCTCAATAATCATATTGTGTAAAATAATACACGTCTTCATGATATAAGATAGCCTACCTACTTTCCACATTCTCGCAGAATCTCTGACTATCGCAAATCGTGCCTGTAAAACCTCGAATGTGCGTTCAACATCTTTTCACACACCTTCCTGCATTTGGGCAATTTTTTTCTTTTTTTGTATGTCTGAGATAGTGTAAGTTTTAACAATAGTCGCCAAGGGTGGGTATATACCATCTGCTAAATAGTACCTCATATTATAATTATGATTATTGATAACATAATTTGCCTGAGGTGCACTACCATTAAGAATATCATTAAATAAGGAAGATCGGTTCAGTACGTTCATATCATTGTTGCATCCAGGCATTCCAAAAAAAGAAAGCCAAAACCAGAGATCATATGAAGCAACCACTTCGAGTATGATTGTAAGCTGATGGGCATGACCTGCATATTGGCCATGCTAAGCTACAGGACAATTTTTCCAGGCCTAATACATACAATCTACACTACCCAACATACCAAGAAAACCACGTGATTTATTCTCTTCGAGTAGTCGATTAACATCATCTGCATTTGGTTTCAGCGTATATTGCGTGCCAAATATGTTTACAATTGCATTACAAAATCGACGTACCATGTTCAGTACTGTAGTTTCACCGATTCTGACGTGTTCATCGATTGCATCGGTCAAGGATCCATATGCTAAACATCGCATCACAGCTGTTATTTTCTGATGCAAAGATAATCCGATACATTTTGTTGCATCTTATCGTTGTTGAAAATCTCGATCGTAACCAATGCATGCCTCAAGTATCCGATTGAATAATCCCCAACGCATTCGAAATCGACGAAAAATGTTGTCAGGGTAAATGGGATTATCTGAGAAGTAATCCCTCCACATACGTTTGTGGCCTTCATCTCTTTTACAGTGAATAAATGGTGTTGAGTTTCTTGTTAAGAATCTCGTATCACTAAAGATAGTAATTGCATCCAATTGTGGACCATTCTTGCAAAATCATCTTCATGCTCCCATTCATCATCTGAGTCAGTGATGGTAGAAGAAGAAGAAAAATGAGACATTGTATTTGATTCACAAAGTAGAAATGAGATCTGATTGATATTTATGGGACAATGTGGTATGGTAAGGGTAGATGAGAGTAGGGTTCACGTGATAATATATATAGGACAATAGGGTTCACATCACTCCAAAATTCAATCAAATCATTGTTGACCCACCAACTACTTTCATGATTACATATGTTTATCAAATCGCCCATCTACATTTGGACTAATCATATTTGGTTGCCAGCACAAAAGATGCAATTTGTAATGAACCTGATGTACCAGTGTCATCAACATTTGGCAAAAAGTCTCTCTGCCGTAATGTAGACGACCGGATCCTCGATACTGACCTCCTACCCGAAATTGCTATAGGGGGAACAAATTCTTTAAGCCCCATCTCGTCCAGTATGAATCTTCGTAATAAGCCTTCGTTTCTGGAAAACTCCTGGCACCGTCGGTACAACTCCTCCTATGAAAAGATTAGTCATAATTCACACACTTTTAGTGTCACTCCTCGCTTCCCAAAATACGAAAATACGAGCCTGTGACGAAGGCCCAGCGAATGATATTAACATCATTCATAAGCTGTACCAGTCTCAACTCAACAATACTCAGAAAGATTTATCACAACCATGCAAATAATAACATCACAGAACAATATCTGAATTCAAGAATTTAATAATCCAACATGATAATCAATACTGAGAAATCAAATAGCAGTTACGGGTCAAAAGTCCGAGATACAAGTCTAAACAAATGAACTACAATGAAATAAAGGAACATGGAAAGAAATAGATCATTATTATTATGCAGCTGCTCCGATCTAAAAATACTGCTCGCCAACACCTTCTGGTAAGTCCTCTGGCTCACCTGTAGCTGGGTTAACTAAAGAAGAAAAAGAAATGTCCTTAGAGCAAGTACGGACAACAAGTAGTGAAAACAGAGAGTAAGGGAATAAGGTACATGAAGAATATGAATCAAGATCAAATTGCAAAGGCAATAATGGTATTAATAAACAATGGTCTTAATCAAGTATATACGTGTCAATTTAAGTTTATTAGAATGTTATTTCTCATATCTAGTGCACGTACTACTGCGTCCCATACCACAGGTTCGATGCACGCACAACAGCGTTCGTTTTAGACTTCGTGGTGGAATCTACAGAGCGTGTACTCGGTGTCAATAACAATCAATTACCATTTGCAATCAATCAATTTCTAATTTACAGTCAATCATTCACAATCAATACTTCTCCTTCCATGTCAATACGATATCACGATAGGCCTTACCGAGTACATTTTCTGAGACTACCCACTACTAAGTAAACCCTTGTAAACCCCGGCTTGTTTAATATTTTATTGTTAAGTCATTCATGTACATGCAAGTGGTTATAAGAGTGTCAAGGGGATGATAATAATGCAGCAACATGATGCATGGCACAATAAATAACAAGAAGTGGCAAACCTAAAACAGCTGACACAGTTACACTAAAACAGCAATAACTCCTAGGCTACAATTCCGAATTCGAACTTCCAGGATGCTATGGACATCTAGGCAGATAGGGCTACAATTTATGTTCAATAACTTACTGCTAGTTCTGACTTTAGCTAGGTCAAATACTCCATTCTTTGCAGTTCAGCTGTTCTGGCAGCAACTAGATGTCAATTTCTAAGGGGTGGAAACATGGTATAAACACGCTAAAAAAATGTACAAAAATTTGAGGTGAACCCTCAGCATGTCTATAAGGTTCCTGAAAAATTTCATAGCATTCTAATACAGTTTACATGGTATTTCACTATCAAATATGTCGATGTTACAATAATTCTGCAGTCTGAAAAATGCAGACCAGCAGGGACTAAACAGGTGATATCTCACAGCTCGGGACTTCGAATCAGGATCCGTCACTTGAGTTGGAAACTAAACTCAGTAGGCTAAAACTCTCTTTTGTATCATTTGTGCTAATTATCAAGTTAACAGGGTCGAAACCTCCGTGCAAAACAGTACAATCAGCAAAAGTTTATAAAGACTATCACATATATTTTCATCAAAATGGGCAATTAACGTGCTATCGTATCATGAAATGCATTGCATTGTTCTTTTCTGTGTACAATTCAATTTATGAAGTCATTAATCAAGTCACAATGTCTCATTCAATCAATATATTCAATCACCATTCATTTTTTTGTATACAATTCTAGTCATTTTATTTATGTCAATTGTGTATGTAGGCTTGGGTTTGAGTCAATGGATAATAATAAGAAGTCAAGAGTACGTCGGGTTAGCTCGTGTAAACCCTCGATACTCCCAACGGGAGGGACACAAGGCAAATTCGAATAATTGAAATGGAACTACTTGCTTAGATATCAAAAATCTTGAACTAGAATAATAAAAGAGTTCGAGTGGACTTGCCTTTTTCCTTGTAGACGATTCAATAAAATAAGAATAACGGGATCAGAATCCCAGGGAGCAATCCCAAGAATACGTGCGAAGACCGAGCGAGAAAACCAAACAACAACAGCAGCAAACAGTAGGTTATCCGCACACCGGATTCGATCTGAACACGAAACAGCGAGCGGGATTCACTGCGCCTAGAACACGGGACAACGTTCTCGTCCAATGGGTTTCCTCCCTCACACCGGATCTGGCAGAACAGGGAACAGCGAAGCAGCTGATCAAGTGGGCCGAACACGGAACAGCGAGTCCAGCGAATCGCGGCCCGTCTTCTTCCTTCGATCGAAGAGAGAGAACGGCACAAGGGGAAACGGCGAGAGGCTGGCGTGACGACTGTGATGCGATGCGGCGGCGGAGCGATGACAATGACGACGCTGCGGTCGGGAAGCGACAGCAGCGGCGACGACTTCGGTGAGACTCTGTTCTCGCGCTCGAAAACAGAGGAGGACGGCGACGGCTTCTTCGGCGCTTGGACGGCAACGGCGATGCAACGGGGGTCTCTGCGAGGGTGGAGGAGGTGATAGAGGTGGTTCGAAGGTGAAGTCGGAGTTGGTTTCGGTTGGCGAAGTTGGTTTTGGCAGAGCTTCGATGGGTTCGACTGAGTGGTTTAACGGCTAAGGTAATGGCGATGAGGAAGGGGCTAGGTGGTAATGGAGGTGACGGTAGTGACGGCAATGGAGTGGTGGTGTTGGCGATTGGGTTTGGTTCAGTGATGAGGTGATGAGGCGAGAGTGGAGTTGGAGCGGATGAGCGCGGGATGGCAGCGACGGGGCGAACGGGGAAGGAGACGAAGATAAGGCGAAGGAGACGATGAGTTCTATTTGGGTTTTCTGTTGAGATTTGGGAAACAAGGAAGTGAATAGGGGAGAGATAGAAATGGGAGAGAGAGATAACGGGGGGAAAATTAATTATAATATTAATTAAAGGGGGGTTAGTTGGAGATAGTGGGGGAGATCATGTAGATATGGGGGATTGTGGGAAGAGTGGGGGAAAAGTGGAGAATTTGTATACGGGTGAGTAGTATATGGGTTTGTGGGTTTGGGTTTAGGGTTAGAGTCCAATAGGAGATGGGATTGGGTTTGGGCTAAAATCCAACAAGAGATAGGCTACTCTTTGGGCTTCAAATGAATATAAATTCAATAATAATTGTGGGTTTCAAACCAAAAAGAGGAGAGACAGGATTTGCAGTTTGGAATATAAATTTGAATTTTAATAGGAGATTCAAAAGGGTTTAAATGCATTAGAAGGAACTTATACGAAAATTGAAATGCAAGAATATATGGAGAAAGGAAAAGAACTGGAAGTCCGTATAATCAGAAACAGGGGTTACATTTAGTCATAAACACATTCAATCACTTTTGTTAAAAAGGGGTGGAGTTTCTCACATATGATAGTACACTGCGAGGTTCAAACTCGAAATCTCCGTGACCCAGGATTCTCGTCACTGTACCACCGTTGAATAGGGGCGCTTCCACTACATGCTTACCATGCATTGCTGGCCTTTGAAGTTGCGGTTGCGGCGAATATTGCAAAGGCAACCAAAATGAAGGGGCTGCAAAGGGCAATTGAGCGGACGAATCACTACAACTAGCTCCACCTATAAAATCGACGTTTGATGCATGCAAGTGAGTCGGCATAATAGGACCTATTGGTACTTTCGCCCAATACTGACCATATAAGCTTTGGTGTACACAAGTTGAGAAGCATCAATTGGTTGACAGTAATCCTGTGGTTCCATTCTAGACATGTCAGTAGGAGGATCTTTTGGGATAGCAATAATCCAAGTTATTTGACGATAACAGCAATCACTGAGAAACCAAATCCCTATATTAAAATATTAATTAGTGCATATTATAATATATAAGCAAATGATTATTTTTCAGCAACAGAAACATTAATATGATATCTTATTACCTGATTGCAATACTCAAAGATAACTCGGTGACGGGATAAGAAGATCGCAACTTGAAAATCGTGCTCGCCCCCATGTGACGATCCTTGATAAGGCTGCCATATAATAGATGATGTGCACCTCATCTCTAACTGACCTCTGATCATGGAAATATTGTAACGAATCAAATTAGTGCGAGTTTGGTCCAAGTTATTGCGATTCCATCGTCTAATTTTCAGTCGAACATCCGCATTTGTAGATGAATCATAAAATCGACACTTCTGTCACTCATAGGATGACAAATACTTGTGTATTCATAGGCCCAATACTGAAAATAAAAAGTTAATTAATATACATCAACCAGAAGAACAAACAATTATGTATACCAAATATTGATTGGAATTAAACATATTACTGTAGCATAATTATTACCTCAAGTGCTTGTCATAGCCCATTAAATGCTTTCAATTTGAGTCTGCTACATGAGTCAAGAGATAAATATAGCAGTGCAAATGCAGGACTTCTCCAATCATACGTATTAACTAAGTTCAGATCTTCAAATGCAGCAAGGAAACCACATTTAACTATCGAAGAAGCATTTGGCAAAAGAAACTCACCCACGAAGTACATGAAGAATGCGCTTCCAACTTTAATTGCCACAACTTGATCTTTCTTAGCTGCTTCGATCCAATCTCTTTGAAAATACTTCTTCAAGAACGAGCAACGTATTCCTTGAGATTTTCAATCTTCCTGAGTCATCTCCTCAAATAATCTAGACTGCACAATATCGAAGGAGTATGCCTCATCGTTACATGGTAGTATATCATCGACTCTAATGGATAATCCCGTTAGCATTGCCCAATCCAATGGGGTAAATCCAAACTCGCCGCCGAGAAGATAGATTGTGTGTGTTGTGTCCCACCATCTCTCAACCAACGCCTTAACGAGCTACGCTGACGATTTCTCTGTATCAATAGTAAAAAAAGTTGGCAGCCTGCATTATCGATGAATTGCTTAATAAGTGGGACAGTGGAAACTATTTTGTAAACCTTTATCGGACCCTTCCAGTTCTCTCTGAATGTAACAAATCCACCGATTGGATGCTCGGTACTACGCTGATGTAAATGTTTTCGATCGTCCACAACTCTTTTCCACTGAGACGGATCGCTGTAATTCACAGCTGGATTTGGTTCTTCTTCGCTTCTTTTGTTTGATTGTTCAGACTCAATGGGACGTCTTGATTTGACTCTGCGAATAAAACTTTTGATCGTAGATGACATATTTTTTTAAAGAGTGAAATAAAGTATGAATTATGGATTAATCAAAGGAGGGTTTGTATGGGCAAAGTCTTAGTTGTGTATATATCAAAAGAAGATCACTCCAATTTATAATTGAATATAAGGGTAAATGTGACATTTCACACCCAAATACGCATGGGAAACCAAATGATTATTTTTTAAAGGAAGGGAAATTTATAGGACGAAGAAAGTTTTCTCGTCCAATAGGCCAAATCGTCAAAAAAGAAACCCACAATTCATGGATGAGACAACATGCCTCGTTTCTGATTTTTTTTTAATCAATTAAGCGTGAGACGGTACATGTTGTATGATTTGGATGGGACAACATGTACCGTCTCACGCAAATTTTTTAAAAAAATTGTGTGGGACGGAACATGTTGTTCCGTCTCATGTATTTTTTTTTAAAAAATATTGAGTGCGACGAAACATGTTGTTCCGTCTCACCTTAAAAAAATTAATAAATAATTTTCAGAAGAGACAATACAATATGTTTCGTCCAATTATATTTTTTTAAAATTTATAGCAAATAACCGATGCGCGAACCAATGCTATATGCTATTTCACTATCTGCCATTTTTTCCCATTTTATAGCAAAACCGCTGTGGATGCTCTAAGTATAAGCAAAGGTAGTAATTATAACTCAAATTTCACTTGCAGCTAAACTTGCATTTAAAAAGACTGCAAAAATAAAAAGACTGCAAGTTAAAAATAAAAAGAGAGTTATCTCTAATATTTCTAGTAATTTATATGTGCCTGCGATGCACATCTTAATAAAAAAAAGTTAAATAAAAACTCTAACGTAGTGAGGACACAAATCGGAAATCTCCTTAATTTTAGTTATGTACATACGTCACAAGCGTTGATAGATTTACAAATGACACTAAGGTCTTCTCACATTATAATATCTAATATTATAGTGGAAGAGTTGGGGTTGTCATTTGTAGACAAACAAGCTCGTGCATTGCTCGTACATAAATAATATAAAGAATATCTCAGGTTCGATGTTAGACTACATTGGGGTTTTTACTTTTAAAAATATTTATTTATTAAGACGTGTATCACACGTGTAAATTACTAGTTAGAGATAATGGGAGAGCTAGAGTTAGCATTTGTAAACATACCAACTTACGTGTATCACGTGCATAATTAATTTGAAGGAGGTCTCATGTTCGAGGCCAGACTACAACAAAGTTTTTACTTTAAAAAATAAAGTAAAAACTAATTGGTAGCCTACTACCTAATTTGAAGGAGGTCTCAGGTTCTATATGTTGCTTAATACTTTATCCTGTAGAGATTTTATTTTTTACCTATACGTTGTTCTTTCGAAACTCTATTCATTTAAGTCAAAAAATCAACATAATGCATTTTTGGTATAATTGCTTCACGGCCCGAACTATAGGTCCCCTAACACAAAGCCAGAAGTTGAGCCTGAACTGCCGAACGAAAGTCACTTTCACAACCAAACTTCCTACAGCTAATACATATGTCTAGTCCAACGGGAATGCAGAACGCAGTGTCCTACAATAAAGAAAAATGATTACTTAGTTGGCTTCAATTATACTGCAACTGCAATTAATTGCAGACATGTAGTAGAGTTGGAGTTGAAATATTCAGTAGAAGTTATAAGAAACAATTGGGAGTACAAGCAAAGGTAGTAATTGTAACTCAAATTTCCCTTGCAGCGTAACTTGCATTTAAAAAGACTGCAAGTTAAAAATTACAAGAGATTTATCTCTAATTTTACTAATAATTTACACAAGTGATGCACGCCTTAATAATAATTTTAAATAAAAAAAAAAAAAACTCTGACGTAATGAGGACTCGAATCTAAAACCTCATTATATTAGTTATATACATGCATTACATACGTTGATAGATTTATAAATGATACAAAGAACTTCTCACATTATAATATTTACTAGTAGTTTACACGTGCGATGCACGTTTTAATAAATATAGTTTTTTAAAATAAAAATTTAGATGTAGTCTTGATTTGAACCTAGAACTTCCTCTGTAATAGTTATGCATGTGTGTTACATGGGTTGGTAGAATGACAAAACATTTACAAATGACCACTAAGGCCTTCTCCCGTTATAATATTAGAGATTTATCTAATATTATAATGAGAGGGTTGGAATTGTCATTTGTAGACAAACAAACTCGTGCATTGCTCGTACATAACTAATATAAAGAATGTCTCAGGTTCAATGTTAGACTACGTCGAAGTATTTACATTTAAAAATATATATTTATTAAGATGTGCATCGCACGTGTAAATTACTAGTCATCTCTACTATTTTAATGGGAGAGTTTGTTACCAAACAAACTTTATTTGTAACCAAGCAAACATGTGCAATGCACATGCATAATTTATAAAACGGAGATCTTAGGTTCGATGCTAGACAATGTCGAAATTTTTTTATATATAAAAAATTATTTATAAATGCGTGCATCGCACGTGTAAATTACTAGTTAGAGATAATGGAAGAGTTGAAGTTGTCATTTGTAAACATACCAACCTACGTGTATCGCACGTACATAACTAATTTGAAAGAAGTCTCAGATTCGAGGTTAGACAAGTTCAGAGTTTTTACTTTAAAAATATTTATTTATTGAGACATACATCACAGTATAATTACTAGTTTTTTTAGCCGCAAAGTTAAAGTTGTTTATCAAACATTTCTGAATTTCACTTTTCCAAACTCAATTGCATTTTTAGCTGGATAAAATTGTTGTCAAAGCAGCCCCTAAATTGATAAAAGTTAATATGTGCGTAAGAGGTCACAGATTTGAAGGAGTTCTCATATTCGAAGTTAGACTAGATCAAAGTTTTTACTTAAAAAAATATTTATTTATTGAGACATACATCGCAGTATAAATTACTAGGTTTTTTAGCTGCAAACTTGAAGTTGTTTATCAAACATTTCTAAACTTCACTTTCCAAACTCAACTGCATTTTTTAGCTGGATAAAATTGTTGTCAAAGCGGTCCCTAAATTGATTAAAGTTAATATGTGCGTAAGAATAAAAAGATAAAGGTTAATGTGCGGAAGAATAAAAAGATACAAGTTAAATGTCAAGACAAGATCAGAGTTTTTACTTTAAAAAATATTTATTTATTGAGACATACATCACAGTATAATTACTAGTTTTTTTAGCCGCAAAGTTAAAGTTGTTTATCAAACATTTCTGAATTTCACTTTTCCAAACTCAATTGCATTTTTTAGCTGGATAAAATTGTTGTCAAAGCAGCCCCTAAATTGATAAAAGTTAATTTGTGCGTAAGAGGTCACAGATTTGAAGGAGTTCTCATATTCGAAGTTAGACTAGATCAAAGTTTTTACTTAAAAAAATATTTATTTATTGAGACATACATCGCAGTATAAATTACTAGGTTTTTTAGCTGCAAACTTGAAGTTGTTTATCAAACATTTCTAAACTTCACTTTCCAAACTCAATTGCATTTTTTAGCTGGATAAAATTGTTGTCAAAGCGGTCCCTAAATTGATTAAAGTTAATATGTGCGTAAGAATAAAAAAGATAAAGGTTAATGTGCGGAAGAATAAAAAGATACAAGTTACCAAACAAACTTTATTGGGAGAGTTTGTTACCAAACAAACTTTATTTGTAACCAAGCAAACATGTGCAATGCACATGCATAATTTATAAAACGGAGATCTTAGGTTCGATGCCAGACAATGTCGAAATTTTTTTATATATAAAAAATTATTTATAAATGCGTGCATCGCACGTGTAAATTACTAGTTAGAGATAATGGAAGAGTTGAAGTTGTCATTTGTAAACATACCAACCTACGTGTATCGCACGTACATAACTAATTTGAAAGAAGTCTCAGATTCGAGGTTAGACAAGTTCAGAGTTTTTACTTTAAAAATATTTATTTATTGAGACATACATCACAGTATAATTACTAGTTTTTTTAGCCGCAAAGTTAAAGTTGTTTATCAAACATTTCTGAATTTCACTTTTCCAAACTCAATTGCATTTTTAGCTGGATAAAATTGTTGTCAAAGCAGCCCCTAAATTGATAAAAGTTAATATGTGCGTAAGAGGTCACAGATTTGAAGGAGTTCTCATATTCGAAGTTAGACTAGATCAAAGTTTTTACTTAAAAAAATATTTATTTATTGAGACATACATCGCAGTATAAATTACTAGGTTTTTTAGCTGCAAACTTGAAGTTGTTTATCAAACATTTCTAAACTTCACTTTCCAAACTCAACTGCATTTTTTAGCTGGATAAAATTGTTGTCAAAGCGGTCCCTAAATTGATTAAAGTTAATATGTGCGTAAGAATAAAAAGATAAAGGTTAATGTGCGGAAGAATAAAAAGATACAAGTTAAATGTCAAGACAAGATCAGAGTTTTTACTTTAAAAAATATTTATTTATTGAGACATACATCACAGTATAATTACTAGTTTTTTTAGCCGCAAAGTTAAAGTTGTTTATCAAACATTTCTGAATTTCACTTTTCCAAACTCAATTGCATTTTTTAGCTGGATAAAATTGTTGTCAAAGCAGCCCCTAAATTGATAAAAGTTAATTTGTGCGTAAGAGGTCACAGATTTGAAGGAGTTCTCATATTCGAAGTTAGACTAGATCAAAGTTTTTACTTAAAAAAATATTTATTTATTGAGACATACATCGCAGTATAAATTACTAGGTTTTTTAGCTGCAAACTTGAAGTTGTTTATCAAACATTTCTAAACTTCACTTTCCAAACTCAATTGCATTTTTTAGCTGGATAAAATTGTTGTCAAAGCGGTCCCTAAATTGATTAAAGTTAATATGTGCGTAAGAATAAAAAAGATAAAGGTTAATGTGCGGAAGAATAAAAAGATACAAGTTAAATGTCAAGAATGGGATTCGAACCCATGCCCTTTCGGACCAGTACCTGAAACTGGCGCCTTAGACCAACTCGGCCATCTTGACTCTGATTGGTGTGAAATGAATATTTTCTTTTATAAATTATAGCCCTTTTAAACGCGTTCAGTTTAACTTGAAGGAGTAAGTAGTAGTAGTAGTATATTTAGCCCTTTCAAATTCTTCCTCTTCAAATATCACAATCTCCAAAATCCCAGCAACAAACATGCAAAAAAGATGAAGCACATTCATCAATCCTTACACCAATCACCCTCCAATCTAACCACCCCTTTCCTTAAACAACTCTTCTCCACCTCCCCCATACCCACCACAACAAACCCACATCTCAAACCCCATCAATCCCCCCTCATTCATCAACCCACCAGCCCAACCACCCTCCAAAACAATGCCCATTTCCCCATTCATCTCAGTTCCCCTTCAAAACCCAATCGTAGACTTTCCCACCAACTGTTTGTCAAAATGCCCCAACCAAATTTCAATCCCCATAACAAGCAAACCCACCAATTCAATGACCCACTTAAAAACTTTAACGAAATGCGGTCTCTGGGTATCGACCCGAGTCACTATGATTACGGGAATGCGCTTTCTGTTTGCGCGGAGAACCAGAACGTCGAATGTGGTGAGCAAATTTTTTCTCTTGTGGTGAAGAATGGGTATTTTCGTAATGGGTTTGTTGTTGTCGGGTTGATAAACTTGTTTGCCAAGAGTGATGGGTTTGGGGATGCTTTGAGGGTGTTTGAAGAGAACTGCAGTGGGAATGTGGTTTGTTGGAATGCAATTATTTCTGGAGGGGTTAGGAATGGGGAGAATGCAGTCGGGTTGGGTCTTTTTCGGAGGATGGTGGGTGAGTTTTGTATGCCGAATGAGTTTACTTTCTCGATTGTTTTGAGAGCTTGTGCTGTGGCTGGGGAGTGGAAGGTAGGAAGAGCGGTACATGGGTGGGTCGTCAAGTGTGATGTTGAGGATGACATTGTTGTTGGAACTTCTATTGTTGATCTTTATGCGAAGTGTGGTGATATGAATGATGCAGTTAAGGAATTCTCACGAATGCCTGCTCGAAATGTAGTGTCGTGGACTGCAGTGATCACAGGTTTTGTCCAGAAGGAAGAGGCTGATAATGCCCTTATATTCTTTAGGGAAATGATACGGAGCAGCGTAGAGGTTAATAAATGTACTCTAACCAGTGTACTCATGGTTTGCTCTGATTGTTCAAAAGTAAAGGAAACTTTGCAAATTCATTGTTGGACGTTGAAGAACGGCTTGTTGTTTGTTGATCCTGTGGTGAAGGAGGCTTTTATTAGTACGTATGCTAAAAATGGCAATCTTGTGATGTCTGATAAGATGTTTGAGGAGATGGGCTCGGCAAAGAGTATGGGCTCCTGGTCTGCCATGATGTCTGGCCTTGTGCAGAAACATAATTTGAGAAATTCAGTTGAGCTTTTCAAAAGGATGTTTTATGAAGGCTTCAAACCTGATAAGAGATGTACCTCTTCTCTCCTAACTATTGTTGATACTACATATTTCGGACGACAAATCCATGCATACGCTTCAAAAATTGGATTGGTTCTTGATGTTCATTTGGGTAGCGCACTATTTGCTATGTACTCCAAATGTGGAAATATTGAAGACAGTTATGAATTGTTCTCACAAATGAATGAGAGGGACAATGTATCATGGACCTTGATGGTTTCAGGTTTTGCTGCCAACGGCAATGCTGCCAACGCAATCGAGTTATTTAGGGCAATGATTCTTGAAGGAGTTCATGTTGATCAATTGACATGTTGTGCTGTATTGAGGGCGTGTTATGATCCCCAGTTCATAATGAAAGGGAGGGAAATTCACGGGTACGCTCTTCGTAGTGGAATTGGAAGTGAAAGCCCTGTTGGTAGTGCTCTTGTGTCTATGTATTCCAAATGTGAAGATTCAGTAAGTGCCGATAGAGTGTTTGTGGGAATTCCATGCAAAGAGCAAGCTTTATGGTCCTCTTTGGTCACAGGATATTCTATAAATGGTCTTTATAAGGAAGCCCTTACTAAATTTCGACGTATGATACTCTCCGGTTTTGGACTAGATCCCATAATCTGCTCATCAGTCCTTGGGATTTGCGGTGAATTATCAAGACCAATTTTAGGGGAACAATTACATGCTCATGGAATTAAAGCAGGAATGAAGTTCTATCAGTCAGTGAGTAGTGCTCTAGTGGCAATGTACTCAAAATGTGGAAGTTTGGACAATTCGTGGAAAGTATTTGAGGAGATAGAGCAACCTGATTTGGTGGCATGGACGACTATAATCGATGGATATGCTCAGCATGGAAGGGGTTTGGAAGCTCTGGATATGTTTGAACAGATGAAACAAAATGGAGTTAGACCTGATGAAGTTACTTTTTTGTCGGTTTTATTTGCTTGTAACCATAGTGGTTTCGTGGAAAAAGGCTTTACCCATTTTAATTCTATGAGGAGCGATTCTGAGATTGAACTGGGGTTACATCACTATGCTTGTATGGTTGATTTACTCGGGCGATCAGGAAGGCTAAAAGAGGCAGCAAATTTTATTGAAGAGATGCCTATAAAGTCAGATTGGACCATATGGAGCACGTTGCTTGGTGCTTGTAAAGTTTATGGTGATGTTGAGCTTGGAAAGTTAGCAGCAAAGAAAATGTTTGAGCTTGAACCTCATGACTCTGGGGCTTATATCTCTGCTGCAAATATTTTTGCTGAGTGGGGTGATTGGGAGGAAGCTGCGAGAATAAGAAGCTTAATGAAGGGTGTGGGTATGAATAAGGAACCGGGTTGGAGTTCTGTATGAAATTTGTGTTTACAATTGTACTAATCTTCTTTCAAGTTTCCGGGTTAACTAAAAAAGGAGTCATTTGTTAGTGCACGGTATTTCTGCTATGGCCTTTGTTGGCAATCAATTTGAACATATACAGGGTGTCATAAGAAAGAGGTAAGATACTCGATAAATTATTGTAATTGAATTCACTCATTTAGCTTTGATGTCAGACTTCCACATGATCTTGATGTATATTAGAAATAAGGAAAATGATGGTAGTTCACAGAGAATGGAGTGGTAGTGATATCACTTAGTTGTAAAAAAATTGCGAATATTTATGTAGCTTTCTTTCTCCTTTATATCTTCATTGTGCACTAGAAAATTATCTAAATGACATAAGTTGGAAACAATTGACGTAGGAAGGCAATAAATATTTGACATAGATAAAATTCCTTTGCATTCTGTTAGCTTTGCTGTTAACAATCATTTCTGTAAGGATTTACAACAATGTCATACTGAAAATTTATCTCCCTTTGAATTTGTTGGCTAACAGGAAGGCTAACAGAGGAAGATGATGCACTAAATCTAAATTATGTATAGCATTTGTTCGTTGATAAGCTTGTTGACATCTCACTCAGGCACGGGGGAGAGTCCCATGGCAAATTTAGCTTCCATTCGTCCATCGGTGACAAGTTGAAGGGAAAGCTAACTGTCCTCATGTTTCCCAATTGGTTAATATTATTAGTGATGATTGTGTTCTGGCTCTTCTCGTCTCCACTCACCAAGTTACCGTTGGTCTCTGTAGGCAAAACAACTGGAAATCCATTATTCTGTTGTGGCTGATCAAAGTCAATGCTTTTGGAGGATTTCTCAACTTCTTCAAGTATTGAAGGGGACAAGTTAAGAAGCATGGATGCCATTGGCATCTCACCTGGCGAGAACATGAAATGTGCAGGTATATCATTACTTGAAAGTGGCAGTGGATATGATTTGAAGTTCATTGGATTCAAAGGTGGGTAATTGATAGCATTTGTGTGGTGCTGGAAGACATTGTTACTGCCAAACTGAATTGATGAGCCTGCTTGTGTAGTGCCCGAGAAATTCTCTGATCCAAACTGTGAGGCATTCATTGTGTGGCAGACGGAGAACACGTCGGAGTCAGGGGTTTCAGGAAGTGGAGATACCCAGGAGTGAGAGAGTGCTCTCTGTGCCATGGAATTTGTCTTCTTGAAGATCCTACAGATTGCCCAGGATTCCTGTTTTATGACACAAAAAAGACTCACCTTCTGTCCAATCAAGGGTTGGATCATAACTTTGGAAAACTTGGCCATGCTCAGGTGAGTCATTTATGTGTCTTTATAGCAAGTAAATAAATACATATGATGTCTGTCTAAATGTAGGATGATTATCAAATGAAATTCATAAGGAGATTTACATATTATTGAATAACGGATAAATAAACAACTAAAAACAAAAATGGGAACTCTATTGAACATTTGGCCCATTTTCTTGTGGTTTAAAAGAATTTAAAACCTTTGAGATACATGACAGGGCTTTGAAGGTTGCCTAATTTATGGGAATAATGACAAAGTTCGGCCATATAGTTTGGTTAAATACAAGTACTAATCAAAAAGAAAGTTAATTAATCTGTTAACATTTGAGTTCTCTTAGAGCATCCACAGTCGTTTGCTAAATACTCAAAAATTAGAAATCCATTTAGAAAACAGACGTGCAGTGGTTTGCTAAAAACTCAAAAGTTAGAATAGCAATCTACAGTACCTTGCTAAAGTTAGGAAGCCGGATGGAAGATTGCTAAATATAGAAGACGGATGATGGTATTCCGTTTGTGGCTTTGGACGGATGAAGATCATCCGTTTTTAACTTTTTTTTTTTTTTTTGATTTTCTTTGATTTTAAAAAAAAAAAAAGTTAAAACTCACCAAACAGATGAAGATCATCCGTTTGGTCAGTTTCTGACTTTTTTTTTTAAATTTTTTTTAAATTTTTTTGATTTTTTTATAATATAAAACCAAAAAAAAAATCAAAAAAAAAAGGCAAAACCATCCAAACGGATGAAGATCATCCGTTTGGAATGGTTTTGACTTTTTTTGTTGACTTTTTTTTTTAATCACCGATAAGTATTATAAAAATTTAAAAAAAAAAAAAAAAAACTAAAAACGGATGATGTTCATCCGTCTACTTAAATTTTAGGATTTTGACCACTGCAGCGAACTACTCCGATTGCTATTGCTAAATGCTATTTTTAGCAATGAGAATAGCAAACGACTGTGGATGCTCTAATAGGAGATCTCTTAAAAGAGAGTGTTTTTGTGTGTTCTAACCTGTATGGCTGTATCAATATTAATGAATAAAACATGCAATAATTGATTTTACTAAGTCAAGCTAGACTCATGCAACTTGGTCAGCGCTAGTTATGTTAAGTTTCCATTATGAACGTCTGATTTTTCCTTTGAGCTTTCTGTTCAGAAAGAGTGGGAGAATGAACAAATCCCAAGGGAAAAATGAGAAGTTTACAATGAAAACTAAACTAATGTCAGGGGATGTAAAAATGATGAGTAAATAAAGGGCAAAGTGGTTCTTGTCAAGCCCATGAATTGCAAAAACTTTTGCACTGAATAATGTGAGCATATTAGATTAACAGTATAAGGATCATTGGAAAGCTTACATTGACAGGGATGTTCTTATCTAAAGGCCTTTTGTGTAGCGATGTGTCAGTGACAGAGGGAAGCCTGAACTCATGCATCATCCAGTCAGTCTTAGTGCCTTTGGCAGCCCGGCCCCTGTAAAAAACTAGAGATTTCTTGAGACCAATGCACTTAGTCCCCTCAGAGGAGTAGATGGGTCTATCAGTTCCTGTGGCTTTCCAGAATCCAGCTCCAGTTACTCGATTTGGCCTCGCACTGTTCCTATATTTCCGGTCTCTACGGCAGTAGAAGTACCATTCCTTTTCTCCAATGGTTGCCAGTTCTTCATAAGTGGAAACATTATGTTAAATAATCAGAGGAAATCATCAGTTAGTATTATTTGCAGAGTAAAGATATAAATCCATCACCACTCACGACAACTTAAGGAGTTGTTGTGCAGAGGCTAGGTTATTTAAACTGAAATAAATCTTAGGGAAGAATCTGTAGATATCCAATTATAAGATAACTAAGAAAGGAAGAGATTCAGGTAACTCCGGAAGTATATAGATGTATACTAAGGAAACTTGTCTTAATTTGGACGACCTGTCTTTATCAAATAATAGTTGTAGGATTATTGAGTAAAAAAAAAGTTGTAGGTTTAATGTTTCTTATATTATAGGTGCAGCTTCTCTTATTCTATTTGGAATTACTATTTTCTTATTTCTTTGACATACTAATGAAAATCATGTATTTCGCCGAGTTTCTCTTCCTGACAGCCAGTGTTCACTTAATGTTGCTGTGTTTCCTATTCTCTTCATTTTTTGGTGACATCCTGATAACTTATTCACTTTTTTCTTTCATAATTTAATATTCAGCCGTCTCTTTTCTTTTTCCTGCATGTATATAGCAAATTCCAACCAACAAACTATTTATTTCTCTTTCTATATCATGAAATATTTGTAGCAGTCTTGAACTCAATTATTTGAATATCTGTTTGTATTTTGATTGAAAACTCTTTCCAGACATGTTTGATAATAACAACACTAGGACTCTGGCCCATTACTTAAAAGGACTGAAAACAACCTTTTGAAAAAGATGATATGTAAAGAAAATGAAGTTAGTGTATTTAACAAATAGAGTAACTCACTGGATGATAAACAGTTCTTAACAACCGAAAACAGTAGTTGAACCTTAGTGCTCATCAAGAGGATTGTCTCTGTGTGTTTACTTGAAGGTGGTCTCATAAAGTAGATAGAGTAGGTAATAAACATGTCCACATAAAAGAATCAGTAAAAAACTGAAACTAATCAATAGAACAAGAAGAAAATAGTTGCAGGTCCTTAGCAAATATCTAAGAGATAGACATTGCATTGTTTTAAATTTTTAACAATGAAATTGGGATGAAAACTAACAGGTAATCAAGAAAGTGTAATGACGTGAACAAAAGTCTATATAAATAAAAACTGGTAGCGCAAATAAGCTATGCTGCAAATTGTTAGCTTACTTGGTAGATCCCATGGATCATACTTGTAGATGTCCAGTTGCCTGATGAGCTCGATAGATAGAGGCTTCTGATGTATCTTTCTTCTAAGGTAAAAGCCAACTAGCTCTTCGTCTGTTGGATGGAATCGAAAGCCCGGCATCACCACTTCATCTCCCTTATCTATCTCACCCCTCTCATCCATTACTGTTTCTCCTGTTCTATGCCCTCAGTATAATTTCAAAGAGTCTAAGATGAACCTAACTACTATGACCTAAAGAACTAACAAAACAATGTGAGGATCTGCAGGACAAGATTTTCTTTGGAGCTGAATAAGACACAAGTATGCAATAATGTATAAGAAGAAATTTGAGGGTCTTAAGTTTGGAGTTTTCTTAACAGAATATATATCACTAACCTTTTAGACCATTATCACTAATGAATACTTAATGTTTTTCCAAATCTAGACATGGACCAGCTAATGAAAACCTCTACAGT
The DNA here is from genome assembly GCA_017893485.1 of Hemerocallis citrina. Taxonomy (NCBI): domain Eukaryota; kingdom Viridiplantae; phylum Streptophyta; class Magnoliopsida; order Asparagales; family Asphodelaceae; genus Hemerocallis; species Hemerocallis citrina. Next base: position 58,613,260 of record CM030363.1, read on the forward strand.
TGCAATTAAATGGCTGAAACTCTGAGAATACTCCTGCTGACTAACTCCCATAAAACACAGCTAATTCAGTTTAATGACCACATGTGCATCCTAATAACGTGGCTCATCTTTAGGGTTTTCCTTGACTAATGTTGAGCAAGGAGATGAAGGAGTGGCTCTTATAAACAAACGGCCCGGCTGCTTAAATGGACTTAGCATGGAGTCGAGGTCAGCAAAATTTAGCTAAATAAAAAGGACACTTTCTACCCATTTAATGTTTAAAATACTAGGAGAATGATCTCAAAAAGGCTACAAATTTAGCAGCATATAGGGATTCAAATCCTTTTCTTTTCACACTTATAATATTTCATTTCGTGAAGTTCACACTAATTTATAATGCATAACAGGACAAGGCTAGTCTCTAGGCACACCTATTGTTTTATCATTTTTGATTAATTATGCATGGGAATTGAACACCCACACCTCCCAATACAATACAATACAATACAATAGTTCAAATATATACATATATATATATATATATTTCAATCCCAATAGTCTCTGCAAATTCCTCTGATATACCCTTTTATCAATTGATATATATTCCTCTTTAGGCTCTCTTGATCCAAAAATCCCACACCATATCACATTCTTATTTTTCTTCTGAAAATGCTTCTATTCCTCATTCCTTTTCTGATACATACCCTCTTCTTGTCAGTTTATATTTTGGCATCTAATGAAGATTCCGTAACTCGTAATAAAAAAAGATTAAGGATTATAATATTCTTTAAATATGGGTTAGCTTAGTTAAACAAATCAAGTGGACATCTATATGAAGAACTGTTCCATTTCCACATGCCTAATTCCTAAATGGTTTTTGAGTGAACAGGATAAATCTTGTAATGACAACCTTGCCCTTAAGTGTTTTCCCTCTTGTAGGAGTCTCCAGACAGTTTTTCATGTCCTTTAGCAGTAATTTTCGAGGTTATGATTGTTGTGAGCATGATAGGGGAGATGGGTAAAGAGGAAGGGATCGTCACTTGTAGCTATCTTGGTCTTTTGGCATAACATAATGATGGTGTGTTAATTACTTTTCAGATTTATTTTGTTGCGATGTATTTGTTAATGGTGGCTGTAAATGTTGACGGACTATTACACCCTCTTGATGACTCATTCATCTGTTTTAGTGTATCTACTAAGCTAGAGTGGGAACATTACGTCAATCATAATTACTGATAACGCCGCTTAGTCTGAAACTTCCCCTACATGCACACTTACAGTACTTCTATAACAACAACAGCAACGCAGCCTTTATCACACAGTTTTGGGTTGGCTACAATCAATAATACTTCTGTATTATGCTAACTTCAAAACTAATTGGTTGTGTGGTCTTTGATAAGTCATGTTCATTCATTTAAACTGACTGCTCTATCTCTAAATCCTAGTCTTATTATTAAATCTCGTACCTATCTGCGAATTCATCTTTGTCAGAATTTTCAAGATATTAATTTGCTAGAGATGTAGTGTCCGTTGTTTATTTTTCTTTTGGGCGCACAGCTCCACGTGTAACTCATGTGTCAAATATGTAGTGTGCTTAAATTCATGAAACATGATGCAAGTATTATTAATGACAATCAATTCATTATTTCAGTGGTCTATATGGCTTAAATCTTCCTGTAGAAGTTTAAATTTGTTTCAATGACATTTTCCTTGCGCATGTCGTTAGGCTTGCAGAATGTTTTGTGTCAATTCATGCTTTCTTTGTTAGCATCCATCAGCTGGAATTACATGGACTGTACCAGTAGGGCCATGGAATCGAACGGTTGCTGTCAAAGATATTCGACAAATGGATAATTATGCAACGATAACCATTATGAAACCGTTATCTTACTGTCTACTAAAAGTTTACTCATTCATTTTGCTACCCATTCTTCAAACTCATTTGCAGAATTCCTATTTGATGCTGAATATGATGTATTTCGTGATTTTTAACCTTTTGCAGAAACAACACTTAGAACAAGGTTGACAAGAAGTTGAGAATTAGGGGCGAAAGGAGGAGAATGTGAAGTAAGATACATTTTTTAAATCAGAAAATAACATATCTTTTTGTTTCATAATATATGACCAATTTGATCCATGATTAATATGAAAATACCGCCATACTATTTAACTTGTGCTGCTTCTGTACTATTGGACACAGGCATGAGGGTTTACATGGAGCCCAGTCTTCTTAATTACTTCTGGACCCATATATTTCTCTCTTGGTAGTAGAAGAGTAATTTAAAGTTCGTAGTAAATTATCATTACTCAGAATTGTAGTGCTATCACACTAGGACAACACATTAGATGAACCCACATATGTATCGCAACTTCTTGACACAAAATTTGATGAGTGTACTTGGATTACTAACTTTGAAAGAAAGCTCAACAAGGAAATTAGCTCTTAATTTACTAAGAGCTACAGACTACAATTCTAGCTGTGTGAGGAAAGAAAAAACCTAGCCAGAAAGAGTGGAGGATCATTGGGGGGAGAAGTCACACCTAACCATTAGTTTAACCAGTTTCAATGACCAAGATTTGCTAACCATGTCTACCATATGGTGAACAGGGGAAGAACCTTCTAATTAATGAGGGTTTAAGGGGGAGAGTTTAGAGTCAAATTAATTTTGGGACCCAGAACCCTTTGTTGAGGTTCCCAAATATGGCACTCTTTTTTAACCCTTCTTGTCTGTTGCTTGACCTTGGACTTGCACTTCTTAACCCACCCAAGCGTGCAAACCAAGTTTAAAAAATGGGTCAAACCCTTCAAGCTTAAGCTTTCCCCCTCCTCACCCCCTTGGTTTGGGAACACCAAACCCCCCTCAAAGATCCCATGTTTCCAATGTAGCAAGCTCCTTCACTTGATCCACTTATTAATTTAATCGTTAAGTTGCAATTTTTTTCCATGAAATGAATTATTTATTGCCGGCACATCACGAATGACGAGACGTGATCTTCAGGTTAGGATTTTGTACTAGAATCCAAACACCAAATATGGTGCATGATGTTTAGGGAGGCAGCACGTCGTTGTTGAGGAATATATCGCAAAATACGTGATAATTGTGTATATCTGATGATAGATTAGAGATTCTATATTTTGGATATATGTGCTCTCTTTTTCATTTTTATAATAATAATGTGAAGTTAACATGAGATTTGGCAAGTAGTTAAGCTTGCTCACAGAAGAAAAGAAAATTGTCTCTTCTACGACTGATTCAATAAAGATTTTTATACTTATTCTTGCTTATTAATTATGTATGTATTTGTTTTCTTTCTCTATTTGCCCTTTTAGTTTTGTTCATTTATGATTGTTTATTTCTAGTAGACTATCTTTAATATAAATACAAGGAAGATGCTCCTTTTACAACAGGGACTACTTGATGTATCACTTTCCCTGTTGAAGTAGTTGATTTTGCAAGTAAACTTGATGTTTGCTGTTGACAGGGATTATTATGTTCTGTTAGGAGATAAGTACTAATTTATTCTGCCTATTTCATCATATTATGATATATGCATTAAGATGAAATTATTTGTATGTTGTTCTTGGTATTGATAAACAGAGAAAGGAGCTTCAAAGCCAGTGTGAGATGATTTTATATACCCTCACCATTTTGATAGGTCTAATTCTATGTAAATGATTAATATGTATGTATTCATAATGGTTGAATTTAGTACCAATCCAGGACGGAAAAAAGATATGAAGAAGGACAAGGCTGTAACATGATCTCCTTACTGAAGTTGACATCCTCCAAAATTTCCTAGAATGTAATAAATTGTATACAAGAGAAGCAAAGACTACAGAATTTCTTTTTAGACAAAGATACAACCAAAAGAGTCAAAACAGAGTGCTTTCTCATTTCTCATTGATTTTACTGATCAGTCTCATTATACAAGTCTTTCTGTTCACAAGGCAGTGAAAGTACTATATACTGCAAAATTACTAGTTTAGTGTCAAGTGAGTTGCTCCGTAATTTCACTTGTATATCATTCTTTGTTTCTGAAATAAACTTTCAATTTCAGCATCCATGCCTACCTGGAAAATAGTTTATCTAATGCCCTAGATTGGAAAAGTGATGTTGAAGTCTTCTCATTTATTAATGCTTGACGTTAGTGCTTACACTCAAAACAATACAAGTTTTTTCCAATGTACAATGACAATTCTCTATACAAACAACATGTATATTGCCACAAAAATAGCCATCACTTGTATGTACTGTTACTTGTTATTTTTCCCGACTTGAATGCTGGCAAGCTTTCAACTCACTCAAACAACCTTGGGGCTCTCTGTTAATTAAAACATCACTTTGACAACAACCCACTTCTAATATATTGTCTAGTTTTGGGTATTGATCTTTATTATATAGAATACAAGATTTCGTGAATTTGTTATGTCTATTATATCAATTTCAAATGTAAGTTCTGAAAGAGATGGGGTTCTTAATTATATTATTTGGGTTGCAATTGCAAAACAAAATCTGGAGTGTGATTAAAACTAAATAATGGATATATACTGCTAGTGAAGTATGATTAAGAGATAACTAAGCATATTTTTGGGAACAAGTAGACGCTGTTTGTGTGTATAGTTACTGTTTCTCTTTCTTTGAAAATTTTGTTTGTAAATAATTTGTGTCCGAAAACTTACTAAAAATCTATGATTTTTTTAATTGTTGATAGGTAAAGAGATTGATGTGCTATGATTCAACATAACTTCGTCTCTTTTATCATGCTAAAATGTTGTTTAGTTATAATTATCAGTTTTACCAACTGGATAATATTATGATGTTTCATTTTTTTTACTTGAAAAATGCAAGTATTATTGTAGCACAGTGATAAAATCATATCATATGTATTCGCTCATACGAGCTCACTTCCTAGTCACACTCACGCACAAACAAAGGCGCACTACATATGTCACGTCATATTTTTTAGCTATATAGAATTCACGAAACATCTTTGTCTCCAAACTTTTGGCGCTCTAAAATGATAATCCACTTCATCTTATGGATCTAGAAGTGTATAACGAATCTATAAACTAACGACTGATATTTTTTTTTTTTTTTGGTTCTTCTCCAGATCAGCGTTCAACTTGTAGACGAGGAAAAGAACCCTTTGTCAGAGTTATATAGTCCTATAAACCTGCTTCCAGAGCCATTTGATTAAAGGAGCGCCCATCTGAAAGCACTTACTACATCTAAAATTCAATGATATGGAAGGGGAGGCACGCGTCTGGTTTGATGATCTAAAGAGCTTGACATTCAGCTTGTGATGAAGAATCAATTATGTACATCTATATTCAAGGGATCGTTTCTTTTCTTTTCCCATTGATGCAGGTAAAAGACTCAAAGCAATTGAATAATATATTGTATCAGTCCTTTTTATGAGAAGCATATTATATGTTAAATAACAAAATATTACTTACTCGATTAAAAATCCGTTATCTCTAATTGGCATGCAAATCCTTTTGAGAACATGCAATGTGAACATACTAAACAACTTCGTTTTTTAATTGCACTACAGTCTACACTTAGCAGTCACTTTTGCTGATAATGATTAATTTCCTCAGATCATTATCAGCAAAGTGACAGGGTTCTAGAGAACATACTTATTATTTTGCAAGTAACGGAAAGATGTTAACAGATAAATGAATTTTGTAAGTCACAAACTCAAATCATAGAATCTGATAATTGACCATCATAAGTAAGCAGTCTTTTAAATATTTTAGATGACCAGAGAACTTTCACTGAATTAGGGGTGGGAATTAACCCAAGCTTAAGTCCAACCAGTCCGACTCACTTTGGAGTGAGCTTGGGCTAAAAAGGTGTGGTCTTAAATCAGGTTCGGGTTCAGTTTTTTAGATCTTTTATCAAAAAAGCCATACTTGGGTTTAAAACATTAAGACCAACGGGCACATATACCTTATAAGAATTCGATCTTTCTAGATATATAAACCTAATTTGAGAAAGAAAAAAAAAAAAAAAAAGAGCTGTCAATAAGTCAATTATATTCACCCTTTAGTTAGTTGGTTGTTAGGCATTACTCAAACTCTTCCTTTTTTATCTCTATGATTCTTTTCTAGAATCCATTAACAAGTTTATATTACTACTCTTCTTCCAAGGAGTTCCTTTCCCTTCTCAACAAGAAATTAGATCATGGAACCCTTTTTTCCTTTCTTTATTTTATCTCCCGAATATGAACCAATCTTTAATTTATGAGTAATGCTACATACACTACCAATTTCACTACATTTCTCTTCACTACCTTAGGTAGCACACTCCAATAGATAGGAAAAAATAGAGTAGGTGGGAGAACTCTCCAATAGAAGTATGCCACCTAAGGTAGTGAAGAAATTGGTAGTGAAATTGGTTGTCGCTAAAGCATTACTCTATACAAAGATATAAAAATGAGGAGCCCATAGCATATCCTCATCAGTTGCTTCATTAATTACTTGTGGGATCCCCTCTCTCTCTCTCAAATACATTTTTGACTCTAGCAAACTAAGTTCAGTTAACACTACCCAACTGAACTAGAAATGGTGCTTACGTTACCCTTTTTGGGGATCCTGTAACAGATTGGCCAAATACTGCCTGCTTCAAAGAAAATCAAGTTCGCTGAAGTTGATGATGATGACACTGAAGAGTAAAGACTAGAAGGAATAAGGCGCAGGACATTGACAGCTTAAGTATATCAGTTTTTGTATAGTTTTTGTATAGTATTATCGTTTAATGATGTGATGGTGTTTGAATCCTTTAGGTGTATGGTCAATTACAAAACTGTGGCAGAATATGGTGAAATGTTTTTCGTTTTTGGGTCGGAACATAGGTTTCCCAGTTTCCATTAGTTTACCTTTGGAATGTGTCAATCCTCAAGCGCGAAAAAGATGTCATTATAATCACAAGTCAAAAAAATGAAAAAGATACATATGGTCTTTCTTTCTGCCTGGAATCAGGTTAACTGTACTATTAGTACAGATTATTAGTACTTATATTGGATTGTTTATTGACAGGGTTCAACTACTAAAGATGTATGTTATGAGATCTTCTGAACCCAAACCTGCTTATATATGTTAATTATTGTGTAACAAAGCAAGAGACATTAGGATCCGCTAGAAAAAAATGTTTCCTTTGACAAGTGAAGTTCCACTTCAAGTCTCTCCTGAGAATAATTATGTTGGATTTAATTTAATGCATGCGTTGTACATAGCTGCTGTACATCTTTAGAGCACAAGTAACTTGGACGTACAAGATAAAGAGTGCATATAGGGTCGGATCCACCAAGATTCATTTGGAAATGCACTAAGAGAAGTTTGAATCGGTCTCAGATGGACATTTGATTTAGGTTGGTATCGGATTTTCTTTATACGTAATCTTTTGTTTGGAGGAACACAAATAATTAGGTAAGTCGATCAATAAGGATAAAAGTTGTGATTTTTTTTTAATTTTAAATTTCAACAAACTTGAGCTAAATTTGTGTTGAGAAACTCAACAAGAGTTGATAAGTTATGAAATAAACCTGAGAGCATACAATACCATGAACAATATTTAAAAGGCAAATAGCAGGAAACACTCATCCTGATTCTCTTCAGATGAATCTGAGGATATATGGAGCCTTTACCTGAATAAATTGGTTTTAAAATGAGGATGGCTGAATAAAAATTGAACATGAAGTATGAATTAAGAGTAATGCTTTAGCCACTACCAATTTCACTACCATTTTCTTCACTACCTTAGCTGGCATACTCCTATTGGAGAGTTCTCCCTTAGGTGCCACTACCATTTTCACTACAATTTTCTTCATTTTCTTCACTATCTTAAGTGTCATACTCCTTTGTATATCTTTCTGTTCGTTTGAATAAGAGTACAAATAGCATTATTCTTCCTAGGTTGATTTCAGAGGCTTTGACATCTTCCCATTGTTTAAAAATAAGTTTTCTCCAAATAATAAGTAATCATATATTCTTGACTTAAAGCATTCAAGGCCTCTATAGTGCTCAATTTCAATTTTTTTTTTGTTTTAAAAAGGCGGAAGAAAACATAAATAAATCAATAAATCCATTTCAAACTGGTTTATTGAAATGCCTCTGTAAACTATGTGAGTACACAAACAAATATGTATGCTAATATAGCTAAAAATAGGATTAAATCGGAATCGTTCAAATCAGGCACGAATCTTAAAGTTCAGGGGTAAAATGGTAATTTCACCTATAAACGGGTCTGAAATGAAAACTGGGCCTTTCTTCAAATCCCAATAACCCATAAACGAATCTGTCTTAATGGGTACGGATCCCAACCCGTAAGAAACCCAGTCCAACCAGATAGGAGAGGATTCAGATTTATGATTATCCTTAATCAGCAGTCTTAACCACTTCTATCCATTCACATCGGGAATTAGGGATTTAATCTTATCCTGAAACTGATTCTAAGGCGGCTACAAATACCCCCCATCCCCCACTGTTACCAGGTAATCAATCTTTTGTCAATCAAAGCTCTTTCTTAATCATTCAGATTACTGACAAGAGCGTCGGATGGTGCGTCGCCGGAATCAACCCCGGTGTCTCGCACTTTTTGCAGGTCAACAGCGAGAGGATCTCAGTCAAACTCCGGTGAAGTCGTTCAGGTTTGACTATTCAACTTCTCTCGAATCCACAAATCTATCTGTTTGCCCCCACACCGATTTCAGCGGCAACAGATTGGCATCGTCTGTGGGAACACGAATAGCAATCCAGCATCTTCCACCGGCCAGTACCACCTCCAGCCATGCCACCAAGGAAAATAAGATCCAAAGGGTCCAACCGTGGACCCACTCTCATTCCTCCTCAACAACAACCGGGGGCTCCCCTCCAACCCGTCCAGCAACAGGAACAGCTCCCTCCTCAACCTGATCCGCCACTGCAGCAGGGGCAGCCTCCTCTCCAAAATCTTCAACCCCAGCAGGCTCCACTCGGGCTCCAAAATGCTGGTATAGGGACCTCTCGTCCTAATCCTCAGAAGCAACCTCTTCACCGCGATCATATCTCGGTACATAATCCTTCCACCGACTCCATGGCATTCCATAACCCTCAGCCTTCGGAAGATCTCTGCAATATCATAATCAACCGGCAGAAAGAGTAAGACCTTCGTCATCGTTTGATGAAAGACGGGCCCGAGAGGGAGTCTCCCGCTCAGAACGTCCAAATGCGCGATCTCCTCACCACCGCGACCGTCGGAGGTCCCCTCTTCATAGGAGGCGGAGGGAGTCCCCCGAGTACCGTCAAAGGAGGAATCGTTCCCCCGCTGGTCGGCAGGCCCCAAGGGATCAGAGCGGACCCATTACCCGAGCAGAATTCCAAGAGTTTCAGGCAGCAGTCTTGCGGGCCCTCAACGTCCCACCAAACAACAATAATATCCCGAGGATCCCCACTCCCGAGGCAGTTCAAAGCCCTCGCCATCGGTCCCAAAGCCCTCCTCAAGCTCCGAGCCACCGCCATCACATCCCTAGTCCTCACCAGTCTCCGAGCTACCGTCGTCGTAGCCCACGCTCCCCTTCGTACGAAGACGAGTCCAGAGGCACCCCATGATACCGTCGAAGGGACGATGCTGTCTACCGCCGTCTCCACGAAATGGAGAGGCACCTCGGTCAACTCGATAGGGACGAGGAGCTAAGAGGGAGAACCCTCCGTCCAAGCAGACCTCCGTTCTCCCAAACCATCATGGAGGCCCCCGTTCCAACAAATTTCAAGCCCCCACAATTCAAGACATACACTGGGGAATCAGACCCCATGGATCACAACGAGTTTCAAAACTCTCATGATGATCCATCAAGCCTCTGATGCCCTTCTATGCAAAACCTTTCCGGCCACTCTCAAAGGCCCGACTCGGGAATGGTACTCCCGCCTCGCCCCGTCCTCCATCTTTCTTTTGAACAGTTTGAGACCCTCTTCATAACCCATTTCACGAGCGGGCCGCTCCGAAAAAACGAGTATTTCACTACTCTTCCATAATCAGAAGAAGGGCGAGAAACTGAAAGACTATGTCAAGAGGTTCACCGCAGAAGCCAGGTCCATCGCCTCCCTCGATCAATCGGTCGCTGCAGTCGCCTTCCAGTCCAATGTCCTCAACTCAAACCTCCGGTCCTCCCTAGCCAAAAAGCCCCCACGAGACTTCTCCGATATTCTTCTCAGAAGTGAGAAGTACATTCAGGTGGAGGAAGCTGAACATCGCCCCACATTCGAGGGATCCTCTTCTAGAAATAAGAGGAAGGTCGCTGAAGACAAGGGAGCTAAAAAGCTCCAAAAGGACAACGGGGGTCAACGTCGTCCACCTCTTAGATTTGAAAAGTTTACCCCTCTCAGTGCCAATGTTTCAACCATTCTAAAGGAGGTAAAGAAAGAAGGGATCCTACCTCCTACCCCAAAAATGAATACTCCTAGGAAGAAGAGGGATAAGGAGAAGTGGTGCCGCTACTATCGATACCACGGCCACGACACCAATGACTGTCGGACTCTGATAAATGAGATTGAGGTCCTTATTCAGAGAGGGCAGCTCACCAAGTTTGTGAGAAAGGACCGGATCGATCCACCTCCGCCCCCCGGGGGGCTAACAAGCGGCCCGAGAAGCGTGACGAGACTCCCGAATTCGAAGAAGAGTGCATCTTGCACCTCATCCACGGAGGTCCAATGGGGGGAACCTCTAACTCATCTCGAAAGGCTTTCATTAGGAAAGTCAATTCGGTGCACAGCCTACTCCCTCCCAAAGGTCTTGGAGTCCCGGTAACTTTCTCGAATGAAGATCTAGAGGGTGTCTGAACCCCTCATTGTGATACACTCGTGATTAACCTCCACATGGCTTACTTCAAAGTGGAAAGAATTCTAGTGGATAATGGTAGTACTGTCAACATCCTCTTCCTAGAGGCCTTCCGAGGGCTCAAATTATCGCGGGACAGGCTCAAGCCCGCCGGCTATACCCTCCATGGGTTCACGAGAGTGCCAGTGACAATCGATGGTGTTATAACCCTTGACGTAACCGCTGGCAAAACTCCTACTACCCGAACGGAGCCAATGGACTTCACGGTTGTTGACGTCCCAACCGCCTACAATGTGATCCTAGGTCGACCTGGCCTAACAGCTTTAGAAGCCGTCCCATCAGCTTATCATCTAAAAATGAAGTTCCCCACAAAGGCAGGCGTAGGGGAAGTAATGGGAAGTCAGGAGACGGCCCGCAAATGCTATATGACCTCGACCGGAGGACTCGTCCTTTCCCTCGAGACCCTTCAAATTCCCTAGGGAAACACCCAGCCTATGTCAGAACCGGTAGACGAGCTGGAAGAAGTGCTCTTCTCGGAGCAAGATCCGACCCGCAAATTCTTCATCAGCAAAACCCTTCCCTCTGCCCTCTGTTCCGACATAGTCCAGTGCATAAAGAAGAACCACGACCTCTTCGCATGGACAGCTGCCGACATGCCGGGAATTTTCGAAGAGCTCCTCGTCCACCATCTAAGTGTCGCTCCGGGGTCCAAACTAGTTTAGCAGAAGAGGCGAAAGTTCGCTCCCGAACGCCAGCAGGCCATAAAGGAAGAAATGGAGAAGCTCCTAAAAGCCCGGTTCATACAAGAAGTCAACTATCCGGAGTGGCTCTCCAATGTCGTAATAGTCAAAAAAGCCAATGGAAGTTGGAGGATTTGCATCGACTTCACATATTTGAACAAAGCATGCCCCAAGGATCCTTTTCCACTTCCCAGTATCGACACATTGATCGACGCCACTTCGAGCCATGAGCTGCTGAGTTTCATGCACGCCTTCTCCGGATACAACCAAATCTGAATGTTCCCCCCAGATATCCCGAAGACGTCCTTCGTCACAAATCAAGGCCCCTACTACTATAGGGTAATGCCTCGTCAATAAGGTCTTCAACAATCAGATCGGGCGGAACATGGAGGTTTACGTCGATGATATGCTAGTAAAAAGCATCCATGGGTCCGACCATGTCGCCGACCTCCAAGAAGCCTTCGACGTCTTAAGAAAGCATAACATGAGACTAAACCCTAATAAATGTGCATTCGGGGTCTCATCGGAAAAATTCTTGGGCTTTATAGTTAGTCAGAGGGGGATTGAAGCCAACCCTGAGAAGATAAAGGGCATACTCAATATGGCTCCTCCTACAAATGTGAAAAAAGTGCAAAGGCTCACAAGGCGCCTTGCGGCGATATGGCGCTTCCTCTCCAAGTCCGGGAAAAAGTGTCTCCCCTTCTTCAAAGCCCTCAGGGGGGCTAAGGGCTTCGAGTAGGGCCAGCAGCAGCAAGAATCGTTCGACCAACTCAATGCCTACTTAGTCAACCCCCCACTCCTCAGCAAGCCGACACCCGGGGAAACCCTTTACCTCTACCTTATTGCCTCCGAGCAAACCCTCAGCGCTGTCCTAGTGAAGGAAGAAGATAAGGCTCAGAAACCTATCTATTATGTGAGCAAGGTCCTTAGAGACGCCGAGCTCCGCTATTCGAGGTTGGAAAAGATAGCCTACGCCTTGGTTATGGCAGCCAGGAAGCTTCGTCCCTATTTTCAATCCCATTAGGTGGTCGTCCTTACCGACCAGCCGCTCAAGCAGGTCCTACATAAGCCCGAAAACTCCGGGCGTCTAATGAAGTGGTCAATCGAGCTAAGTCAACATGACTTATCTTATCAGCCTCGGACTGCTATCAAGGCGCAAGCCCTAGCCGAGTTTATAGTGAAAATCACGATCCCGGAAGTAAGTCAAGCGGCAAATGGGCCACCCATCTGGACGGTGTACGTAGATGGCTCTTCTTGCGCCGAAGGGAGCAAAGCCGAAATTATTCTGGCAGGCCCAGATGACTTCGTTCTCCAATACTCCCTCCGCATCAATTTCAAAGCTTCCAACAACGAAGCTGAGTACGAAGCTCTAATAGCAGGCTTAGGCATGGCTCGCAAGGCAGGAGCGCAACGTGTCCGAATATTCAGTGACTCTCAGCTCGTGGTGAATCAAGTCTTAGGAGAATATGAGGCACGAGACGACCGGATGGCCAGGTACCTAACCAAGGTCAAAAGTATCCTGGCTTCGTTCGAAGAGGCACAACTCCAACGGATCCCTAGAGAGAAGAACGCCCAAGCAGATGCCCTCTCAAAACTAGCCTCCTCTCTTCAAGGTCTCGAGCAGACCGTCCTAATCGAAGTCCTACTAAAGCCTAGCATTGAAGAAAAAGCCCCTGACTCAATGGAGTCGCTACCTGTCCAACTCGAAGACAACTGGATGAGGCCGTTAATTGAGTTCCTCAGAGACGGGAGCCTCCCCAAGATCCTAAAGAAGCTCGCTGAATCCGAACGAGAGCGGAGAAGTACACCCTCGTTGAGGAAGTCTTGTACAAACGCTCCTATACCCAAGTAGATGGCAGATCCTACTTGAGATGTCTCTCTCCAAAAGAAACCTCGTATGCCTTGAAAGAACTCAACGAAGGGATAGGCGGAGCCCATTCGGGATCAAGGTCCCTCGCCAGAAAAGTCTTGAACTACGGATACTTCTGGCCTACCCTACTTCGGGACGCCGAGCAACATGTCCATCAATGCAGCTCCTGTCAACAATTCTCCACTATCCGCCACCTACCGCAAGCCCAACTCACATCTCTCTCGAGTCCAATTCCCTTCGCAATGTGGGGGATGGACCTGCTAGGTCCGTTCCCACCAGCTCCGGACCAGCTCAAGTTCCTAGTCGTGGCAATCGACTATTTCTCCAAATGGATCGAGGCCGAACCGCTAGCAACTATTACCGAGAACAAAATGCAACAGTTCTTCTGGAAAAATGTGATCTGCAGGTTCGGCGTACCTCGAGTATTGGTAACAGATAACGGAACACAGTTTACGGGGACAGCATTCCACTCCTTATGTGAAGACCTCGGCATTCAGCAGCGGTTCGCCTCCGTCTCCCACCCTCAATCCAATGGCTAAGTAGAGAACGCCAATAGGCAAATTCTCTCGGGCATCAAGAAGAGACCGGATAAGTCGGCTAAAGGATTGTGGGCAGAACAACTTCCTAACGTATTATAAAACTACCGCACTACAAAAAGGACTCCCACAGGAAGTCGCCCTTTCAACCTCACCTACGATTCCGATGTCGTAATCCCCTTAGAAGTTGGTTTGTCATCCCCCCGCCTGGTTGCATATAATGAAGAGCAGAACGCCAAAGAGCTCCGACAACCGTTGAAACTCACTCAAACGACGAGTTCGGAGTCCAAAACATGGCTCGATTCCGCTTTGCAAACTTCCTCTTAAGAGAGTTAGAATTGGTTCGCCATTCGGAACTGCTCCCACAACCATTGAAACTCACTCAAACGACGAGTTCGGAGTCCAAAACTTGGCTCGATTCCACCTCGCAAACTTGCTCTTGAGCGAGTTAGAAGTGAATCGTCATTCGGAACTGCTCCCACAACCGTTGAAACTCGCTCAAACGACGAGTTCGGAGTCCAAAACTTGGCTCGATTCCGCCTCGCAAACTTGCTCTTAAGCGAGATAGAAGTGGTTCGCCATTCGGAACTGCTTCCACAACCGTTGAAACTTACTCAAACGATGTGTTCGGAGTCCAAAACTTGGCTCGATTCCGCTTCGCAAACTTGCTCTTAAGCGAGTTAGAAGTACTTCGCCATTCGGAATTGCTCCCACAACCGTTGAAACATACTTAAATGACGTGTTCGGAGTCCAAAACTTGGCTCGACTCCGCTTCCCAAACTTGCTCCTAAGCAAGTTAGAAGCGGTTCACCATTTGGAACCAATCACACGACCATTAACACTCTCAAAACCACAAGCCTGGGGCCCAACACATGGTTCGACCCCGCTCCAAGTATGTGCCAAACAAATAACAAGTGCCAACAATACCTGCAAGTTCACAAAACAAATATCATTGCATTAAAGATCGAGAAACAAATCCATTTACAAGACAAACTTCTCGTACTTATGACAAGATACAAGACTTGGACAAAACTTGGAGAACAAAAAGAACAAAAACACAGACAACTCTTTCAACGCCTCCTCGGGGCAGGGATGTTCCGATTTAAAGACACCCGGGAACGGCGAATGCTGTATGGCCGACGCCTAACCTTGGAGCTCGTCCCCAGACCGGCAAACTGAGACACATCTTCAGCACTGCCTCTGACGGTGGCCCCAACGGAGGCTCCGCTCGACGAAGCAGCCACCCCAATTTGTGCATCACCGGGGCTTCGCCGAGCAACGGGCGAGCGAGTCGCAAGCTCGTAAAAGGTAATTCCTCTCTCGCTCTCTTCACGAGTACATGACATGCTTCTGACATTGACCCTTTCAGGTTGGGCTTTGAGGCAAGCGACCTCCGCCTCAAGTTCGACGATTCATTCCTTCAGAGAGTCGTCCTTCACAGCTATCTTTAAGCGAGGAAGCCGAGCAGAACCTGCAGCACCAGGACTGTCGGCAATAATTCGACGGAGATGAGTAACCTCGATGCTCTTGTCGACCGTAACCCTCTTCAGCTCGTCAACCTCCGCCGTCACCTTGCTTATTGTTGCTAACAACTCATCTCGCTCCGTCGTCAACTTGCCCATCGCTGCTGTTAGTTCTTCTCTCCCAGCAAAAGCTCGTCTCCTGCTATCGTCAAGTCGTAAATCTCAGCTACCAGTTCATCTATCTCCGTTGTCATCTTCGTCAAGGAATGGCGGAGACGTTTAAGCCTCAGGCCGAGATTAAAGGCTGTTGACGAACCATCATCATCGCCTTCGAGGGTCGTCTCCCCAAGCCTCTCTGTTAGCCTCCGAATCTCGATATCTCGACGACCTACAATTAGTTGCATATGTTTCTGCTCACATTCGGCTCTGCGAAGCCCCAACTCAACTTCGTAAAGACGCTTTCGGCACCTAGCGAGGCATAACTTCGTCGCCCCTAGGCCAGCCTCGGGACATATCTCCTCAGCCACATAAGGTGCTTCAACAAGCTGTGTCACCTCGACAAGCTGAAAATTCCAAGGCAGACGACGAGAACACTTAGCAAAAATTAGCAAATTTGGTAAACACAGGCAAAACTCCTGAACAAGGCGACGTGAACACAGCAAAATTTCAAAAAAAATTTGTGAACACGTAACCGAAGCTTTAGGCAGGGCGACGTGAACACTTAGCCAAATTTCAAGAAAATTTTTGGAAACTCATTTCCAAAGATTTACAAACACTTCGAATTCAGAAGGATAGATTTCATTCATTCCAAAAGTGCGGTGGCCCGTCCGCAATTAGGCGATACATCAAAAAACACAAAACGACAAAAAGTTGTACCGTCTCATTAATGACTAACGATCAAAATCGTCAGAAGATCAACAGTCAAAAGGCCAGCTGTCATCTCCAAGCTGTCAGCAACTCACTTTGGACTTCGGCACGCCTTGCCGAGCGTTCTTGGCACCGACGCTCAAACGTGAGAAAAAACTCACACTTTGGACTTCGGCACGCCTTGCCGAGCGTTCTTGGCACCGACGGTCAAATGTGAGAAAAAACTCACTTTGGACTTCGGCACGCCTTGCCGAGCGTTTTTGGCACCGACGCTCCAACGTGAGAAAAAACTCACTTTGGACTTCGGCACGCCTTGCCGAGCGTTCTTGACACCGACACTCAAACGTGAGAAAAAACTCTCACTTTGAACTTCGGCACGCCTTGTCGAGCGTTCTTAGCACCGACGTTCAAACGTGAGAAAAAACTCACTTTGGACTTCGGCACGCCTTGCCGAGCGTTCTTGGCACCGACGCTCAAACGTGAGAAAAAACTCACTTTGGACTTCGGCACGCCTTGTCGAGCGTTCTTGGCACCGTTGCTCAAACGTGAGAAAAAACTCACTTTGGACTTCGGCACGCCTTGCCGAGCGTTCTTGGCACCGACGCTCAAACGTGAGAAAAAACTCACTTTGGACTTCGGCACGCCTTGCCGAGCATTCTTGGCACCAACACTCAAACATGGGAAAATGGCTCACTCGGACTTCGGCAAACCTCGCCGAACCACTTTTGACATGTGTCTCCACGCCGAGGTACCTCCGCACCTCGGCGAGGGACCCGAACCTTCCTCGACATCGGCCTTCTTCCTGACACGTGTCAGCTCCTCGAGGTGATTAGCGGAGGTCGGCAACGTTGCCGAAGCCACTTGCCACCGACCCCCGAATAAAGGGAAAATCCAACTTTGAGCAACCACAGACGTTAGATTTCCTCAAAAGTCGCGCCCAAAGCCGATGGAAAGCCCATATCGCGCCACGTCATAAATAGAATTAAAAAATCTATTTTTTATTTATTTAATTCGAATTGTTTATTAAAAAATTGAGGAAAAATGATTAAAAATTCAGAAAAAATAATTAAAAATTCTAAAAAATAATTATAATTTCAGGGAAATATTTTTAAGCCCCTGGGTAAATAATTATTGCTTAGAATGATTAATTAGTGCCTTCGAAAAATGAATCCCCGCTCCGCAAAATTGAATAAATGATCCGAAAAATAATTAAAAAATCGAGAAAAACTTCCAAACAATGCAGGAGAGCTCAAGAACAATCTTTAGTGCACTACCAACTCAGACAAACACCATAATGCCTCGTTTAAGATCCTAAACCCCTCATTTGAACTCCGATACAACTCCGCAAGCCATTAAAACAGTAAAACTACTCCTCAAAGGTTGATCAAACTCAGTCTTCGGGAGTGGGGGCTCGTGATATGACTAAAAATAGGGTTAAATCGAAACTGTTCAAATCAGGCACGAATCTTAAAGTTCATGGGTAAAATGGTAATTTTACCTATAAATGGGTCTGAAATGAAAATTGGGTCTTTCTTCAAAGCCCAATAACCCATAAACGAATCTGTCTTAATGAGTACGGGTCCTAACCCGTAAGAAACCCAGTCCAACCAGATAGGAGAGGATTCAGATTTATGATTATCCTTAATCAACAGTCTTAACCACTTCTATCCATTTACATCGGGAAGTAGGGATTTAATCTTATCCTGAAACTGATTCCTAAGACGGCTACAAATACCCCACATCCCCCACTGTTACCAGGTATCAATCTTTTGCCAATCAAAGCTCTTTCTTAATCATTCAGATTACTGACAAGAGCATCGGAGGGTGCGTCGCCAGAATCAACCCCGGTGTCTCGCACTTTTTGCAGGTCAACGGCGAGAGGATCTCGGCCAAACTCCGGTGAAGTCGTTCAGATTTGACTATTCAACTTCCCTCGAATCCACAAATCTATCTGTTTGCCCCCACACCGATTTCAGCGGCAACATATACCAACAGAGATTGACATCAGAGATGGAACTTCGCATCTTTGGATAGTTAGCAGACTTCATACAAACATATTTTCTTAATTTTGTACTTAAAACTTGCTTGATGTTTCTTTAGAGGTAGACTGCAAGTCATTATTCAATTGGGTGAACCTTTTTTTTTTATTTTCTTTATTTGTGGGGTTCTCACCCTCAAAAGAAAATGGGTTCTCTTCCAATAAGGAGAAAAGAGAAAATGGACGTGACAGGGTGGATGACAAGGTAGACAATAGTAACAATGAGATTGGAAGCCGTCGAAGACAAAGTGGCTGAGGTGGTTGATTAGCTAGACTAGTAGAAGCAGGCGGTTTTGCTAGTGACGAAGATGGAAGGCAGCACAGACATGCACAGGTGGCTGATTTGGTAGGTGATAAGAAAGAGCAAGGCAGTCACAGACTTTAATCCTTAACCAAAACCAAATTCCTAAACTACCCTCATACCCACCTGCACGAACACTCATCCCATAATCAGGGGATTGTGCGTGGGGGTAAAAACTCCCTACCTCTTGCTCGCTAGTGCTCACTAGTGAAGAGGCTCACCACTAGGGCACTTGCAAGCAAACAATAAATCGATAGGACCTTCCCTTATTAAGGAATAATCCAACTAAAAGCCTAAACAAAATTAAGAACTTGATCTCCGGAAAAAAAATGAAATCAAGATGAAGTGAAAATTTTAAGAAAATAGGATTTAGTTGCAGTAGAGTTGGCTGTCAAAACAACATATGAGACTTCAATTTAAATTCCAGATTTCTAAGAAGCTCTTCTTCTCCTAAAGAAATCATTGAATTATTGTCTTAATTCAAAGTTTAACAGGTAGCTCATGAATGAATAGTTAGGCAACAAGTTCGGTTTTATAGCAAATAAGCCTAATGGAATACGATTACCAGTTGAAATGAATATTATTGATATTGATTTTACACATGACACCAAAATTTTGTAACAAAGTGATGTAAACCACCCACAATCTACTGTTATCTCTTATTATAGCAAACTTAGATACTGTACACATGTGACAAAATCTAGATATATTTTGCAATCAAATTGATTCAGAATTTTGTGAGGAACCATCAATATCAACTGTCAAGCACAACAAACAAAATTATTTTTGTTAGAAACATTAAACAAAGCTGCAAAAGAGAGTACAAATATTCCTCTAGCAAATTTTTTGCGTACATACTTCATGGTAGATATCAGTTGCCTCTACCAACTTACAGGTTTTTACTAGAGACCAATGACTATAACTGACATTGACATTACAGACCATAATTAAGAATAAAATCAATTTACAAACAAGAAAAACTACTACAATATCCTATTTAATTACTTATATAGTGTGCATATGCAAAAGTAACATTTAAGCGAACATGCAAAAGTAACATTTAAATGAACACTGCACCACTTTTTTTTCATAAAATGCCATTAACCTCAACCATATTAAATCTAACCAACATTGGTACAAATATCATAATAAGTAAATAGGATAACCTTTTATTTAGCTTACCAATCATACCCTTGCAATTATTTAAAAAGGAACAAATATTTTCGGCCTTAATTAATGAATACCAGCTATTTCATGCACTTGTGTTGTTTAATTAAGAAAACATTACTTGGATTTACACTCCATAATTAAAACCAGGTGCAATTTACCTGCAAGAATAATTTATCTGACATTTCATATTGATTCACTTCGATTTTCATTTTGGTAGACAGTATTAATTTACTTATATATTGTACGCATGCATATCATAAAAATGAAGTTGACAAGAATATTATCATCGATCTCAAGCTTACTAAATCTAGCTCATGTTGGTTACGAATATTCTTGAATCTCAAAAGAGAGTAAAAATTTTGCTCATCAATTCTGGTCACTCATAGTCAATACCAGCTGCCTTTATCCGCTTACGTCTTTGCTCATCTCGTTTCACAATTCCCTGAACCAACTTTTGATGTTCTGCAACACTTCTTTCCTGAAGAGATAAAATAATCATAAGCATATGGTCACACAGTGAAAACTGAAAAGAAGGTTATAGCAGTGTAGTCGGAGACTCGCCTTATGTAAAGCCTGAGGCTCAAGGCGCAGGTGTAAAGCAGTTTGAGCCTGGGTTAAGGCTCCGACTTTGTTCAGAGCGTCAGCGCCACTCCACGAGGCGCGCACCTCGGTGCGCCTGAGCAATGGCTCAAGGCGCAAGCCTCAGGAAAAGACTCAGCCTTTACATACCTCACCCGACCTCACCCGTCTTCAACCCCATCTCCTATCCCGTTAAAGCCTGAGGATCAAGGCGCAGGTGTAAAAATAGTTTGAGCCTGGGTTACGGCTCCAACTTTGTTCAGAGCGCCAACGCCACTCCACTGAGGCGCGCACCTCGGTGCGCCTTAGCAATGGCTCAAGGCGCAAACCTCAGGAAAAGGCCCAGCCTTTACATACCTCACCCGACCAGACTTGTCTTCAACCCCATCTCCTATGCCGTTACTCCTCAATTCTCTCTCAACTTTCCATCCCCAATTCCAAACCCTAACCCCAATTTCAATTCTCAATTTCCACCTCCCTAACTTCAATCATCTCCACTCCTTAATCTCCACTCCTCTCTCTCAACAATAGCAACGGCAACAGCGAACAACAGCTTGGCGGCAACACTCCTCAGTCTCCACTCCTCTTCAACCTCTCAAATCTCAACATTCTCCTCCTCTCTCTCAACAGCAGCGGCGTCTTTTATACTTTTCTAGTTTCTTTCTTTTCTTTGTTTTATACTTTTTCTTCTTTTTTATTTAAATTGTTGAAGTAGTGCATTTTTTTTCCTTCTTTTATACTTTTCTATCTTTTTTATTTAATTGTTGAAGTAGTGCATTTAGATTACTTTTCTTTCTTTTTCTTGTATACTTAATGTATACACTTAGGTTACTGTATGCTCATTAAGTGGAATATACTTGGTTTTTGTGCCATCGAGGATCGAGGTTCTTGGTTGTGACGTAATTGGGAGATGAGTTGTATCCTGTGGTTTCGTGTGAGGGTGGAATATACTAAGTTACTTACGGTATGAATTGATGGTTACCATGATACCTATTGTAGTTTCACAGAGGAACGCATTGTAGTTTTACAAAAATGATAACTAAAATCACATTGTAGTTTTACAAAAATCACATTGCATCACTTCTTCTTTGGGGCAAAAAACACATTGTAGATAGAAATAGGTACGTCTTCCATATATTACTTCTTTTTAAGTATATGGTGATTGTATCATATATTTTGTTGCTATGATGCTATCTTATTCATATAATTTTATTTATAAATTTCAAACCCCCCCCCCCCCAAAAGTAAGTGTGCCTCGATTAAGTGAGGCTTTCGCCTCAAATTGCGTCTTGTCTCTCAGGCTTTTTACTAGGTAGTGAAATTGCATTGCGCCTTACGCCTTCGACTACATCGTTATGCTGAAATTTCTTAGTAAATCAAGGATGATTGTTACCTTGTTATGCCTCTTACGTTCAATCTCTGTCCAATTCGCTGGGTTGTATCTTCGATTCAAGCCCTTCCATCTATAACGATAAATAAATACATTCCACGGTTATAACTCAATCAAACTGTTTATATGCCCCAAAAAGCATATAATTACAAGATTTGCTTCAAGGATGCACAAATCATGTATATGCCCCAAAAAGCATAAAACACAGAATACATTAACACGACCACAGTATTAAATATATTAATATTGAATAAACAAATATGTATAAACTAGATCTATCATAACCAATATGGTATATTTTAAGCTACATAATTAGTGTAAGAGATCTATAGCACATAAAAAATATTGATAGTCTAATTTGAGCTACATACATAATATAAGATATGATTAGCCCATAAAAAGTGGTAACACTCATAATTTATACAAAATTTACAAACCACAAGAAGCCTCATAGTTCTTACAAAGTAATAGAAGTTCATTGCTATAATAAATGTGATAAAGGCTGTTGAACTTTGTAACTAAAAGTTCCAAAAAGGTCCAAGAAGTGCCCAACTGTAATATATATTTTTTTTAAAATAAGAAATGGAAAAAGTGCTGGGCACGTGGCAAAGATGTGTTCATGCATGTCAGTGTGACCAACACATGCCAAAACAATTCGGCTTCAAGGTAGAAGTGTTTGTACTGCATACATTCAGAATTACTGCATACTGTAATAAAGCAGTTGATTATCTGTTGCTTGGTGGACTTTCTTCATGTAAAAGAAGGATATTTGATAACTAGAATTTACAACATGCACCTGAATAGTATGTCTGCTGTTGCATTTACATTCATCAAATCCAAGACAGAAGCATATGTATGCCAAGTTCAAACGGTTTACACATCATCAGCCCCAAGTACATGTGCTTTCCTCGAAGAGAAATAAGTTGGAACTACATCTTAGATCTATAAGTTTTGCTAATTACAACCTACCGATAACAACAAAAAAAGTAAAAGAGAGTAATGTTGAAAGACATGAACCAAGAAGTCATTCAGATATGGATCAATCAGAAAGGACCTTGTCTACATGAACGAGAAAACAACTCTGGATAAATATCCACAAGGGTTTTAACGTAAAAGAAAAAAGGTGTATACTTCTACTTGTATATGTTATTCACAATGTGAATGTAGATTTATGATAACCTATGAAGCACGGATACGGGTACGTGTATCCGGTACAGTACGTATCCCGTATGAGGATACGCCGATTTCTCAAAAACTAGGATACGGGTACGTTAGGATACGCTAAATTAAAATATTTTTTAAAAAAATAATATTATGAATATATTTAATTCAATACGAACATGAAAAAAAAAGAAACAAGAATATGTCAATTAAAATTAATACAAGCCAATGTCAAACAAAATATACTAATGAATCATTTCCAGTGTTCTAAAAAGCGGCCTAGACGCTAGGCGGCCCCCCAACGCCTCGACTAGGGCCTAGGCGTTTATGAAAATCGGAAATGGATTCTAGGCGGCTAAAATCGGACCTAGGCGGCGTTTAATCGGTCTAGGAGGGTCTAGGCGGACTAGACCTGCTTAGGCCTTAAGTAATTAAAAAAAAAGGTAAAAAAACCCACCGCTCTCGCCTTAAGTAATTAAAAAATATATATATATAAAAAAATCCACCACTCTCACTTTCTCCTCCTAATAAAATTTAAGCATATCTTTAGTCTTTTTTTTATCTTGCATAATTTGACATGTATTCGCACTCTCACAGCAATCAAGTTAAAACTTACAAGTATGGACTTTAATATCACTAACACAGCCAAATAAGTGAAGTTATGCACCAAAGGGGGGAGTTTATAAGAAGTGTCATGTGCCAATAACTTCAAGGCTCAATCAGTCTACCAGATTATAAGTAGTATGCTTTTCCTCATTAGTGAAGCTATTTATTCATCTTCTATTTTCAGCTCCTAAAATGTCACCCAGATCTACATATCTTTCCAAAGCAATCTATGGATGGCCAATCCACTTAGTGTGGGACAGCATGTCATGAGATGGGAGGAAGTTATCTGATTTAAGTGTGGTTATTAGTTAAAGTTGTTCATTGTTATCAAGCATATCATGAGATCATCTATCAACTTTACATTTATTCTCTCTTTAGAACTTGTATTCTTTTATGAGTAGCCACAATGTGGTTTACATCGGAAATGGAGAAGATTGAGTCCTCATGTTCACCGATACAATAATACACCGATTCGACTATGTGAAGCTCATCCTACAATTGCAAAGAGAAAAAGTTCAATAGTAAGAATGAGTAGCAATAAAGAGTAAAAAGGGGTAACAACAAAATAAACCCAAAAGATCGATAAATAAATAAATAAATAAAATAAAAAAACCGCCTACCGCCTAGCCGCTTAATCCCCGATTACAAGGTCTAGGCGCTAGGCCCCCATCGGCCGCCCGACTACCGCCTAGCGCTTTTTAGAACATTGATCATTTCAAGTTTTCAACAACACCAATACCAATATTACATGACCAAAATGTTCAAATAAAGTAGGCTAGTCTTAAACCTATCTGATATAATCAATACCATAACTACATTTATCATAACTTCATAAGTAATATCAGATAAACCAACCAAGACCTTTTAATACAACATCATACTGTCATATATCTATCATCTTAATGAAATCTAGCACTCAAACACTAAAGCGAATAAAGACGCAACAATTTGTACAATAATAGCAAATTAGTCAATCAACCACAATAATAACAAGAACTACATCATACATCTATCATTTTTTTTGATATTTTTTAATTAAATGAAACAAAATAATATCTTTTAATCAAATGAAATTAGGATTTGAAAGGAGAAGACGAAGAGAATTATATATATATATATATATATATATATATATATATATATATATATATATATATATATATATATATACATACAGTATCCAAGAGTATTCCGATGTATCCGAGAGTATCCCCAAAGTATCCGATCTTTTTTTTTCTTTTTTATTAAAAAAACAATTGTTGGGATACGGATCCGGTATGTATCCGACGAGTATCCCACCGGATACGTATCCTGTACGAGATACGCATCCCCGAGAGAGTATCCGTACTTTCTAGATGAGAACAGGCGAGGAGAAAAATCAGGACGAGCCAACGGAAGAAGATACTGAAGATATATTCCTCCAAAATTGATAGTAATCACTCATTCCCAAATACTTGATACTGTTTTAATATTTATTAGCTTTTTACTAATCAAAAACAAATTTAAGCTACTAATCATGGCTGAGTCCATGGATACATTGCCAAAAAGAAAAGGAGACAATAGATAATGGCAGAGGAGAAAACATATAAAGAGTACTTAAAGAGGGAATAGGATAAAGAACGTAATTAAGTTATTGTTCTCGGAATTGATAATCACACTCAATCCCAGATACTCGGTCATGTTTTAATATTTGTTTAACTTTTAAATTAGAGAAACTAAATAAGCTACTAATCTTGGCTATGTCCAATGAACTTATTGAGTAACTATTTAGTATTTACTACATTTTATTCTACAACAATGATTAATGTTCATGCTCATTCTAAATTATGTTGAGTTATTTTGTTTTATGTTATGAGAAATGCTTGTCTATGTTTATAATTCTGTGTATATTTGCTAATGCTTCGATATTTTTTAAATCTATAATTATGTCCTGTACATCTTCTCATGTAGTTTCAGGCTCCTATTCAGTCATTCTTTGCCATTCAGAATAAAATGTAGTAAAAACTAAATAGTTACTCAATAGGCAACGTCTTACATTATACAGGTTTGCCTTCTTTTGGTGAAATTGGATTATTTCACTATTCAGGAGAGGCTATGTCTTACAATATGCTAAATTGCAAATAGATACAAGACATGAGACAGAAAGTTAGGAAAACAATACACGGTATCTATCCTCACTTGACAACATTTTGGACGATACTATTATTTCATGATTAACTACAACAAACACACAAACCTGATATTTAATCTGCTACCTCATTTATAATTGCAGGAATGCAGATTGTAATGATTATAGAGAGGTTAAAAGGAACAAGCAGGGGGGGAAATGAAACAAAAGCTGGAGAACGGATTACAGAAAACCAGGACATATAGCTCTATCAGGTAGCACTTGTAAAGTCAGTTCATTCTGCTGGAAAATACTACTGATAACTAAACTGTTTTAGAGAAAAATAAAGCCCAACTGATAAAACCTAACACTAAAATGAAATTTATCATTAACTAGGAGAACTGAAGTAGGAGAAGTTACAGATGGCATCAAAGTACTATCAGGTGCTGCTGCTGATCATATGTGGATAGAAGCAGAATAGCTAAGCTCAAAGCAATCAAAGAAGATAAAGAATACTTTGGCAAACAAAACGTAACTGAAACAATACAATAAATTGTTTGCAGGTTATGCCAAATTGGCAGCATAAAGATGGATACAGAAGAGTAATTACAGATAACTAAATTGGTCTTGTTACAATAATTGACGGCAGCAAGAGCAAAACCAGAAGGCTGACATTTTTGTACTGTTGTGAACAAAAAGTCTTGTAATTGAAGGGTTTGAGTAAAAATGTTGTAAAGATAAAATGTCACGTCTTATACACTTTGAAGGGGCTAAAAAACTTGTGTAAAAGCTAAGAGCACTTTCTGAAAATTGGTGGGAAAAGGACGAAAAAGGAAGTTTTTGTATAACATTTTTGGAACCCACATACCTAAGTTTGTTTTTAACAAAAGCTTACTAGAACCTGAAAGTTCTTTTTGAATTCTAAAAGCGCATTTTTCTCCAGAGTAACCAAACACTAAAAAAATCTTTAGTCTTTTACAAACGATAATCTGAATAAAAGCAGTAAGAAGTTATACAACACAGTCTACAAGGTGCTGATGATGGGAGAGCAAGAACTATATAAGAAGCTCCTTGTCACTCTACAGATTCATTGAAAAGTCAATGTTTCTTTATCCTTATCTACCACTATATAAATGCTACATTTGATGTTTTATCATGCTCAAACATATGGTATGTATTGGAAGGCAGATGTAGTGACGGTTAATAAAGAAACAGAGGATTGGGTATAATATGTTGTATCAAGGTTATATTATGCGTTATGATTATAAATTGAATTAACATTACTAAACATTTGTTAAATGGCTGGTTGCTGTCCGAATGACCCAACAACAAGAATATACACCAAAACCAAAAGGATGTTTCAGTCAATCAACTAACTTTATAGTTGTTTGTCAAAGAAATACAACCATAAATTCTGTAAAAGGATTGGTAATTATTTGAAGCCCAATTTCAGTATTACCTATTGTTAATTTTGCCATTAGTACATATTTTTAGAATGGGTTAATGATGTAAAAGCACCCAAAGTTTATATTAATTCCCTACACATACCTAAAGTGAAAATAATACCCCCAATAACACCCAAACTTTTTACAATTGGACCAAAAGGCCGCCACCGACCACTTCTCCGTTAAGTTAGTGGAATATTCTCCAAATATTCTTCTTAACGGGTTTAAACCCGTTAAGAAGGGTATGAAATGTCAAAATTGCCCTCACCTCTTAACGGGTTTAAAATGCAAACTCATCTCCATCACCGACCACCATCTCCACCACTATCACCACCACCAACCACCACCATCACCACCATCAACCACCACTTATGAAGCACAGATACGGGTACGGGGTGTGGGTACCACACGACACGGGTACGGGAATACGTGATTTTTCAAAAAAGTATGAGTATTTAAACTATTTTATAGGATTATAATAATGCATTACAATTATGAGCATTTTTGGAGAAAACAATTGATAATCTAACTATCAAAACATTGGGTATACTTGTTTTGTGTCTGAGTATAACATAAATCATCAAGTTATTGAAATTACACTCGGGCCCCAAACATCTATCTCAATATAATTGTGTTCAAAAATAGAAAAAAATGTACTAAAAAGTTAGATACTCCTTGGGTATGCACCCGGGAGTACCCAAGGAGTATCGGCACCCGATACCACCCGACACGGGTACGTTGGGCGTTTGGAAGTACTGGTGCTTCCTAGACCACCACCGTCTCCAACCACTGAAACCCATCACCATCACCTCTCACCACCGACCACCATCTCCACCACCTCCGAAACCCATCATCATCCCCTACATCTCCACAAAAAAATTTAAAAAACTAAAACAAGAAAAACTTAAAAAAAGGAAAAATAACCGAAAAACTGAAAGAGAAAAAAAGAAATGAACTTAAGAAGAGAAGAAGAGATGAGGGCATTTCTGTAATTTCATGTTAATTCTATTAAAAAATTAACAAAGTGGACGGCATATGCCTTTTGGTCCAATTTAAAAAAGATTAGGTACTATTAGGGTATAACTATAACTTCAAGTGTATATAGGTAATTAATATAAACTTTGGGTGTCTATACGTCATTAACCCTTTTAGATTATCCTCTAATTGACAAGAGAATATGTTGGACTTGAGAACCTTTGAGTTAACAATAACTGAAAAACTAAAATTCTGTTTCTAATATTTTTCTTAATTCTAGCCTTATAAATCATGCAAATTCCACCATAACCAAGCTACATTACATAATTTTATTAAACAAATTGGTGTACCAATTACCAAACCATATGATTCTAGTAATGTCAAATTGATAGATTCTTAAAATTTATGGAAATTTCAAACTTACAATTTTGTATGAACACGGTCTGGAGGAATCAGCTCAAGTTGTAGGTTGTGCTCAAATAGTAGATAACCATTAATCTCATCAGCCACAACCTTGGCCACCTATGGATTCACAGGAAATGTATTTAAAACAAAACATACCTACAGAAAGTTCAAGAAAGACATCTGAAAACACTTCTGGAAGAATTGCATACATCTGGGTTCTCAAATTCAATGAAACCGTAGTGCTTTGATTTCCCAGTCTGCAAACAACCAAAAAATTCAGAATAAATTCATCAAGATATATTGAACATTTACTACACATTAAGTAAATCAATTATAGCTAGCTACCAACATCGGTAAGACATATAAGGTTTAAAGAAATTTGTTGATATCCTGGATCACCAAGGGTCCCATGGTCAGATGCCATAAATGCTTACTATAGGCAATCCCAAAAGACCAAAAGTTTTATCAAGCAGGAGAAGCACAATGCACAGATAATCTGTACAGACTTATAACTGACCAATATTACATTTCCAATTTAAAAATGTAGGCAAAAATCTAAAAACTACTGGCACCATCATTTCTTAACATAAGCAAGCGCATAAGCAAAGTGTAAAAAATAAACATACAATAAGCAACTGAGAAACTTGGCAAAAAGCCAAAACTAGAACAATAGCAAACTAACTTGGCATATAATTCTCTGTATATGTAAACCCACTCCTCAGCTCATGCATTAACTTTGAAGCACCAATAGTTACTAGTGCAAGTCTTCTGTTGATTTCATGGTCTTCCACGGGATAAAAGAAAACTACATCCAAAGACAAACACCACATGTTGTCCTAGTCTCTTCAATTTGGGCTCTCCCTCCACAAATTGCCTTTTTAGGCCGTGGTTGGGAACAAAGTTATGATAGCTAGCTAAAGTTATATTTTAAGTGGAGGTAGAGGTTAGCGAACTTTGATTACAAGTGTTTGGAGAAGTGGCTTTGAGATAAATTAAATAGGAGTGGATAACTATGGTTTTCTCAACTATTTGGCTAAAAAAGTTAAGATAAACATAGTTATCTTAACTCCAAAAAAGACCCCAACTGTGGTTGTGTGAGACAACTTTACGAAACTTGGTTTAGCATAACATAACTCCATTCGCCAACACACCCCTACAGGCTAGATCTTTAGCTAGTGCAATGCAAATATTATTTCTCATCATAGTGCTAGTCATTAGAACCCTCATTGCTTAATAATGTATGATGATGGCAATGCTAAACCCAAAAAAAGCCAACAAACCACACCATTCTCTCCCATTATACAGTAACATTAACTACTATTTCAAGTTTTCAACAATGCAATCAAACTAGAACAAGGGTAAAAGAAACCCATACCTTTTTATTCCTCGCAATCCTCAATCTTTTAATTTTACCAAACTGCTGAAAGAACCCTGCAATC
Organism: Hemerocallis citrina; assembly: GCA_017893485.1. NCBI lineage: Eukaryota > Viridiplantae > Streptophyta > Magnoliopsida > Asparagales > Asphodelaceae > Hemerocallis > Hemerocallis citrina. The sequence goes on from CM030363.1 coordinate 58,643,148, forward strand.
AATTAAAACGAAACAAACAAATCACCCCGCAGAAACACCTCCAAAATTTAAAAGAAAGCAACTTTCACCTTCCATTTGATCCTCATAAAACCCATGAGGAATGTGGCATAAAACCCATGAGGAATGTGGCCTATATACAAAACAGTCACAGTATTCTCAACAGGCTCTGCTTCTTCAATAGCCAACTTTCTACCTCGTCCTCCTTCTAAAGGCTGTTAAAAATCGAAACTTACATCAACAACAACCTCAAAACAAACTGATTAAACCAAAATAAATCAGATTTTTCGAAAATTATACCAAAAAATGGGAAGAAGCGTCGATTTTGGAGCGGATAGAAGCAGCAGAGGGCTTCTTGAGGTTCTTCTTCAACGCCTTCTTCGCTTTTGCACCCATTGCTCGCGGATTCGGAGAGCGGTGGGTTGAAGAAGGGATTCGTAAACCCTTATTTGGGATTTGAGAAGGATTAGGGTTTTGGGATTTTGGGGCTGTTTAAGAGAAGAAGGGTTTTGAGGGAAAAGAATACGCGTCGGGTTTTGTAAGTACTAACACGCTGGGATCCGAAACTTGAGTTTAATAAATGGGCCGGTTAGTAAAGACGACCCGGCTCAGTAGTTGGGAAAAAGAAACTGACATATTTATGTGTAAGAAAGATGGTTGATTAAAAAAGAAAATGATATGTATGTGTTAGAAATATGGTTGATTAATAAACACGAGTTTTATTTTTGGGGGAACGACGAAATTGCACATGGAGTTTACTTTACTTCTCAAATAGCACTAAGGGATATTTGGTACGCGGTAATGCATAAGAGAATCTAGAATTACTTTCTTGATTACCTGGTTTGGTAAGACATAGGTATAGTTTTGTAAATAATTTTAAATTCCTAGGGTTATCAAAATAATTAGTTTGGAAGGATAAACATTCCCCTTGAAAATGGTGGGATTTGTGGATTCCTCCACATAAAAAATAAGTTAGATTATTGCATATCCAAAACACCCTCCAGATTTCTGGCTTATCGTATAACTCGCTCTTGTTCCCTCCAACCAAATTCACCCACTACCACGTTCATCTCTTCGTTTTAAAGATCCATGGACGCCTAACTAAAATCTCCATTGATGAACAATGGTGATTAATCACCAGTCAAATTTTCTTTCTGGTCGACCCCTGCAAAACAAATCTATCTTTAATACTCTGTAAGTCCTCGCATGAACCATGCCATCCCAAATTTGCAAGCTGATCAAAATTGACGTTTGCTACCGCCCACAAAAAAAAATCGATTGTTAATGCTGTACAAGTCATCATAAGATTCCAATTCTCCCAAAAAACTACCCAAAAAAAAAAAAACTGAATCAAATCAAATAGAGTCGTCGTCCTTCTCTTCCTTTCCCCGAATATCGAAACTCGAACCCTAATTCCAATCATCACCATGGGAAACACTGAGAAGCTCATGAACCAAATCATGGAGCTCAAATTTACCTCGAAATCGCTCCAACGCCAGGCCCGAAAATGCGAGAAGGAAGAGAAATCCGAGAAGCTGAAGATCAAGAAAGCCATCGAAAAGGGCAACACTGACGGCGCCCGCATCTACGCCGAGAACGCAATCAGGAAGCGCAACAAGCAGATGAACTACTTCCGCCTCGCCTCCCGCCTCGACGCCGTCGTTGCCCGGTTGGATACGCAGGCCAAGATGCAGACCATCGGGAAGTCAATGGGGAACATCGTCAAGGCGTTGGAGAGTTCGCTAAATACGGGGAATTTGCAGAAGATGAGCGAAACTAGGACGTGTTTGAGAAGCAGTTTGTGAACATGGAGGTGCAGGCGGAGTTTATGGAGGGGGCGATGGCTGGGTCGACGAGTCTGTCGACACCTGAAGGGGAGGTGAACAGTTTGATGCAGTAGGTTGCAGATGTTTACGGGCTGGAGGTGAGTGTCGGGCTGCCGCAGGCCGCGGGGTATGCTATACCGGCAAAGGAGAAGGAGAAGGTGGATGAAGATGATCTTTCACGGAGGTTGGCCGAACTGAAGGCCAGAGGATAGATGGTAAATTTTCTTATTTCTTATTTAAATTTGAAATTTAACTACAATCGGATGTAGTTTATTAAATTTGGTTTAGATGATGAATTTATGTTGGTAATGATAGACTGGAAGAATGCCAGAACGGTATTAGATGAATCAGTGTTCTTATGATTGCCAAAGTACCATGGTATAGGGTATGTTATGATATGAGTAAACTAATTTGGGTCGAGAAGGTGGATGAGGATGATTTGTCGAGGAGATGGGCGGAGTTGAAGGCTAGAGGTATATAATTTATTTCGAGTTTTGTTTGTTCAGTTTTTTTTTTTTTGATGGTTTGATATTAGAATTGGTTTGAATGTGGGTATTTTCGGTAATGTCTACTATAGAGATGGATTGATGGGAATGAATTGTTCTATACCAAACACGGTAATAAAGTATTCGCAGGCATGTAATGTCGTATACCAAACACAGTATTGCAACATTCCCGGGAATCTTCATTCCCATCCTCATATTCCTGAGAATTCACTAATTCCTGGGAATTCTCCAATCCGCGTACCAAACGCCCCCTAAGTTTTCAAAAGAATTTTTTTCCAAACTGTCCCTCTTTTTGAAAGTTTTTTCCCAAACTGCCCTACTTTTTAAAAAATTTCAAAAAAGCCATACTCACTCTCTGAAAAAGCGAGTGTGGAAAAAAACTCATCGCAGTTTTAGAAAGTGAGTGTGAGGCTTTGGTTTTCATTGGCCTAGACTCGGTGTCTCAAAAAGCGATGGGGTTTTTCCCAAACTCGCTTTTTGAGATAGCGAGTGTCGATTGGGGCTTTTTTAGACCCCAGACTCGAATTTTGACATCACTATCTCTTTCAACTCTTACTCTTTCTTATCTCCATTCTTACTCTCCTTAACTCCGAAACTCAAATCCCTAGCCTCCCAAAATTGACCTCTTACCCACAAAATCTTCTATAAATCTAAATTTATTCACTTAATCTTTCCCAACCCTCTCACCTTCCACTCTCAAAACCCTACACTCATATTCCGAAAGATCCATATTTGGAATTTTGATAAACTTCAAGAGGATAGCAACTTCAACTCTTCTACCCATATATCTACGGCTATATCCTTCTGAATAAGCTTGTGAAGGTATGATTTATATCACCTATTATTTTGTACATTTTTCTAGGTTTTGTTTGTGTCTAGATAATAACTCGTATGTTCATATAAATATACATAGGTATGGATTACGATATTCCTATTTGGTTATACTTTGGTGGTGAAATTATTCGTGATCCAAAGATATGTTGTTGTTATAGTCCCGTTGATCCTGAAATTGTTTGGGCACCTCGTACCATTACATTGGCAGAAATAGTTGAGAAAATTTATGAAGTTACTAATTGGGATAGGGATCAATGGAATGTGAAAATTTTAGCTCGGTACGCAGCAGGAAAAGGAGATGGTCAGTATTTTATGACAGTGCCAGTATCTGCTGATAATGCTATGAAGTCAATGATTGATAGGACATTTGATCCCAATTGTACTTGGTCTGCATTGGAGTTATATATTCAGCAAATTCAAATTATGAATGCTCAGCCACTTGATAATCCTAGTTCAAGCTTCGTACGATAAGTACCGACACAACAGATGAGGTCTAATCCCATTCAAACTTTACAAGTAATCCCACTGTCCCCACAAGAAGACACGTTCACAAATACAACAAGCCCAGATTCTACAGATGTTGAGTTGTCACGTCAACCTAGTCCGATTCATGACTATGTTCGAAATGATACTTTATTTGAATTATTTCAAAATGCTACCATTAACAACGACCTATTAGACGATGATGAAGAAGATGAAGAAACTGACGATGAAGTTGATGAGAGTGTAGAAAATAATGATGGGAACGAAGATGATGAATGTAACGCCCCGAATTCCAAATAAGACCGAATTCAAGATTTCACAGGATCTTTACTTCACTTCGTACAATTTTACAAGGAAATTAAAACTTTTAAATAATACATCAGAGTTCATTACATTTTTTGTTTACACAGCGGAAGAATACAACAAGGAAATAAAATACAACTTGTACAACTATAACAATGTAAATCATCAATTGCATCATGACATCTTTTCTTCTTCATAAAAGTCCATTACCTGCATATCAAGTTGTGGACACGTCAGTCACTTACAACTGACGAAAATGCTATACTCGGCTATCATCTCTATGCCGTACATATAACAACGATCTCATTACTTTAACAAATCACAAAGTTGAATGAATAATAAAGTGTTAAATTGTGACTACGCTAAACATGTAAGTGTATGCCATGTCTTAATGCCTAATGCACACATTTTATACTACGATGACACTAATGCACACTTGTTCGGATTCTATGCATCCCATACTACATAGGTCCGAGGGCAAGCGCCTACATACTCGACATTTAAGGGTTTGATCCCTCGCCATGAAACTACCCAGTAATAAAGTAAGGTTTAGATCATTCCACGACTATGAATCTCAGCCTCGCTGGCTATTATAATAGATCCCTCATCGTGCGAACCATCCTGTAAGTGCCATTCTAGTTCCGGTATACGTATATACAATGGAGTATGGTAAATATCTGCTCGACTACGCTAAGTCCCGGATTTAAAAATATAAGTCCATCTCCTACGGAGCAACCACAGTCCACCAACTGGGTCTATAGCCACGAAGATCCACCGCCGACTATATAGAAGCACCCACTTACCTTTGCCCAAGTTTACTACATCTTCACCTATGTGCCTAATTATTTAGTTCAAGACATAAATAAATTTCCAAGCTTAGAATTAGTTTTACCTCCTACCGGACGTTATCAACAAATACGAGATAACGCCATGGCCATATCTCAAAACATAGTCTCAACTCTTTTCAATTTAATAGTGCCAGTACCCGAGGTCTCACTAACTCTAAATCACAAACTTTTTCATGTACAAGAAATCATGGGTACACATACCCTTTAATAAATATGTCTTAAACCTAGATATTTTTATCTTCAACTTATTAACAAATGATCAAAATCTTGTCTTAACACTTGTCCACAAAGTAATCATTTCTCAGTCTTGCCACTAACCATGATCTAGTTATTCATAACAAATAATAATTCATTTCAAGTACACAATTTTATTACATAAAATCTTATTCACAAATTCAAGCTCATATGATGTCTCAATTTACTTTAAGATATTTCTTAAACAAAATAAAAATGCAATCTCTTTGAGAGTAAACACTTCACAAAATAATATTTTACTTTTCTTCACCAAAGCAAGTTATATTCTCAAATTTCTATTTTTATACTTCAAGAAGTATACAAAAAAACTATCTCTTAATATATCCATTTCATTTTATATTGATACTAAAGTTTGGTTCCAATTCAAAAAGACCATTCATGAGTAAAACCCCAAAAAAAAAAAAAAAGTGAAGCCTGGGTTTCGAACCCAGGACCTGCGGCAAACACAGCCAGCACCTAGACCCAAGCCTACTAGCCGTTAAGTCCATTTGGACTTTTGTCTAAAATCCGAGATAAAAACTCTTTATACACTCAGTACAATCCGATATTTTTATTGAATGAAACCAAAAATAAAATGTGACTATCAAGTTTTGAACCCAAGATCTCTCACAACAGTGCTCTATTTTGCACTAGCTAACCAGCAAGTCCAAGTGTATTTTTTGAAATGTACTAATATACTTTTGTTCATATTGTTCAGAAAGTAATTCCTTTTCATGAAACTTGTTTACCCAAAAGATCAATTCTTTCTAAGAGGTTGAAATAAATTTTTCTTGACTGAAAATAGTAAAACAACAAATTTTACTTTTATTAAAACTCTATTTCCACTTCTTTAAACAAATCTTCTCCTCATTTCTTTGATAGAGATTTGTATTTTCTCTAAACTTGAATTTAATAAAATAGTCTTCATGAAAAATTAGTTTATGTTCCTCTTTATACCAAATAGAAATTTATAGCATGCCAACATCTCTCAATCATGAGAATTTCACAAAAAAAATCTCCTTCATGGAATTTATTATTTTCAAATGCAACAATGCAAAATATACTTATGTCAATACTAACTAATTTCACTTTCTTCTTTCTTAGTCAATAATCCTAAGGCATGGTTTGCATATGTCATTTATCAATAAAATTTTCCACATACTCAACCAGTACAAAAATTTGCAAGCACATTAACATGATTCATGGTATAAAGAATTTCTTCTTTTTAATTAGCATGATGTCCACAATCACAACAAAATCATCCTCATTCATAGCATGATATACTAGCATGAATTTTATCTATACTTTTCTCATTAACATTAACTTATATTACTCATTCATACTTTATAGCATGCATATTCTACAACTAGAAAATAATGAAACCACCCATTCTTTACAACACTCATTTTTAACCATAATAAAATCTCTTCAAATATTTTCACACTTACTAGTTTCTATATTAGTAAATTAACAAGCAAATGAAAATTTCTCCTTACTTTATTCTGATTTCTAAACAACAAGACAATGCTTTGTTCCTTAATCAATAGTAACATTTCTACAATTTGGCATACATAAAAGCATGAATTTATCTTCTAATTATCATATCAAATTCATACTACTCATAAAGCATGCAATCCCTACAATTAGAAAGTATAGGATCACCCACCTTAAATGAAGTTTGAACAATGAAAAGAAAGATGGAACACCACTCCTAGCTCCAAAGCAACTCCTTCTTCTCCTAGCAAGGGCTTCTCCTCCTAGCAATTTCTCCACTTCTAGTAAGAGCTCCTCCAAGCACAAGAACTCTCTTACTCTTTTTCTTTTTTCTTTCACTTATTTTAGTTTTGTTTTGGTGCAAAAGAGAAAAAGAAATGGGGGTGCTATTTATAGGATTTTGTTAGGGTCTAAAATGCAAAATTCTCAACCTAATAACTATCTCTTTTAATTCTTCCAACCCTTCATTTTCTTAACTCCTAAACTCCTAACTCTTCATGCTCCCACCCTTTCAAAAACTCAACTCCCATAACCTCCAACCTTTTCCTCTCCCCCACTCTACAAAATCCGGTCACCTCCTAGTGTAGAAACCAGCTACACCCATGTGTGTGCATGCACACATGCACAGACAAAAAAATAACATATTTTCTATAGTCCTAAATGCATACTAAAAGTTGTAACTTGTCATGTATTAGTCCAAGCTCAACTTAATTTAGGATTTTACTAATGGGCTTGATTCATGGGCTCTCTTCTAATAAATTAATTTAATTATTCTAGTGGGCTCTCCTCCTAATGGGCTAAAATTTAATCTTTAGGACCATGGATTAACTAAAAAGGCTAAAGAAAATTATGCATGCTTAAAATAGATAATGAGAGTAACAAATGAGAATAAAAATTTACACGTGCATCATACGTGCAAAAATCGAAAAAATGCATTTTAATCAAAATAGGGGGAAATGAATTTCCGTTTTATAAAACGAGTTCGAACGCATAAAATAAATAGTCAATACACATAAGAATATCACACTTAGTGATGAAAAAATACGCAATTGATACGTGCATCGAAAACACATAAAGAGCACGTAAAAATACAGAGATTGAAATATTATATTTTTGTTGACTCAAAATAGGGTAAAATCAATACGGAAAATGCATAAATAGTCGGCAATCAAAATTCGTAGTGAAAACACGTTACAAGATATACGTACGTAACACACGAGGGCAAAATTGTAATTCCCAATTTTGCGGGGTGTTACAATGAATATGCAAATGTAAACACAAATAACATCAGGACTAATGAAGTGAGAGCTACTGATAGCTATGCCAATGTTAACGCTCATGTTACCGAGGAGATAACACAAGGTGCTAGAGTATATCAAGTTCCATATGAGTCGTCTGGTTCATCTAATGTAGACGAATTGTACATTGGATAGGAGTTTATAAGTAAAGAGTCGATTTAACAGGCTGTGAAGTTGTATTCTACCAAGAAACATCGTGAATTCGTCACATTGAAATCTTCACCGACACTGTACATCGTTAAATGTAAATTAGCACCTAGAAAACGTATAATTGAGGAGATGGTGTAAATTTCCCCAGTAGTAAGTGAGGGTGGCTGCCCTTGGAGATTATGAGCAATCGTTCCAAAAGGCTGGACAAATTTTATGGTGAAGAATATAGTTGGGCCTCATACTTGTACGAATCCCATGTTGAATCAGGACAACTGTAAAGCTGATTCTAACCTTGTTTGCAATTTGATTGTGAATGTGGTGAAGTCTGAGATAGGTTTAATACCGCGGGCCATTATTGAGATAGTGAAACTACAATATAATTATCAGATTTCATATAAGAAAGCTTGGATTACAAAACAAAAAACAATTGAGAGGTTGTTCGGTACCTTCGAAGAAGCTTATACGAAGTTGTCTTTTCTTCTATCAGCAATACAAGTAGCAAATCCAGAAACCGTTATCCACTGGGATAAATACCAGTCATGTCCTGGCGAGAAAACATTTAAGAGAGTATTTTGGGCATTTGGTCCTTCGATTGAAGGTTTCAAGTCTTGCAGACCTGTTATTAGTGTTGACAGAACTCACTTGTACAGTAAGTACAAGGGTTGTTTGTTAATTGATATTTCCCCGGATACGAATGGTAGCTTATTTACCTTTGCATTTGCATTAGTTGATGGAGAGAGTATAAATACTTGGACATGGCTCATGAGTTGCATTCGGTATTTTGTCACCGATCGTACTGAGTTGTGTGTTATCTATGATCATCATGCTGGTATTTTGTCTGTTATGAAATTGCAAAATGGAGCTTAGAACGAACCTAATGCATATCATCGTTATTGCATGCGTCATTTCGCTACAAATTTCTTCAGTATATTTGGTAGCAAGGCAATGAGGAAAAAAATAAAAATTATAGCGTGTCAAAACTAACCCAAAAAGTTCAATACCAAACTCGCCGAACTTGAAACCATCAATGTCGAGGCGGCTAATTGGTTGAAAGAGAAAACAGTTGAGAAATGGGCACTTTATGCAGATCAAGGTCGATGATACGGCATAATGACTACGAACCTATCAGAAGTCTTCAATTCAATCTTGAAAGGTGTTCATAGTTTATCGGTAACTGCGATTGTGGAGATAATCTTTTATCGTTTAAATTCTTACTTTACTACTCGTCGATAAGAAGCCAATAAGCTTTTATCTGAAGGGAAGATTTTTGCTCGAAGAGTATAGGAATTGATTGATAGTTGCCGTGAGAGAGCAAACCAACATGATGTTACAATGTTTCATCATGAACCTGGAGTTTTTGCTGTCAAAACAGGTCTACACATGGTAGGTGGAGAAAGGAAAGGTGGGAACTTGCACACCGTTAACTTGGGTACTAAAACATGCACATGTATGAAATTTCAACTATATCATATTCCTTGTTCTCATGTATTGGCAGCTTGTGCATATCGTGCAATCGATTACAAGCCTTTTGTTGATAGATTTTACTTAGTTACTGCATTAGCACAAACATGGGCTCCCCTCTTTCATCCAACTATAAATCCAGTATATTGGCCTACTTTTGATGGACCACGACTCATAGCTGATGCAAGCCTGCGACGTTCAAGAAAAGGCCGGTCGAAATCTATGAGAATTTATAACGACATGGATGAGAGAGATAGGTCTAGCAGGGGTACGAGAATGAAATGCTTGAAATGTGGGTTGCATGGACACAATAAATGGCGATGTAGTTATAGAGGATCTTGAAACATTTAAACCATGTCAAATTCGATTGTGTTTGTCTTCGTTTTGTCAACTTTGCAGTAGTTTGTAATTGTTGTATTATGTGTTATGGACTTTCTAGTAATTTGTATGCATTTAATTTTAAATTGTGATAATTTCCATTTGTTTCAAAATAATTGGAAGCTGAGAGATTGTGATATGAGTTGTATACAGAGCCGACTGCAATTGCAGTTTGCAATTGAATTTTTTTTGCTAAACTCACTTTCTCAGAAAGCGAGTCTAGTATAAACCTCCTCGCTTTCTGAGAAATCGACTGTTGAGTTGAGAGATTTCCAGAGCCTACTGGCCTCTGGAAATTTCAAAAGTCATCTGTCGCTTTTTCAAAAATCGATTGGTTTTAAGCTACACCTGCTTTTTCAGAAAGCGAGTGTAGGCGAAACCTCATTGCTTTCTGAGAAAGCGACTGTTCGGTAGAGAAATTTCTAGAGACCAGACTGGCCTCTGGAAATTTCTCAAGTCAAAGCTCGCTTTCTCAAAAAACGATTGGTTTTTACTCCTCGCTTTATGAGAAAGCGAATGTTGAGTAGAGAAATTACCAGAGACCATCTCGTCTCTAGAAATCTCTCAACTCAACAGTCGCTTTCTCAAAAAGCGAGGAGGTTTCGCCTTAACTCGCTTTCTGAGAAAGCGAGTCTTGGGTCTGTTGAGAAACAACTTATACAGACTTTATACTCGCTTTTTGGAAAAGCGAGGAGGTTAATACCATATTCGCTTTCTGAGAAAGTGAGTTTAGAGAGGAAAAAAATTCCATTTCAAGCTGCATATGCAGTCTGCCCTGTACATTCACATAAACTTCACCATTTCACTACAATACACTGCACCATTTCTCAACATTGCTTTATAGATACGATATTAAACTTCACCATTTCTCAATATCCCATCTTCTAACACTGCTTTATACATTCGAAACTCAACTATACATCAACACACAAACAATTAAAACACACAAACAATCACACTCACATACCCCATACGAAAATACATTGCTTTATACATTCGGAAATTATAAAAGTTCACAAATTCTCTTCCTTCACCATCACGTACATGACCAAAATTTATAAGAATACATATATACCCACCCACCCCCACAACATTCAAAAATACATTAAAAACTTTGAAACATTCAAACTATGAAACATTCAAACCAAAATACCCCCGGATCGGGTGTAAAAAAAGTGGGGGATCTCCTTTGCCATTTAGCACGCTATGGAGTGGCCTGGGTGACACCGGATTAGGGAATCTGATCCTTTTCATGTTGTTGTACCCCTTCAACATTTTCTTCAATCTCATCACCTTTAGCTTCTTCTTCGGAGTCGTTTCTCGGACGATATGGGGGTCTACGGACAACTTTCTTCCGATATGGGGGTCCACTGACTGGTTTGATGTACAGGAATAGTTAGTATAACATCTAAAGTAGCTCCCTCATCCACAACATCAATTTGTGCACAACACGACGTAATTATCTCGCGTGTGAAGTCCTTCATCGGTTCCGCAACATTTCTCCTCAACACAACAGCACATTTTTTCGCCTAAATCCAAGTCTGGGCCAAGTTGAAATATTAAATACAGTGCATATGTATATTACAACAAAACTTAATAACTTACGATTTTACGAAGAGCCGATGCCTTCGGTTGGAACATAGGCAAATTCAATGAATGGTCATCTGCTGGTCGACAAATCGGGACTTCTACACCAGTAGGAGTCTGCACTGTGGGAGAGATATAACGTCTAGTCATCCTCTCATACCAAGCCATGTAAGTCGCATTCGACGATGCATCGAACGAAGGAATGTCACCAATGATTTCGTCGAATCGGTGCGCATCCCATCTCTTAACATATGAAGCAAAGCATGCGGCCCAATTATGACCGGGTTGTCGACCCATTCCAGTAATAGAATGCATATCGGCATTGAACGGTTCAACAACAGGAATACTTTGAAGTAGACCAAACTGACGTAGCACTCTATTAGCGAAGTAGAATTTGATTGTGTCAAAGTTGATTAGAGGTGCCTTTGTCAGCCACAGCTCGTGCCTATACAAGCAAATAGGCGATAGTCGACCCAAACGCCCCTACGTGTTTTCATCTGCACCGAACCCAGACTGCAGTTGCATAAACTCCTGTACAGAGATGCCAACGCGGCACTACCCAAACTGTACAGTCCGACTCTTCCCAGATCGGCAATCAATGGCAGGTACATCAATGACATTGAATGACCAGTCAAATTCGAGAACATCACGCCGCCAAATAGTGTCAAGATGTACGCCCTGCAATAGCACTTAACCTCGACCTCAGTGGAATCTTCATTCAATTTATTCTTGAAAGTCTCCTTCAACCACTTCAAGCGAATGAACTTTCCATTTATTGCCCCCGTTTCGACTTCAACACCAAAGTATTGTTCCACAAGATATACCGGCTCAAAGTCCATCATACGGGTCACTGTCTGCCCATTGACTGGAAGATCGGTGAGTATGGAAACGTCCTATAGTGTTACGGCCATCTCCACAATTGGCACGTGGAAGATATGGGTTTCAGGCTGCCATCTCTCAAGAAGTGCGGTAAGAAGATGCTGATTACAATTGATGGAGTTCATCATTCCAATACCATATAACTCGCAGTCCCGTAGAATCTCGTGAATTCATAGGTGCATAGGAAGTGGATGACCCCCCCTAAATGTACACTCCTTAGATTCGCCTTCTCACACGATCTTCGAACGGTGATGTGATTGGAGAGAAGCAGTATAGGGTCGAGGGGGCCTGGACCTCCAAGAGGAACATAAGATGATGAAGAAGTGGCTGATGAAGAAGGGCATGCCTCATTTGGTGAAGCGGTAGGATTAGTTGAGACCTACACAACAATAACATTTAAATCAGTAGACCGATATTACATTTTATTGTATGATAATCAAAACTAATCGAATACAAACAAATTCACTTACATTAGTATGCTCGGTACCACCACGACCACAACTGCGTCCACCACAAAGATGTGGGCCAAAATAAGTACGTGGTCCGTCGCCTCGAGTATTTGGAGTTCTACTGCTCGATCCTTCGTCCACATTACCCATCGTGCATGCCATTTATAATAAACGAGTACACTACAACTTAAACAAATTTTTATTAACTATACAAAAATATATAACCTACATATATCTACACATATATCCAATTTTCACACTATATACCTACATATACTCAAAATGGAATATACTATATACCTACACATACTCAAAAATTTATAAACTACATATAAATTAACAATCATCCATATATAGCCAATCATCCAAAAATTATATAGCATCGAATACAAAAATATATAACCTACATATACTCAAAAAAATTTACATTATATACCTACATATATAACCAATCATCCAATATTTTCAAATTAACAATCATCCAATATTTTCGAATTAACAAACATTAACAAACATGTTCAATAATAATGCTTAATTAACCCAAAATTAAAAAACCAATGTTAATATTTCAAATTTTGGGTGATTTTGAAGATCCATTGTTTACTTAGAAAATCAAAAAATTGGGTGATTTTGGGTCGAATTAACAAACACACATTGTTAATGTTTCAAACTTAACACGAAATTAAAAAAGCAAAAGTATGAGAAATATACCGTTCAAGTTGGGTGATTGAAGAGGTAGATAGTGAATAGGAGGTCGAAGAAGCTCCTTCAACTGCACTCTTTATCCCCAAATTCAAAAATGAACGAACTCTTGGATATTGGGGTTTAGGGTTTTTGGGTTAATCGAGGATGAGATATGTAGATGAGAGACGTGGAAAATCGAAACGAGATGAGAGATGCCAGGATTTTTTCGGTTAATCGACGAAATTTTGAGATGAAATAGATTAGGGTTTTGGGTTTAGAAGAGGAAGAGGAAGATAGAGAGTTGAAAGAGATAGCGAGGTCGAAATTCGAGCCTGGGGTCTAAAAAAACCCCAATCGATACTCGTTGTCTCAAAAAGCGAGTTTGGAAAAAAACCCATCGCTTTTTGAGATGCCGAGTCTAAGCCAGTGAAAACTAAAGCCTCACACTCGCTTTCTAAAAAATCGATGGGATTTTTTCCACACTCGTTTTCAGGGCATTTTGGGAATTTTTAAAAAAAGTAGGGCAGTTTGGGAAAAACTTTTTTAAAGAGGGACAATTTGGGGAAAAAATCGTTTTTAAAATACCCAAATAGCACCCAATGTTTTAAAAATATGACAAAAAACTCCATCTGTCATCTTTTCCATTAACTTAGTGTGAAATTACATTAATGCCCCCAAGCCTTTCTTCTTCCATTTTCAGCTCGTTTTTTTTTCCTTCATTTTTTCCCATTATTTTTTGTTTTTCTTGTTTTAGTTTGTTTTTTTTTAATTTTTGGTGAAGATGAAGGTGATGGTAATGGGTTTCGGAGGTGATGGAGATGGTGGTCATTGGAAATAGGTTTCGGAGGTGATGGAGATAGGTTTTAGTGGTTGACGGAGATAGGTTGATGGAGATGGTGGAGATGGTGGTGTTTGCAGATTGTGGTCGGTGGTGGTCGGCGGTGGAGATGACAATTGTGGTGGTGATGGGTTTAAATTTTAAACCCGTTAGGAGGTTAGGGCAATTTCGACATTACACACTTTACTTAACAGGTTTAAATCTGTTGAGATGTATATTTAGGGAATATTCCATTTACTTAGTGGAAAACTTAACAGAATGTGCTTTTTCATCCATATTTTAAAACTTCGGATGCTATTTGGGTATTTTAAAAACTTTGAGTGCTATTTAGAAATTAGTATAAACTTTGGGTGTCATTTGGTCATTTCTCCTTTAATTTTTTGTTGTGAAACCATGACCATCTATTAGGTGGATGATCATCTATTAAGGTGACGTCCCAAGCCCACCTATTTAGGTGGCTGCTCAACCACACTACCAAACCCTAACCTTAACTTCCCCATATATATATGTTATGAATAAAGAGCCATAACACTTGGATTGGTATGTCAAAGTTTTGAAGTTTTTTTTTTGGGCTCTACACCTCTCTATTTTTGAAGTTTGGATTAATTAAATGTGTTCAGGGTCATGATGAGATTAGGCCAGGGAAACCTAAACTTAATATAATTAATCTAAAATGTTCATAGTCATAGGATTACCGATATTGGACATCGGTAATTCCGGTAAGACTAGGCCAAAACTCTAAACCTCTCTATTTTTGAAGTTTTTTTTTCTTTTCTTTTTTTTTTCTTTTCTTTTTTGGCCTTTTTTTTAATTTTAAATTTGGGTTTTAGTTATGCTTGTTAGAGCATCCTCAATCATGTGGTATATTTTCATTTTATGCATTTTGTAGCATTTTGAGTGCTGAAGTCGTGTGCTATTTATGCATATTTTGGCATTTTAATTACAGTGAAATGTTATATTTGAGAGAAGATATAGAAATATCATATTATAGAGGGCAAAACATCATGTTTCGTTCCAAATATTTTCTAGTTTTTTTAATCCATCGTCCGAAAAAATTAGATATTTTTTAAAATAAAAAAACCCGAATACGAAAAAAGAGCACAGACGAAACATCATGTTTCGTCCAAGGAAATTGAGGTTTTTCTTTTGCAAAATTTTTGACATTTTTTGGATTCTATGGATTGAATTGTATATGATTTTTTATGGAGCATCACACCACGATGGTTGGATTGACATTAAATTTCCCACCTAACTGAGAGAAATTTAAAAAATAATACCTAAATTATGGGTATGATTGTATGTTATTAACTATGGAGCATCTGATTGGGACGATTGGATTGACATTAAAATAATACCTAAATTAAGGAGAGAAAAAACTAAAAATCCCATAATCTCGGACGAAGTTCGTCCGAGAGTCCTGTCCCTTCAAAAAATAAATTTTTTTTTTGAAAAAAATCGTCGGACGAAACATGATATTTCGTCCGTTCAAATTTTCTCTAACTTTGTTATATTTTTTCATTTCACCACTATAGAAAAATAACAAAATATTATTTCTATTTATCCATAATTGCATTTTATAGCATGCATGACTGTGGATGCTTTTAGGGTTTCTTTTTCCTTTTTTGACTGGCAAAAGGTAGGGTAATTCTCTACCTCATTGTTAGATAATATATAAAGCAAAATATACTAGTATGTTAAAATCTACTAGCGGCAGGGTTAGGAAAGAAAGGTGAAGTCTTGCGTGTACACAAGATCGAGACAGCATAATGTTGAATCGTAGAGAGGGCAGCGGACTATTGTCGTACTCCTCAACTAGAATCAAAAATATGATCTCATCCCCTGTGCACCCAACAAAGACTACCCCCAATAACAAAAAGACCCACCACAAAATAGTGATACACATATGTTGCCACTGAATCTGGTGTGGGGGCAATAGATAGAATTTGTAGGTTCGTAGGAACTCGAACCGGCTGAATCCTACTTCTTCCTTGGTGATGAGTTGACTACTTGGAACTCCTGCGAACCTGCACAAACGTTCGAAACACTAGGATGGATCCCGGCGACGAACCCTCCGATGCTCTTGTCAATACATAGAAAAGGTAAAGGGAAAGAGGTCAAGTGCACAAAGAGTGATCACCTGTGGTAGTTGGATGTAAGGGGGTATTTATAGCCGCCATGGGATCTGTTTCGGGATAAGGATGAATCCCTACTTCCCGAGGTGACTGGATTAAAGTGGATATAGCCACCTCAGTGGATATGGACGAACCAGGATCTCCTTCTATCCTCTTTGAACTGGTCCTTAACGGGTTTGGATACGTTCTTAGCTGAGCGGATCCGTTCAAGGGTTGGTGGGTCCAAGAGGAAAGACCTGGTTCCCAATTCGGACCCGTCTATAGGCAAAATTACCATCCTGCCCCTGCGGCTTTAAGATGCATGTCCACTTTGAAAGGTTCCGATTTAACCATATTTTTAGTCATATCACGAGCCCCCCACTCCCAAAGACTGTGTGTTACAACCTTATGGGAGTAGTTTTGTTATTTTAATGGCGCATAGGGTTTTATCGGAGTTCTCAAAGGGTGTTCGAATCTGGCCGGAGGGGTGACGGTGCTTTTCTTAACTAGTAGCATGCTCAAAGTTGCTTCTTGGTTGCTCTGGATTTTTGGTGATTTTTCTCGATTTTTAGACTATTTTCAGACCATTTATCCAATTTTGCGAAATAATGGTTCATTTTTCAGGAGCACTAATTAATTGTTCCAACTAATAATTATTTACCTAGGGGCTCAAAAATATTCCCCCAAATTTATAATTTTTTTTTAGAATTTTTACTTAATTTTTCTGAATTTTTGGGCATTTTTGCAAATTTTAAATAAATAATCCGAATTAATAATTTTTTAAAAAAATAATTTTAATCACCTATTTATGACGTGGCCAAATTTGGATCGTCCATCAACTAGGGGCGCAAAAATCTGGGTGATCCGACGGTCGTGAAGGGAGCGAACTTTGCCCGTTTTGAGGTCGGTGGCAACCGACCTCAGGGCATTCGTCGAGGTCCAGGGGGACGACACGTGGCATTTGTACCCCTAGGTTTTCTCGCATTCAGACATCGGTGGCAAGCAACTTCGGAAAGCTTGCCAAAGTCTGAGAGAGCGACGCGTGGCGTTTGGGCCCCTCCTCTTTGCCTTCTGAACGCCGGTGGCAATCCACTTCGGAAAGAGTGCCGAGGTCCGTGGGGGCGACACGCGGTAGGTGGGCCCCTGGCTACTTTCGCGTTCAGGCACCGGTGGCAGTTGACTTCGGAACCTCTGTCGACGAATGAGAGAGCACCACGTGGCCTGTGGGATCATGGGGCCGTTGACCAGTCAACGCATTTTCTTGCATTTCGACGTCAGTGGCAATTGACTTTGGAAACCTTGTCGACGAATGAGAGAGCGCCACGTGGCCTGTGGGACCATGGGGCCATTGACCAGTCAACGCATTTTCTTGCATTTCAACGTCGGTGGCAAACGACTTCGGAACCTCTGTCGACGAATGAGAGGGCGCCACGTGGCCTGTGGGACCGTGGGGCCGTTGACCAGTCAATGCATTTTTCTGCATTTTGACATCGGTGGCAATCGACTTCGGAACCTCTGTCGACGAATGAGAGGGCGCCACGTGGCCTGTGGGACCCTGGGGCCGTTGACCAGTCAACATATTTTCTTGCATTTCGACATCGGTGGCAATCGACTTCGGAACCCCTGTAGACGAATGAGCGAGCGCCACATGGCCTGTGGGACCCTGTGGCCGTTGACTAGTCAACGCATTTTCTTGCATTTTGACGTCGGCGGCAATCGACTTCGGAACCTCTGTCGACGAATGAGAGGGCGCCACGTGGCCTGTGGGACCTTAGGGCCATTGACCAGTCAACGCATTTTCTTGCATTTCGACATCGGTGGCAATCAACTTTGGAACCCCTATCGATGAACGAGAGGGCGCCACGCGGCCTGTGGGACCCTGGGGCCGGTGACCAGTGAACGCATTTTCCTGTGTTTCGACATCGGTGGCAATCGACTTCGGAACCCCTGTCGACGAATGAGAGAGCGCCACGTGACCTGTGGGACCCTGGGGCCGTTGACCAGTCAACGCATTTTCTTGCGTTTCCACATCGGTGGCAATCGAATTCGGAACTCCTGTGGACGAATGAGCGAGTGCCACATGGCCTGTGGGATCCTGGGGCCGTTGACCAGTCAACGCATTTTCTTGCATTTCTTCACTAAATGGGCCAGGCCTTTGTGCTATTGGGGGCCCTTTTGCCTTGGTAGATGTGCCACAAACCTTAGTTTCTATAAATCTCCACCCTCACTGTCATTTTCTCATTACTCTTGTTTTTTACTCAAGCAGGAATTTTACTCTGTGAGAGCTTCCGACGAGTTTTCACCGTCTTTCGACGAGTTCTCTGACCGCAACTTTCAAATCAAGGTAACTCCATACTTAGTTTATTTTTGCTTTTAGAAAATATCTATTGACCCTTCGAGGAAGGAGACCTCCCCCCTTCTCGCCCCCGAGGCCTCCTCTAGTCAGGTCCCCCCAATCGACAAGGGCAAGGCAGTGGTAGGGCAGACTTCGGTAGTTGTTGAGACGAGGATCCAGGAGGATCGGAGGATGGGGGCATTCGGAAGATTGCCTGGGGTCCTAACAGGATTGCCAAGGGTTCGAGAGCTTCTGGGGGACCAGGCGGAGCAGATAATGTATGGGATGGCTCGGAGCTTCGAGGAAAACGAGGCAAGAGAGACATCGGAAGCAAACGAGACGATCTCTATCCATACCGAGGAGGACTTGGTGAGGATCAGCGTATGCTTTCAGATTCCGCAGGAGTTCGACTTGATGCTCCCCGGGCCAGGGGTGAGGGCCAACTCGCCAATGCCTGTCGACATGTGCTTCTGGCCGGTCGACGCATTCTTAGCAGGGGTTCGGCTCCCACTGCACCCCTTCGTCGCCGAGGTGCTGAGGTGGTTCCGTGTCAGCCCCGTTTAGTACATGCCGAACGTGTGGAGGCTGATAAACGGGTTCATCCTCCACTTTCAGGCGGCGAGTATCGAGCCAAAGCTGAGTGTGCTCCGAATTGTGTACCGGATGCATCAGCAGCATAAGGATGTGTACCGGTTCTACTTGGCACTGAGGTTCGGGACGAAGTTGGTCAGCTGTCCAGACTCGATAAAGAATTGGAGAGATAAATATTTTCTGATCTAAAGTCGAGGGCCAAGGGGGATCCCCACAGCTTGGGTCGACTCGGTGCCGAAGAAGGTTAAGCAAAGCCCGACCCTCAGCACCGAGGAGGAAGCTATGGTTCGGACGTTGCTTGATCGTCCGAAGTTCGATTAGAAGGACTTGACTGAAGCGGTGCTCTTCCGGGGGGGTCTTAGCTCGATAAACCCCAGTACGGTTTTGTTTTGTTTGTTTTCTTTTATGTTATTGAAAAAGTAGTTTTTTATTTATTTTTTATTTTTTATTTTTTTTTAAACTCTTTCTTTCCGGCATGATCAATGGACTTCGAGGACTTGGTGTCGTAGCGCGGGGCCCTGAGCAGCAAGGCTCCAAAGAAGAGGAAGAGAGTGGCCTCGAAGACCACTTCGGTGACAGTACTGGCCCACCGCACCATAGCGGAGCAGCTAGGGAGACGGCCCCCCTCAGTCCCGAAGCCTTCGGCTGCAGTGGTCACTTCGGCTTCAACTGATACGGGATTCTTCCCGATATTGGCAGCCCTAGGGCTAGAGCTCCGCCCTTGACTGCCGAAGCCGAGGTGTTCCTAACCGAGGAGCACAAGAAGATCTTTGTTCCGGACTGGCAGGTCCGTAAGCTTGACGGGTTCTTGAGCGACTCGACGGCGTGCATGCAAGCGGTTCGGCACCTTGCCACGCCGAAAGACGAAGCGGCAATGGAGGCTGGCAGTGTGGGGGACGATGCCCTCGATGTTGCTCGCTCAGTGATGTCGGTTAGTTTTGAAGTCAAAATTTTCTTTTGCCGAGCACTTAGTTTTTTATTTTTCTAAAACAATTCAAGTCCCATACCCCGCAGATCACGTGCCACTTCGGCCATTTGATGAAGAAGGTGGCCGAACAGGAAAAAAATTGAAGCTCAAGGCGGATAAGGCTCGAGGGAAGAAGACTCGGATCACCAAGGAGCTCGAAAAAGTGAAGGCGGAGGCCGAGTCAAAGAACTTGAGGTCGGTGCACCTCGAGGCTGTGGTCGCCATGCTGGAGGCGGACAATGCTCTGCTCCTCAAGGCTGCCGAGGAGTCAGCCAAGGACAAGGAGGACGCCGTGGCTGCGGCGAAGCTGGAGGTGGCAAATGAGGCCGAGGTGCAGGCCTTGGAGAAGGTGAAGGAAGCCGAGGAGCAGGCCTTAGAGAAGGCGAAGGGGTACCTGATTGTAAACATGGTGAAGGCATATGCTCCGGCCATAGACGAGGTGAAGGAGAAGTTTCCCGAAGTTGATTGCACCGGGTGGCATCTCTTTCCGGACCCTGTCCCTGACTTCGATGATGTCTCCGACGGTGATGAAGAGGGCGAAGAAGAAGAGGAGACCGAGGTGGTTGAAGTTGAAGAGGGTGTAGTACCCCGATTTATTTTTTTAATATATTTGGAGGGGATTTATTTTCTTATAATAGCCTATTATTATTACTTTTCTCCATGATAAATAAAGTGTATTATTTCCTATGAAACATTCTTCTCAAAGCCCAAATGCAACTTGTTTATTTTCTTATATAAAAATACATATTTTGGCCCAAATGTATTTAAACCCCTAAACTTAACCTCTTATTTCATAACTTGTATATGTAGCATTTTCCTCTCTTTATTTTTCCGGATAAGATGTACTCCTTGGAGTTTTGTGTGTGTACACGTGCACTTCATGTACACGTGCACAAGACACTTAAAGCTTGGCCGGATTTGTGGAGTGATGGGCTAGGATCATGGGCGGTTACATCTTGAGGTGTGGGTAGTTTCTTAACTCCCGATTAGATCTCAGCCTTTGATTCACCAACTCCCCTATTAATCCTAGCCATCTATTCTATCTATTTTCTAGTATAAATACCCCTTCTCATCTCCTATCTCTTTTACACTAAGATTATTACTGTAATAGAAAGTATTTGTGAGTTGTGTGGGAGCTCTTCTGTGGAGGCAAACAGCATTGTTGAGGAGCTCGGCGTGGAGCAAAGGAGCAAGAAGGTGTTCTCTACGTTGAAGGACTTTGCGGGATTTCGTTATTTTCTTCATACAAGGTGGGTGTTTCTCAGGACTTCTATTGTAGGAATGTTACTATAATGGCTATGATTGATATTATGTTACAAAATTGAATTAAACGCAATAGAAATTGCTTGGCATGCTGTTATTATGAAAACTAGTCTGTCGATGCAGTCGACTGCCAGGTGAGCAAGTCGACTGGTACGAGACATTATTTTGCATGATTGTGATGATAAACATGTGTATAAATGAACATGATGGTGTGATTACTATTACATAATTTCCCTATGACACATATGATGGAGGGAAAGTGAATGAATGAAAAGAACTAATGGTGATTAATAAATTAGAGTTGTCGAAGCAGCCGACTGATGTGGTGCTAAGTCGACTGATACTTCAATCTGTGATTATTTGGTAGTCCCATAAATTGAGATATTTTCTTCATGTGGACCCAGTTTGATGACTTGGGATTTACATCTTTATTGTTGTAAGAAAACATGAGCATTGTGAATGCATGTCTTAATTATTTTCCCTCAAGGAAAGAGCATGTTAGTAATGTGAAGATCCATGTTGTAGGGTTACTGAATGATAAGAAACCTTGTATGTGGAACATGAACTTATGTATACTGTTAGTTGACATCATGACGAAATGCACGTAAGAACTGTAAATAATCTACTGAAAATGGATCTGTCCAGTCGACCGATTGCGTGTAGCAAGTCGACTGATCTGGACATAGAATTATGCTGTTGAAATTGCTGAGACAGACGACTGAGGTGTGAACAGTCGACTGTCGTGTGACTAATATTGTGAACTTGAAAGTTGCGGGACAGGCGACTGGTAGTGTATACAGTCGACTATCCCGAGCCCTTTTGATAACCCTGTATGACTGTATAAGTCGACTGGTATTCTTCCAAGTCGACTGTACAGAGTGAACTCTGGTATACTTGAATTCATGTTATTTTGCTGTTGGTAATTGTGAACTTTATGATTTAAGTCAATGGACTCTGTTTATGGATACATGAATTGTGTAACTGAATCATAGATGGGAATTGAGAAATGTGAAATCTTGATGAGAAAGTCTGTGAGACTCTAAAATGAATGATGAGCTGATGATGCTCCATTGGATATTGTGAATTTGAAATTGAACAAAAGAGTAGCTAAGTCTCCCCGGCAGTGAAATGAAATGATATTGAGAAAGAGACCAGGTTGGTCAAGTGAAATGAAATGATGAGTCCGGATGATGGAGAGGCTAACTCTAGAGCTTGATTTTTATTCATGATTCTAATATAACTTAAATACATAGTGTGGAGGTGATGAAGGTGAGAGAAAAACATGAGTATGAGAGCTAGGGTACGGTGCGGGTGTGTGAGCCGCAGAATGCATGCTTGATGAGTCAAGACATGGCGCGGGCACAACTCAGTAATGATCGGACTCTAGTCACGCTTATGGGATGTGTTGGTGACTGCAAGAGGAGTGTGTTCAGGGAGGAGGCTGAATTGTCGCAGAATGCATGCTTGATGAGTCAAGACATGGCGCGAAATTCTACTCCAGGGGCCAGGATACATGCTTGTACTCATAGATTCATCTAGGATACTCATTGGAATTACAGTAGTAGAATAAGTCATGGCGGGGGATTGAACCCTACTAAAATGAAGATCGTTTAAGAGGCTTGCACTCGAACCTATGTAGTATGGGATGCATAGAATTCGAACAAGTATGCATTAGTGTCATAATTAACTAAGTAAATTGCATTAAGGATTTAAGTGCACAATCACGACTCGACATCATTAAAAGTTCCCTTATTTGCATGCTTATGTTGAACTGGCTTGTGATTTGTAAGAAATGAGATTCATTATACTGTTCCTGGCATAGAGAGGATGGCCATGTATAATTATCGTCGGTTGAATAAACTGACGTACCCACAGTGTTTTGTGCAGGATAATCACATGTAAAAGGAATGGATGCACCAAGAGTTCATTATATTGTTGTTCATTTATGTAAATATTGTATATTTTGCTTCCGCTGTGTAAAATTAAATGTAACATGCTGTAACTCTGATGTAAAAGTAAAGATTTTAAATTCCTTGTAAAATTGTATGTGAAGAAAGCGAAAAGATCCTGAAGAACATCTCGAATTCAGTAAAAATGGGATTCGGGGCGTCACAGAGTGGTATCAGAGCCACGCTTTCTATGCTTTCACACTCGTACAAATTTATAAGGAACGACACCCTAGATGTGGACATTAGAGTGTGTGTTTGGATTTAGAGATTTAAATGTAAGTAACTTACATTTGTGTTGCTCTATGATTTATGCTTCTTCCTCTCTATTCTAAGATGGCTGATCACTTCGACCCTGCTGGAGGCGACGACTGGCACATTATCGAGGAAGAGTACCATCCTGGACAGGCTGACTCTGAGGACGAGTACCACCCTGGGCAAGCTGATTCTGATGATGAGGAGTACCCTGAATCCCGAGAGATCACCCCACCGCCGAACTCACCTGATGATTCTTCTTCTTCCGATGAAGAAAAGGGACCAGCTTTGGGTAACGCTGTGGCTTCTCTGCAGAGGCAAGTGGATACCTTGAAGTATAGAGTTGGAGTTTTGGAGGCTCAGCTGGAGAAGCGAAATGCTGACTATTCTGTTCTTAGCCATCGGATTTGGGAACTTGAGAAGAAAAAGAACCTAACTGATGTGCTGAAAGATGAGGTGGATGAACTGCGGGATGAACTTCGAGCAGCGAAGAGGACCCGTAGAGATTAGATTGTCTTGGTTTCCATTTTTCTTCTATTCTGATGTTAAAATGTTTTTTAATTCGAATGTATAAACTTTGAAATTCAATGAAATGAAAGTTGATTTAAATTCTTGTTTTATACTTCGAATTTAATGGATCTTTTGCATCAGAATATGGCGAGAAGGGGAACCAGGAATGGTGAAGGTTTGGACCTGGATGCCGAGTTTGCAAGGGTTTACCAGACGCTGAATGCAGTGGCTGCAAACCAAGGAAGGGGGCCGGTGAATCCAGTACCCGAGGCAATCAAGCTAGTGGAATCATTCAAGAGAATGAAACCACCAGTGTTCGAGGGAAAATCCGACCCGGATGTGGCCGATAACTGGATTCGGCAAGTGGAGACAATCTTCGAGGTGTTGGAAACACCGGAGGGCAGCAAGGTCAAGTTGGCGACTTTGCAGTTGGAGAAGGATGCGGCTGTTTGGTGGCAGTCGATGAAGAGGACTATGGGCGGCTTGTTGCTTGGCTGGGAGGAATTTTTGGAGGAATTCCGCAGTCATTATTTCCCCTCCGACGTCCAGGAGAAAAAGGCCATGGAGTTTCTGTCACTTCAGCAAGGCAGCATGTCAGTAAGGGAGTATGAGACCAAGTTCACTCAACTCTCCAGGTATGCTCCAGAACTAGTGATGGATGAGGCGAAGAAGGCTCGCAAGTTCGAGCATGGTCTGAGGCCGAGCTTGAGATCTCGTATGATACCCCTTGGTATCAGGAGATTCGATAAGATGGTGAAGAGGGCGGCAGCAACGGAGGCGGATATGGAGCAGTTCCATGTTGCTCAGCATCAGAGGAGCAACTGGCAGTCTGGGAAGAGGCCCGCGCCATCGGGGAGTTTCAAGGGGCAACCATCTGCACAGAAATTCAAACCGACAGGGGCGAATGCCGTCAGTGTAGCTGGGAGACCTGGAAACGATGCAGGGAGACCTTCTGCAGTCACTTGCTTTAACTGTGGTGAAGTGGGACATTACCAATCTCGATGTCTCAAACCGCGGGCTGGCAATCACAATGTGCCAATACAGCAGACTGGGAAGAGGCCGTACCAGTCAGGGCGAGTATTTGCTTTGACAGAAGCTGATGCTGAGGAAGCAGATCAGGTTATCTCTGGTACGAGGGCTGATGTCTAGTGTGATTTCTTTTTTCATTTCTCCTTCCCGATCATAGTGTAAAACTGTTATGTAATGATGTATGTTATGTAACAGGAGAACTCTATATTAATGGAAAGGGAGCTGTGGTGTTGTTTGATACTGGATCCTCTCATACTTTTGTGTCTCCTAGATTTGCTAAAGTGTTGGGAGTTGAACCGAAGATTTTCCCAGGCAAGATCTTAGCAGTGGCTACACCATCAGGGGAAACTTTGACCACTGATCGGTACTATGTTGATTGCGAGATAGTGATTGGGGATCGAATCTTTGGCATTGATCTGATCGAGCTGACTATCTTGGGAGTCGATGTTATCATTGGCATTGATTGGATGTCGGTGTACAGTGCGAGCATCGAGTGTAAGGCCAAGACGGTGACAGTGAAGGCTCCAGGTGGACCTGAAGTCACTTTCCAAGGGAAGTTGAAGTGTTCTAAGCTGGTGGCAACTATCCGCAAGGAAGAGACTCCTGTGGAATTGCAAGGGATTCCTGTGGCTCGGGACTATCCGACTGTGTTCTTGGAAGATTTTCCTGGGTTACCTCCGCATCGTGATGTAGAGTTCAGCATCACTGTTCAACCGGGAAGTGCACCCATTTCTAAGGCACCGTATAGGATGGCTCCAGTGGAACAGGATGAGGTGAAACGGCAGATTGAGGAACTATTGGGAAAAGGCTTTATTCAACCTAGTGCGTCACCGTGGGGAGCACCAGTGCTTTTGGTAAAGAAGAAGGATGGATCGATGAGGATGTGTATCGATTACCGGGAGCTGAATAAAGTCACTGTTCAGAATAAGTATCCGATTCCTCGAATTGATGACTTGTTCGATCGTCTACAAGGGGCAGCTGTCTTCTCTAAAATAGATCTTCGATCAGGATACCACCAAGTTCGAGTGAAAGCTGAAGATGTGCATAAGACTGCATTTAGAACTCGGCATGGGCATTACGAATTCTTAGTTATGCCATTCGGAGTGACGAATGCACCTGCAATCTTCATGGACTTGATGAACAGAGTTCTGAGGCCGTTTATTGATTCTTTCGTCGTGGTGTTTATCGACGATATTCTCGTGTACTCCAAGTCTGAGGAGGAGCACACTGAGCATCTGGCAGCAGTTTTGCAGAAGTTGGAAGAGCAGAGGTTGTATGCCAAGTTATCCAAGTGTGATTTCTGGAAATCTGAAGTGGCATTCCTAGGTCACATCCTTTCTAAGGAGGGAGTGGCAACTGACCCTCAGAAGATAGAGGCAGTGAGAGACTGGGCTAGGCCTACTACAGTGAAGGAAGTCAGAAGTTTCCTTGGGATGACTGGATACTACAGGAGATTCATTCAAGGTTATGCTCAGATAGCTTTGCCGCTTACCGAGTTGACCAAGAAGAATGCGAGCTTCAAGTGGACCGAGCAATGTGAGGCGAGTTTTCAGGAGTTGAAAGATAGACTGACTACTGCACCTATTTTGGCTTTGCCTAGAGCAGGAGTTGAGTATGATGTCTATAGCGATGCTTCACATCGGGGGCTTGGTTGTGTCTTAATGCAAGAAGGTAAAGTGATCGCATATGGGTCTAGGCAACTACGACCGCATGAGAAGAATTATCCCACTCATGATCTAGAACTGGCTGCGATTATCTTTGCTTTGAAGCAGTGGAGGCACTACGTGTATGGTGAGAAGCTGAACATGTACACGGATCATAAGAGCTTGAAGTATATCTACCAGCAGAGGGATCTCAATCTAAGACAGCGGAGATGGTTGGAAGTGCTCGAGGATATGCGACCTGAGATCAAGTATCATCCCGGAAAGGCTAATGTTGTTGCTGATGCACTTAGTCGCAAGAGCAGTTTGGCCTGTTTGATTACGACCCAGAGGCATTTGATTGAGGAGTTGGACCGAGCAGGTATTGAGGTTGTCTTGCAAGGATTGGGAGCATCTTTATCTCAATTGAAGCTTCAGCCTACTCTGAATGCAAGGATCATTGCAAGTCAGGAAGTTGATGCTGATATTCTGGAGATGAAGGAGCAGGTTAGTGCTGGCAGGTTGCCCGGTTTTCAGACCAGGGATGGAGTGCTGTGGTTCGGAGACAGGCTGTGCGTTCCAAATCAGGTGGACCTGAAAGAGAGTATTCTTCAGGAGGCGCATGCTACTCTTCTGTCTGTACATCCTGGGAGTACTAAGATGTACAAAGACATCAAGCAGCATTTCTGGTGGTCAGGTTTGAAGCGGGATGTGGCCGAATTTGTCGCGAGATGTGAGGTTTGTCAGCAAGTCAAAGCCGAAAATCAGAGACCCGGAGGTCTATTACAGCCATTACCTATTCCGGAATGGAAATGGGATAACATCAGTATGGATTTCATCACGGGTTTGCCTAAGAGTTCTAAAGGCAATGATGCTATTTGGGTTATAGTCGATCGACTTACCAAGTCCGCTCACTTTTTGGCGATGAAACTCACAGCTTCGATGGACAGGTTGGCTGAGATGTATGTTGGTGAGATTGTCCGACTTCATGGCGTTCCTTCGACTATTGTGTCTGATCGAGATGCGCGGTTCACTTCGCATTTCTGGAGGAGTCTTCAGGCAGCTTTGGGTACCAAGACAGATTTCAGCACTGCTTTTCATCCACAGACCGATGGGCAGACCGAGAGAGTCAACCGTATTCTTGAGGATATGCTTCGGTGTTGTATACTAGATTTCGGAGGCAGTTGGGAAAGGCATTTACCTTTGGTGGAGTTTGCCTACAACAACAGTTTTCAAACTAGCATTGGGATGGCGCCGTATGAAGCTTTGTATGGCAGGAAGTGCAGGACTCCTGTGTGTTGGAATGAGGTTGGGGAGCGTCAGTTGTTTGGTCCTGAGCTTGTACAGCTGACTTCTGAGAAGATTGATCTGATCAGGAAAAGGTTGGTGGAAGCTCAGAGCAGGCAGAAAAGCTATGCAGACAACCGGAGGAGGGACCTTGAGTTTGAGGTTGGTGACTTTGTCTTTCTGAAGGTATCACCCAGCAAAGGTGTGGTTCGTTTTGGCAAAGGCGGGAAGTTAGCCCCGAGATTTATAGGCCCATATAAGATATTGAAAAGGATCGGGAAAACTGCTTACCGGCTTGAATTACCGGAAGAGTTGTCTCAGGTGCACAATGTTTTCCATGTGTCTATGTTGAGAGGTTATATTCCAGACCCGAGTCATCATTTGCCAGAAGTACCGGAAGGTTTGCAGTTAGACCTGAATTACATCGAGACTCCTGTTGAGATCGTTGACCGTAGGGAGAAAGTCTTGAGGAATAAGACGATACCGATGGTCAAGGTAGTCTGGAGAAACCACTTGGTTGAAGAGGCTACTTGGGAATCCGAGGACAAGATGTTGAAGGACTATCCTGAGCTTTTTGCTTGATTGTATTTGTATTGATTGTATCTGGTATCTTGTATCTTATGTCTTTTGTTCTGGTTGGGTGTGTTGTATTTCTTCTGTTCTCGCTCTTGGCTGTAGTTCCGGGGACGGAACTATTCTAAGGAGGGAGTGATGTAGTACCCCGATTTATTTTTTTAATATATTTGGAGGGGATTTATTTTCTTATAATAGCCTATTATTATTACTTTTCTCCATGATAAATAAAGTGTATTATTTCCTATGAAACATTCTTCTCAAAGCCCAAATGCAATTTGTTTATTTTCTTATATAAAAATACATATTTTGGCCCAAATGTATTTAAACCCCTAAACTTAACCTCTTATTTCATAACTTGTATATGTAGCATTTTCCTCTCTTTATTTTTCCGGATAAGATGTACTCCTTGGAGTTTTGTGTGTGTACACGTGCACTTCATGTACACGTGCACAAGACACTTAAAGCTTGGCCGGATTTGTGGAGTGATGGGCTAGGATCATGGGCGGTTACATCTTGAGGTGTGGGTAGTTTCTTAACTCCCGATTAGATCTCAGCCTTTGATTCACCAACTCCCCTATTAATCCTAGCCATCTATTCTATCTATTTTCTAGTATAAATACCCCTTCTCATCTCCTATCTCTTTTACACTAAGATTATTACTGTAATAGAAAGTATTTGTGAGTTGTGTGGGAGCTCTTCTGTGGAGGCAAACAGCATTGTTGAGGAGCTCGGCGTGGAGCAAAGGAGCAAGAAGGTGTTCTCTACGTTGAAGGACTTTGCGGGATTTCGTTATTTTCTTCATACAAGGTGGGTGTTTCTCAGGACTTCTATTGTAGGAATGTTACTATAATGGCTATGATTGATATTATGTTACAAAATTGAATTAAACGCAATAGAAATTGCTTGGCATGCTGTTATTATGAAAACTAGTCTGTCGATGCAGTCGACTGCCAGGTGAGCAAGTCGACTGGTACGAGACATTATTTTGCATGATTGTGATGATAAACATGTGTATAAATGAACATGATGGTGTGATTACTATTACATAATTTCCCTATGACACATATGATGGAGGGAAAGTGAATGAATGAAAAGAACTAATGGTGATTAATAAATTAGAGTTGTCGAAGCAGCCGACTGATGTGGTGCTAAGTCGACTGATACTTCAATCTGTGATTATTTGGTAGTCCCATAAATTGAGATATTTTCTTCATGTGGACCCAGTTTGATGACTTGGGATTTACATCTTTATTGTTGTAAGAAAACATGAGCATTGTGAATGCATGTCTTAATTATTTTCCCTCAAGGAAAGAGCATGTTAGTAATGTGAAGATCCATGTTGTAGGGTTACTGAATGATAAGAAACCTTGTATGTGGAACATGAACTTATGTATACTGTTAGTTGACATCATGACGAAATGCACGTAAGAACTGTAAATAATCTACTGAAAATGGATCTGTCCAGTCGACCGATTGCGTGTAGCAAGTCGACTGATCTGGACATAGAATTATGCTGTTGAAATTGCTGAGACAGACGACTGAGGTGTGAACAGTCGACTGTCGTGTGACTAATATTGTGAACTTGAAAGTTGCGGGACAGGCGACTGGTAGTGTATACAGTCGACTATCCCGAGCCCTTTTGATAACCCTGTATGACTGTATAAGTCGACTGGTATTCTTCCAAGTCGACTGTACAGAGTGAACTCTGGTATACTTGAATTCATGTTATTTTGCTGTTGGTAATTGTGAACTTTATGATTTAAGTCAATGGACTCTGTTTATGGATACATGAATTGTGTAACTGAATCATAGATGGGAATTGAGAAATGTGAAATCTTGATGAGAAAGTCTGTGAGACTCTAAAATGAATGATGAGCTGATGATGCTCCATTGGATATTGTGAATTTGAAATTGAACAAAAGAGTAGCTAAGTCTCCCCGGCAGTGAAATGAAATGATATTGAGAAAGAGACCAGGTTGGTCAAGTGAAATGAAATGATGAGTCCGGATGATGGAGAGGCTAACTCTAGAGCTTGATTTTTATTCATGATTCTAATATAACTTAAATACATAGTGTGGAGGTGATGAAGGTGAGAGAAAAACATGAGTATGAGAGCTAGGGTACGGTGCGGGTGTGTGAGCCGCAGAATGCATGCTTGATGAGTCAAGACATGGCGCGGGCACAACTCAGTAATGATCGGACTCTAGTTACGCTTATGGGATGTGTTGGTGACTGCAAGAGGAGTGTGTTCAGGGAGGAGGCTGAATTGTCGCAGAATGCATGCTTGATGAGTCAAGACATGGCGCGAAATTCTACTCCAGGGGCCAGGATACATGCTTGTACTCATAGATTCATCTAGGATACTCATTGGAATTACAGTAGTAGAATAAGTCATGGCGGGGGATTGAACCCTACTAAAATGAAGATCGTTTAAGAGGCTTGCACTCGAACCTATGTAGTATGGGATGCATAGAATTCGAACAAGTATGCATTAGTGTCATAATTAACTAAGTAAATTGCATTAAGGATTTAAGTGCACAATCACGACTCGACATCATTAAAAGTTCCCTTATTTGCATGCTTATGTTGAACTGGCTTGTGATTTGTAAGAAATGAGATTCATTATACTGTTCCTGGCATAGAGAGGATGGCCATGTATAATTATCGTCGGTTGAATAAACTGACGTACCCACAGTGTTTTGTGCAGGATAATCACATGTAAAAGGAATGGATGCACCAAGAGTTCATTATATTGTTGTTCATTTATGTAAATATTGTACATTTTGCTTCCGCTGTGTAAAATTAAATGTAACATGCTGTAACTCTGATGTAAAAGTAAAGATTTTAAATTCCTTGTAAAATTGTATGTGAAGAAAGCGAAAAGATCCTGAAGAACATCTCGAATTCAGTAAAAATGGGATTCGGGGCGTCACAGAGGGTGAGGCCGAGGGGGAGGCTCCGTCGGAGGCTGAGCTCTTGGCCATCGTGGCCCCCGAAGAGGGTCCTTCAACCGAGGTCGACCTTTGATCTGTCTTGCATCTTACTTCTCTCTTTTTGTTTTTTTTTCTTTTTGCTCATGTAGTGCCGAACTGTGGACAGGCCACCGCCTGTAATCTTGAAATTTTAATGAAAACTTTTTGAACAAGTGTTGAAGCTCGGCATTGAGTGAAAAAACTCTTCTTTTTTTTTTCTTCTGAACAATCGTTGGGACACTTTTTTGAACAAGTGTTGGAGCTCGACATTGCTTTGAAACTCACTCTTGAACAAATGTTAAAACACTTTTTTGAACAAGTGTTGGAGCTCGGCATTGCTTTGAAACTCACTCTTGAACAAATGTTAAAGCACTTTTTTGAACAAGTGTCGGAGTTCGGCATTGCTTTGAAACTCACTCTTGAACAAGTGTTAAAACACTTTTTCGAACAAGTGTTGAAGTTCGACATTGCTCTCAAGATTTGTAATGGTTGTGTTTGAACTCAGTTGTTTCACTTGGCCTTTTCAGATCGTCGAAGTACTACCTCTCGCCGAAGTGCCTCGAGGTGCCGAGGTATCTCGCCTGCGGTTTGACCTAGGGGTTGCTAGGCTGGCTCTTTCTCGAAGTCGAGAGAGGCTCCCCAAGAGCGAGGCAAAACTAAGTCATCACAAGCTGACACTGGCGCATCGCACCTCCGAACTGAAGCGATTGAAGGAGAAAGCTCGGAAAGTGGAGGAGGGGAGTCCCTTGAAGGCTAGCAAGCTAAGCAAGAAGCTAAAGACCATTCGACAGTCTTTGTTTGAGGCTAGAGCGGAGAGAGATGGTCTAAAGAACGTGGTGCTCGAAAAGAGTTTGGAGACGGCGTAGCTTCGGCAGACCATCACTAAAGCTTCTCGTGCGGGTAATACGAGTCGAACGCCTCGGCTACAGATTAAGGTAACAGATAACTTGCTGAAGGAGCGAATCGTTGAGTTAGAGGCGGAGATTCACCGGTTATGATGTCTTTCGGAGGGGAGCAACATTAGGACCACTTCTTGCACCTGAGGTGAGTACTCGCAGGGACGGTCGTTTCACGAGTTGGCGTTATGTTCGCCTCCTACCTTGGGGCATCCTGGAGATGCATAGAGCGGAGTGGCTGGCTCGTCGGGCGGGGCCTCAGCCGGCGCAACTCTTAGAGACACAACTAGGCTCGACAGCTTAGAGAGGTGTATCCCACTCCCTAGGAGGCGTTAGGGCATCTCCCTTGTGATTTTGCAGTCTTCTTTGCACAAGTTTTGTATTTCAATATAAAGATGAGTAGTTGGTCTTGTAATTAGACTTGTAATATCAAACTTTAATAAAATAGTACTTGTTTTGTGAACTTGAGCGCTTTGCTGGTGTTTGTAACTGTCAACAGTTGTGGGAGCAATTCCGAATGGTGAATCACTTCGTACTTGCTTATAAGCAAGTAGTTGAAGCGGAATCGAACCAAGTGTTAAACTCCGAACTTATCGTTTAGAGAGTATCAACGGCTGTGGGAGCAATTCCGAATGGTGAACTGCTTCATACTTGCCTAGAAGCAAGTAGTTGAAGTGGAATCGAGCCAAGTGTTAAACTCCGAACGCGTTGTTTAGAAAATATCAACAGCTGCAGGAGCAATTCCGAATGGCGATCCGCTCCATACTCGCTTAGAAGCGGGTAGTTGAAGCGGAGTCGAACCAAGTGTTAGACTCCAAGCTTGTTGTTTTAGAAAATATCAATAGCTGCAGGAGCAATTCCGAATGGCGATCTGCTCCATACTCTCTTAGAAGTGGGTAGTTGAAGCGAAATCGAACCAAGTGTTGGACTCTAAGCTTGTCGTTTAGCGATTGTCAACAGTTGTAGGAGCAATTCCAAATGGTGATCTGCCTCGTACTCGCTTAGAAGCGGGTAGTTGAAGCGAAGTCGAACCAAGTGTTGGACTCCAAGCTTGTCGTTTAGCGATTGCCAACAGTTGTAGGAGCAATTTCGAATGGTGATCCACCTCATACTCGCTTAGAAGCAAGTAGTTGAAGCAAAGTTGAACCAAGTGTTGGACTCCAAACATGTCATTTTATTGCGAAATTATTTTTTGTAAGTAGAGTTAGACTACCAAAAAATGGAGAACCTGAGAAGTAGGGCTAAACTACTTGAAAGATAGAAAACTTGAGAAGTAGAGATTTCTTTTTATTGAGAACAAGTTGGGCGGCCGCTTCTAAGTTGCTAGCCGTCTTTACACTTTGATAACAAGAAAATACAAGTAAGGACTTTAGACATGTCTTCTGGAGCGCTCTTGGGGAAGTTGCTTGGAGCGGTGTTTAAACACCCTCTTGGTACTTCATCAAGTGCTCCGCGTTCCATGTCCTCGATATTCTCCTACCCCCCAGGTCTTCGAGTTGATACGCTCCCGGACGAATAACTCTGGAGACCCTATATGGTCCTTTCCAATTGGGTGCCAACTTGCCTCTTTTGCTTGGATAAGAGATCGAAAACTTTCTGAGCACTAGGTCACCCTCTTTTAGGTTGGCTGGCAGTACCCTCTTATTGTAAGACTGAGTAATCCTACGGCGGTAGGTCTTTTGTCGAATTGCGGCTTTCTCACGGATCTCGTCTATGAGGTCCAAGAAGTTGCGAAGCTGGTTCACATTTTGTGCTTCGTTGTAGGCTATCAGCCAGGGTGAAGGGAGACCCACTTCCAAAGGGAGGAGAGCTTCGGAACCATAGGTGAGGTTGAAGGAGGACTCCCCCGTCGGAGTTCTTTTAGTGGTGCGATAGTTCCAAAGCACATTGGGGAGTTGCTCGACCCACAGTCCCTTAGCGGACTTGTCTAGCCTCTTCTTCAGTCCAGAGAAGATTTGTCGATTTGCGTTCTCTGCTTGGCCATTGGACTGAGGGTGCGCTACCGAAAAGAATCGCTGCTGAATGCCGAGGTCAGTGCAAAAATTACGGAAGATTGCTCCTGTGAATTGAGTCCCGTTGTCGGTTACGAGGATACGAGGTACCCCGAACCGACATACGATGTTCTTCCAAAAGAACTTTTGGACCTTGTGCTCGGTGATTGTCGAAAGAGGTTTAGCCTCAATCCATTTTGAGAAGTAGTCTATTGCTACCACTAAGAACTTCAGTTGGCCCGGTGCTAGAGGGAAGGGTCCGAGCAAATCCATCCCCCACATTGCGAAGGGGATTGGACTTGCTAAGGAAGTGAGTTGTGCTTGGGGCAGGCAACGAATCGGGGCAAATTTCTGGCAGGCGTCGCATTGGCGGACATATTCCTCGGAGTCACTTAGTAGTGTAGGCCAGAAGTAGCTGTAGTTTAGGAGTTTACGGGTGAGGGATCTCGCCCCCAAGTGCTTGATGATGGGGCCGAGCTCTAGCTTGGGACACACAACTCACACTCACTCTTTATACTCCCTTATGTATTTCTTTCCAATATAATTTCTTTCTTTTAATAATTTTTTGTGTAGTATGCATGAAGGTAAGGGGGTATTTATACTAGTTCTGGGATGGATTGGAGGGCTAGGATTTCATTAGATGGTTAGAGATGGATGGCTAGGATAGGAGGGGAAGTTGTAGCAACCACCCATAATCAAATAACCACCCATGAACACACACACACTCTCCCACCTTCTCCTTAAGCACAACCGGCCTCCTAGGTGTGCAATGCACACTACGTGCATGCACGTGCCCTCTAATACCCTCCTATTTGAAATTTGTACAATTTTAATTAATCAATTGTTCACAAATTGTGTCTACATGACAAGTGTGACAATTTAAATGATTAATTAAGTTTGTGGGCTTCACAAATAGTGGGCTTAGACTTGTGGGCCAAAACAATAAAATAATAAATTATTAAAGTGGGCACAAAATAAGAAAATAATGTTTTAGGCTTTACAAAATAAGCTTTTTAGAAAAATAAAGAAAAAGAAAGAAATAATAGTTCACACTACAAAAATTTTTATAAAAAGAAAATAAATATACATACGAAATTTTGCATGTGCACAACACGTGAAAATTAACATTTTTATTAAAATGAAAGTTTAGGGTATTACAGAAGAGTTATTAAGCAAGGGGTTGATCAGGAAGAGCATGAGTCCTTGTGTTGTTCTGACACTTCTGGTACCAAAGAATTATGAAGAAGCATGGTGAATGTCCATGGTAGTTGGGCCGTTAATAAGATCACCATAAAATATCGTTTTCCCATTCCCCAGCTTAATGATCTTCTTGATAAACTCTAGGGTGCCACAATGTTCTCCAAAACTAATTTGCGGAGCGGGTATCATCAGATCTGTATGCGACTTGGAGACAAATGGAAAACGGCTTTCAAAACAAGATATAGACTTTATGAATAGATGGTAATGCCTTTTGGATTGTCTAATGCCCCTAGCACTTATATGTGGCTCATGAATCATGTGTTTAAGCCTTTCAATGGTCGATTTGTGGTAGTATAGTTTGATGACATTCTTGTCTTTAGCAAGGACCCTGATACACACATAAAGCATTTTCGCCAAGTGTTCAACATCCTAAGAAAATAGAAGTTGTACGATAACTTGAAGAAATGCGAAATTCTAACCAATAAATTGGTTTTCTAGGCTATATTGTTTCAAGTGAACGAATTATGATTGATCCTAGTAAGGTTGAAGCCATTTCAAGATGATCGGTCCCTAGTTCAATTCAGGAGGTGCGGAGTTTTCATGACCTTGCTTCTTTCTATAGACGGTTCATCAAGGGGTTCAGTACAGTTATTGCTCCAGTTATTGAATGTCTAAAATGGGGAACATTTGAGTGGAGCAATGAAGCGCAAAAAAACTTTGAGCTTGTCAAGAAGAACATGACCGAGGCACCTATTCTAATCCTTCCCGATTTCATTGAAGTGTTCGAGGTGGATTGTGATGCTTCTAATGTGGGCAAGCCGATTGCTATCTTTAGTGAAAAATTGACTGGCGCACCAAATACTCAACATATGACAAGGAGTTCTATACTATTATAAGAGCTTTGGATTATTGGCGGAATTATCTTTTATCCAAGGAGTTCATTCTATACTCCGATCATGAAGCTTTGCAATTTATCAACGGCCAACATAAGCTAAATCGTTGACATGCTCGATGGGTTGAAATTCTGCAAGCTTATACTTTTCACATCAAGCACAAGTCTGGTAAGCAGAACCAGGTGGCTGATACTTTGAGTAGGAGGCATGCTTGTTTGAGTATCATGAAGTCAAAGGTGCTCGGATTTGAAGTGATAAAGGAGTTGTACAAGGATGATCATTTCTTCAGGAGAATCTAGAACGATTGTTCAAATGGCTCTTATGATTCTTATTTGTTGCCGAATGGATTTCTCTTTAAAGGGACTCACTTGTGTATTCATGAAGGCTCCTTGCGAGAAGCTATCATTACCGAGGCTCATGGTGGAGGTCTTGATGTACACTTTGGAAGAGATAAGACTTTGTCCCTTGTTGAAGAGCATTTTTTCTGGCCTAAGATGATGCGAGATGTGAGCAAACATGTGGAGTGATGTCGAACATGCCATATAGCCAAGAGTCATGGTCAAAACATGGGGTTATATACTCCACTTCTTGTCCCAAATGCACCTTTGGAAGATGTGAGCATTGATTTTGTTGTGGGATTACCTCACACACAACAAAATAAAGATTCTATCATGGTGGTGGTTGACAGGTTCTCAAAGATGGCTCACTTTGTACCATGTAACAAGACTTTGGATACTTCACACGTAGCTAATCTTTACTTCCGAGCGATTGTCGAGCACCATGGCATTCCATAGACAATTACATCTAAAAGAGACAGTAAATTTGTTTTTCATTTTTGGCGTACGCTTTGGCGAAAGTTGGGTACTTCCCTACATTTCATTTCTTCTCACCATCTCAAACAGATGGGCAAATTGAAGCTATCAATCGAAGTTTGGGAAATTTGATAAGAAGCTTGGTGGGCAAAAATATTCGTCAATGGGATCTTGTTTTGGCTCAATCTGAATTCGCTTACAATCGTCCTTCCAGCAAGACCACGGGTTCTAGTCCATTCATGGTAGTTTATGGAATAAATTTGATATGTCCTTTGGATTTAGCTCCACTACCCACAAGCTATCAATTAAGTGACGATGCTAAAGAACAAGCTAAGAAGATCAAGAAATTGCATGAACAAGTCTGTGAACGAATCATCAAGCACAATGAGAAGTATTATAAGTAAGCCAACAAGCATCAGAAATCAGCTGCTTTTAAGAAAGGAGATTTAGTATGGATTCATCTTCGTAAAGAACGGTTCCCTCGAGGCAAGTATGAAAAATTAAAACCAAGAGTAGATGGTGTTCTAAGGTTCTTAAACGTATTGAAAAAAAATGCTTACAAGATTGAACTTCTAGGAGAGTATGGAGTCTCAGCAACCTTCAACATCGCAGACCTTTCTCCGTATCATGACACCGAAGACAAAGAGAACTCAGGGACGAGTTCACGTGCAGCAGAAGCATCTGACACCGAATTCTAGACTATTCTAAAGTATATGCATGTCATTAAAAATTAGTGTCCTTCCAACTAGCCACCTTGGGAATTCATCTCATTTAAGATTGATGTCCTTCCAACTAGCCACCTTGGGAATTCACATCATTTAAGTTTGACTCTTTTCTATGACATGTTAATGTGAACCTATTAGTGGAAAGTTGTTCCATGACCAACTATACCCTCCCCCTCCATGCATTGGATCATCCATTTTAGAATTTTAAGAAATACAACTAAACTTGGTTTAGAGTGGTGAGTGTTATCTTTAAGTTTTCACTTGTAATTTCTCTCTTAAGTCTTCATTATTCCCGTGTCATCTTGCTTTGGAGTTGAGTTTTCCCATCTCAAAAACCAAATGAAAATCTTTCTTTTGAGTGGTGCAATGTTTTTCCAATAAGCCTTGAAGAAGGAGGACTGTAGACCCGAGATGTTGAAGGAGTATACTGGTTTAACTGTGCAAACTTCTGAGGCAGAGTATCTCAACATGGGGGTGTCTGCTGTGTTAGAGGGCTGCAAGTTAGAGATGAGGTGTATGAGATAATCTTTCTCCAAATTTAAGCTGGTGGTGGAGATGTGTTAAGACTGAGTCTCCGAATCCATCTCCCCTTAACCAAGCATCCCAGGGAGCAAAGGGTTGC
Organism: Hemerocallis citrina; assembly: GCA_017893485.1. Classification (NCBI taxonomy): domain Eukaryota; kingdom Viridiplantae; phylum Streptophyta; class Magnoliopsida; order Asparagales; family Asphodelaceae; genus Hemerocallis; species Hemerocallis citrina. The sequence continues at coordinate 58,682,018 of CM030363.1, forward strand.
TTCTTTATTCCAAGCTGCTGCAAATAAAGTTGGAAAAATATTTGAGATGCTCTACCCTCCTATCCACTTTGAAGTCCAGAACTTAATGAAGTGCCATCACCTAGTTTCCATTGAAGACACTGTTAGAATTGTTCTCCAAGTTTTTGAATCCCCTTCCAGAAGTTAGATACCTGAGAAGGGCAAGTGAAGCAATTGGAGGCCATGTTGAAGTAAAGAGATAACATAGTTTGATTGTTGAGTGTGCTTTCTACCACCAATTTCCACCACCACTTCATCAGTAATGCATTATTTAACAACCTCAAATCAAGAACACCCAAGCCCCCTTGATTCTTAGGTTGGAAAACCCTCTTCCAATTGGTGCAAGTTGTACCTGCTGCAGTTGTGTCAGATTCGACCAAGAAGAATCTACTGCGTATCTGACAAATTCTAGAAATAACCCAATTTGGAAGATAAAAAAAAAAAGACATAGTAGGGAGGGAGAGCACTGATCACTGAGTTGATGAGGACAAGCCTCCCCTCCCCTAAAGAGCAATATCCCCTTCCAAATAGACAATCTCCTCTCAATTCTAAGGAGAAGCGGTTGTCAATCCCTCTTCTTCTGTTTACCTTTGGATAACAACATGCCTAGGAATTTGATGGGCAATATGTCCTGTTTGCAGCCAAAGATAGTCGAAAATGCTTGAAGCTTGGCCTTATAGTGGCCAAAATAGACAATGGAAGATTTGGTGAAGTTGATGTCCAAGCCTGAAATGTTAGCAAAAAGATGTAATAACATTTTCAAATTGAAAACCGCTTGTTAGGGTTTTGATTCTGTAAGATTTTGATTGATGGGTTCATCTTAAAATGCTAATTTCTATTCGAAATACCCATATGGAATAATCTCAATTTTTTTGGCTTTTTGATTTGGGTTTTAGTTATGCTTATTGGGAATTTGAATTTGTAACATTTTAGTTTTTTCCCCCTCATGAGAACTAGGTTGGCTGTTATGATTGGGTGTTAAACCTCCAAAGGAAATGAAGATAGATGACATAATTTTTATGACTTTGTTGGAAGTTCTTTTTTTGAGACATTAATTTTGCCCACTTATTTATAGTTCATGTTAGGTCATATTGTCAAATAGTCAATTATCTTCAATGTTCTGGTTATATTGTCGTCAAACTCACAGCCATCATTGAGTCTATCTGTATACCTCACATTCTCAACATCGCATATTAAACTAAGAATGTTTGGATCTACCACTAGAATTTAGGCCTTCTGTAACTCCTGTTTCCCCGTATTTGTATTTTTATACTGTATTTTGCTCAATTGTACTCTTTTATCTATTTTAGATCCGTATCTTGTTCCTTTCAAATAAAATCATTATCTTGTTTCGAATCATATTTTGGTCATTTTATCTAATTCAATTGTATGTGCTCCTTGGTCCTTCTTTATGAAGAATTGGCTGTTTCTTCTTATTTATCTCTTCAATCCCCATTTTGATACATTTTGACCAATTCTCCTGTTGGGTCCTATTCGAAACGGATATCCTAAAACCCACAAATCCGAAACCCTATACTATTTAAACCCTAACCCTAACCCCCCCCCATTTATTGTGTAACCCTAAAAACTAACCCCCGCCGCTTTCATTCTTCTCCTTCCTCAAATTTTTTGCATCCATCGCCAACCCTATATCCCCATCTCCGATCGCCTCCACGACCTTCGCCTCGTCAACCCGTGATCACCACGACCTTCGCCTCGTCAACCCGTGATCACCACGACCTCCGCCATCACCATCCTCCATCGAACCCAAACTCCCGAACCCAATCCAACTCTGCCATTACCCAACTCCCGAGCTCAACCCCCCACCATTTCGCCTCAACTCTCCGCCATTGCGCCGCTCATCGTCTTCTCCATCTGCCTACCCATTACCTCGCAACCACTGTCGCCGCCAACACCGTCAACACATCCTCTGACTCCTCCCCTGTTCGAACCCAAGAAGCAGTGTCACTGCCAGTCGCCGCCGTCGACCTACCCAGTCGTCGCGTCATGAGTCGAAGCTTCCGCAACCGCCTCGCCGATCGCCGCTAGCCGCTGCCGAGATCCTCTCTCTCGAGCTCTGTTTCATCGAAGAAGAGAACGAAGAAGAAGGGAGGAATTGGCGGGAATTGATCTCATGCATTGGATCGTGCCAAGATTCATGCCACGCTGATCGCTGTTCGCTGCTTCGCCACAGGAGATCCGGTGTTGCTGTCCCCTGTTCGGCCTGATCCGGTGCGAGGGCGCAATCGGATTGGCTGCGCTCTGGTGTTTTGCTGTTTTGGCGCAGCGAATCTGAAATCGCTGATTGCTGTTTGGGCATCGATCCGGTGTGCGGGAGTGTGCTGATTGGAGGGATTCGCTGTTCCGTGTTTTGGCATGCCAGATCCCGAACGTCCTGTTTGCAGTTTCGGCCGATCCGGTGTGGGGAAAACTCAATCTACGGTCGATCTTCGCACGTGCTTCACACGTGCTTTTGGGAGACTTCTTCCGGGATTTTTCAACCCAATTTTCTACAACAAGTGGATCTAATCGTTGTCAAATTAAGGCAAGTATCCCTTGTACAATTTATTTGTTCTGTACAAGCATCCCTTGAAAAATACTATAAATAGTTAGAATTGTGACTCCTCCTTGACTATTGTTGTTGATCAATATTAAACCTCTAAAATTTATAATTCTAAGAGTCACAAAATTTCATTGTGTTAGATTATAACTACTTGGACTCAGTTTATTCCCTGAACACATGAACATATGAATTAAGGAGCCCTAGATTTGTAAACACATGTTATATCTAGTATTTGATGATCTTGCAACCATTTGACTTGAAAAACAATTATTACTTGCTGTTTTGACCACCACCATCCTGTATTTATATCACACAATAACTTAGACGCCTAATGACCATTTTTCATGTAATCTATACTAGTAAGATATTCCCTCATGTTGCTGTCCTGAATCTTACTTCGCTGTTTCGACCCCTTTATCATTAGAATCTGAACCCGAGCCCTGAATAGAATATGTAGCTCTAGATGTCTAGATGTCGATAGCTTCCGAAAGTTTCGAATTCGGAGTTATGGTCTAGGAGTTATTGCAGTTTTACTGCAGCTGTGGCGGCTGACGTAGATTTGCAAAACTGCTGCACACCTTTACTTTCCAAATTAATTTGGCTATGTAAACAGCAAGCGTTTGACTTAAAATTTTATATGTAGTTGCTGGACACCCTATAGGATATCCCTAATTTTTCTTAGAATTAATTTTCATTATTTTAACCCTGTTTCGCATGTATAAACTCAAATACACAATTCTGCCTGAACAAATGTATTAAGCCGGGGTTAAGGGAAAGACCATAGTAGTGGACAACATAGATAAGTGTACTCGGAAAGGGGCCCGTATTTCCCAAAGTTGTATGTTAAATGGAACTAAGTGCCACGTAGAACTAAGTGTCACGTCATGGTGACGGGGGCCACCTCTAGAGCCTACGGGGGCCACCTTTAGAGCCCATTACAAGGTTACATGATATATATTTGCGATCACATGGAACTAAGTGCCACGTAGAACTAAGTGCCACGTCATAGTGACGGGGGCCACCTCTAGAGCCCATGGTTTGATCACCTGCTTGTTATTTGATGCCTGAGTACACCGTCCTATAGACTCCATTACTAGGTCTAAATACAACTGATTTGACTGTAGCAACCATATAGTAAAAGAATGGATGCATGAAGTGCTACCTAGATAGTAATAACTACAAGACTTGAACATGATACTTGCTTACACGATACTTGACTACATGATACATGAAACTTGATACATGAAACCCGATACATGAAACTTGAACTGGATACATGTTACTTGATACTTGATAACTTGTTACTTGATACTTGGCAACTTGAGACTTGATACCTGACACTTGAACTAGATGCCTGTCACTTGAGGTTAGATACCCTATGTGTTCACTTGTCACTTGTTTTACCACTAGTATTTGTTATCCAGCCTGTTTACTTGAGTTATCCTTCTTGTTAGCTAGTTCTTGGTTCTTTCCACTACTTGTTATATCTCTGTTACATTCTTGATTCCAATTCCCCATTACTTGTACTCGTTTTCACTATTTGTGGCCCTAGCTTGCACTAAGGGCATTTTCTCTTGTTTTTCCCTGTTTTTCCTTTTTATATTTATTAAGCAGACTTTGGAGACGAGTTTACTGCTGGGATTGGCGAGCAGACATTTTAGGCTTCGGTTGGAGTAAGGACTTGTTTAAATAATTGTTTTCCTTAAGGTATTTATTTCTTCTGCTGTATAAGACTTGTTCCCGAGTTTTACACTTGATCCAGACATGGGAACTATTTGAATATTATTATTCGTTTAAATTGTTTTCTGTTGCTAAATAAATTATTCATGCATGCTTGGTTATATATAAATCTGGTTATATTCTTGTTATGATGCTGGGTCGATCCTATAGCTTATGGAAGATGTAAAAAAAATCATTCGCTGGGCTTCGTCACGCACTCGTATTCCATGTTTTTGGGAAGCGGGGCGTGACACCATCATTTTTTTATGTGGCTATTGTTTTCTGTTTCACAAACCCAATAACCCAAACTATCTTAATCGGGTAAATCACACTTATGATTTATATACTTTGAATGTAAATGTTCTTCACCCATTAGGATCATATTTGTGACATTCCCATATGAAAATCTTTAGGCTGACATGACTTGGACATCCGACATTTAAATACCTGGTTGCCCTACCAACTATCATAGAGCTGAACTTTTATGGTAAATAACTTATAATAAATATATAAGTACCAAAAAATAATATTTTTTCCCTCAGATGTCAAACCTTACCAAGTTAGAGTTTGCTGCCTTAATTGTAAACGGAAATAATTACCTCGCCTGGAAGTTGGAAGCTAAGATTCATCTTAGCTCCCATACCTAGGTTGCGTTTGGCCTAACTTTTTTTGGGCTTTAAAGCTACTTCAGAAGGAGAAGCCAGAAAGTAGAGCTTTGAAATTAAAAGCTGAAGCTGTTTGGATAGTCAGCTTTTTTTTAACTTTAAAGCTACTTTTAAGCTAGAAGTTGTTTGGCATAAGATATCAATTGTAAGCTACTTTTATACCCAATTTAAGTTTTTGATTTTATTTAAGAATAAAATATAAGTTATTATATTACAAAAAAAAAATCTTTAATTACTAATAAATGAAATATTTAAAATAACCGAGAAAACTCGTAAAAAGAAATATATATATATATATATATATATATATATATATATATATATATATACATTTGAAATGTACGTAAATAAAAAAATTAAAGGGCTACGATACTATATGAAATACATCATTCCATTCAAAATGGGTTTTTCAATGACAATGAATATGACAAAGTGTTTACAATATCATAAAATGGGATATTAACGATTTCTATTTTCCATCAATGCAACTGCTATTTGAGTGCGAACTGTATCCATATAACCACCATCTACTGCTCTTCTAGTATTATATGAAGTCATTTCCACGTCATTGTATCTTTCCCCTTCGTAGTCATCCATATATCCGGGAAGATGATCGCACCTGTTGAATTCCTCATCTTCGATACCACATAATCTAATGAAGTTATGAAGTGCTGTTGTTGCAACTTTAATTTTTTGTTGTTTTATCAATGGAAATGGTCTCATATCACATAATATATGCCATCTTTTCTTCCAAACTCCAATTGTCCTTTCAATGACATTTCTTAATAAAGAATGCGCATGGTTGAATACTTCTTGTAAACCTTCTGCTTGAATGCCATCTCTGAAATCAGGAATGTGATATCTTTCACCCTTGTATGGTGCTAGATATCCTTTCATATTTGTATATCCAGCATCAACTAGATAGTATTTTCCTATACAAAAAAATATATATTCAATTATTAGCTTATATTAAAAATAAAAATAAAAATAATATTTTAATGACAAATATATATATAAAATTTTAAGTACCTTCAGGAGGGTGAGGGAACACATGCTTCATTTCTTCAAGGACTGATGAAAGAATCCACGTGTCATGTGCGGTACCAGGCCAACCAACAACAACAAATGTGAATAACATGTCAAAGTTGCACACTAGCATGACATTTTGTGTTGGATATCCCTTTCTACCAATATAACGTATCTGATCTTTTGTAGGAACAATGGTAGGTATATGTGTTCCATCTATAGCACCAATGCATCCCTCAAAATAAGGCCAATATTTTTTTATCATCTTTAATTTTGTTTGGCACTTCAACAAAGTCAAAATCAGGAGGCCTTATAATTTCCATTGCCAATAAACATAAACTATCAAGAACTTCACCAAACTTCCTACTTACCGTCTCTCCTGATTTTTCAAATTTATTTTGTATATTTTGTATATTTTGATTTGTCTCACTATGTGAACAACCCCAAAGAAACATAGTAAGTGCCTCCAACGATGTCATTTCTTTTGATGGATGTAACCATCCCTTACTCACCAATAATTTTTCAAGTTTGAAGATAGCATGAGATTCCATCCTAAACATGTTGTAACTTTCACCAGGAGTGTTAAGAGTCTGTCGAACCTAATTCCATCCATGAGAATAAAGAAATCTATTACCTTGCTTCATCAAATATTTCATGTGATATTCATATACAATTGTTTCCATGTACTCCAATTATCTCTCATAGTATCCATTCTATTCTTCAGTTGCTTTTGTGTATATTCTTTACTAGTACGTTTATTGAATTCATCACGTATTTCTTCCCATATCTTACTTTTAAACGCAATTTCTGGTCTCCCAATTGTACGAATCTCTTCTATACAAATGTCGAGCAATATTTTCGTACTATTAGAATCCCATTTTGCTATTTTCAGTCTAGCCATTCACTGCAATGTATTAAAAAAACCTCAACAATAGCATAACATAATATCATCAAAACACAACATTAAATTATCCTTGAATATATGTATAATTTGATGATGATGCTTTAAAATGTGTCTGTAATATTTTATCATATGACATTTTGAAAATCTCTATATGATATTGTGACTTAACCATCCCTATATGATATGGTAAACATCTCTATATGATATGTGTATGTAAAAATCTCTATATGAAGTGTACAGGTAAATTAACTATCAGTAAAACTAACCCAGAATGTTTGATGTCTCAAATTAACCTAAAATGTGTATGTAAAAATCTCTATATGATATTGTAAAAATTGAATCAGAGGGCCGATCAGATTCTAGCTTGTTGAATTCGAGAAAAGGAGGAATCTATGACGATTCTATTGTGCGGTACAAGTGGATGTGACAAATCAACTCGTTTCCGCTTTGCTTTGAAGTATGCTGGGTGTAACAGTTATAATCTCTACTAGCTATAATCTCTACTGGTTCAATACACCATATGATGAGCAGTTTTGCTAATGAAGATCAAAACTCTCCTTTGGGTCTCAGATTAACCCAGAATGTTATATGATATGTTTGATGTCTCAAATTAACCATCAGTAAAAATCTCTATAGCATAGGTGTGCCAACTGAATTTAATTAAAACACAATCACAACTAAAACACAAACACTATGTTTAATTAAAAGAACAGAAACCATAGGTGTGCCAACTGTGGAAGAGATAATAACAAGGCATAATAACAAAAACACAAACACAAACAAGGCATAATAACACACCTTGTGCTTCCGTTTTCAAACAAAAGAACGGTGAAATTTCTCACATGTTAAGAGTTTCATATTTCTCCAACATCATCGTCGCCTCGAGATAACGAATCAATAAAATTCACCCACTATTAAAGATAATTAATCCATAACAAAACTTCTTGACTAATGAAGCAAAAACAGATCCTTATATTTTACACAAAACAACATGCTTGCAATCGAAAAGGTGCCCAACATCCAATTTTTCAACAAGTCCATAATTGAAAAATAACCCAAAAGTCAAAATTAAATATTATCCAATAATATGATACATGCACCCTACGGCATGGAGAAACCATACCTTGAGAAGGGGATCGACAGCATGGCGGCGTGGTTCGACGGCGGCAAGGAAGGGCGACCCCCGGTCAAGGCCTGTTCGGCGAGGAAGGGGAGGAAGGGGAAGGGGCAGGGGAAAATTTTTTGATCTTAGGGTTTGATAGTGGAAGGGATAAAAAAAGAGAACGGGTAGAAAAAAAGAGAAAAGGAGAAGCCAGAAGTAGATCTGGAGGGCTTCTTTTAGAGCTCATTTTCTTCATAAAAAAAGCTACTTTTTTTGGGGGGGGGGGGTTTCAAAATATGTGTTTGGCCCAGCTTGTAATGCCCTGATTTTTCATTAATGAAAAATTATTTATTTTTGTACGTAGTGTGCACGTGCAATATTTTTGGTAAATATTTTCATCAAGATGAGTAAAGATATTTTAATTTGTGCTTTTAATTATTTTATACAAAAGCCTTCTTTTAAATGGATAAAAAGCCTTTTCTTTTAAAAAGCCCAAAGTGTAATCTATTCGATTTTTTAAAAATAATTATTTTTGGCCCAAAACTAAAGCCCATGGATTAATCTATTTTTATATATACAACTTGTCATGTAGAATACAATTTAAAGGCTATATTATTTTTATACAAAAAATTAATGTACAATTTTTGGGCCTAATGGCATGCACGTGCACTACACGTACACGTGCAAAATGCACTCTTCTCTAGGCCGGTTGTGCTTCTTTTTGGAGGGAAAATCAAATTTGTAATGGTGATTATGGTGTGGTGGTTATTTGGATGTGGGTAGTTATTGCAACTCCTACTTTCATCCTAGCCCTCCATCCTACAACCAACCAATTGATCCTAGCCCTCCATTCTATTTGATTTTTAGTATAAATACCCCCCCCCCTGGCTAGTTATTTTGTGCTTAATATTCTCTTCCAAACCTATAGTCTAATAGTATTATCTAGTAGTAGTTTGTGAGTTAAAAGATTGAGTTGTGAGTGGGTATTGTGCTTGCTTTCAAGAAGAAGGAGAGGTCGGCTATTCAAAGGAGGAGAGCTCGGGTTAGAGGCTTGTGCGTGCATCAAGGAGGAGGAGCATTTCGTTGCAAGGACATTTGTCTAGGAGATTGTTAATTGTGTTTGTCTCTCCATACAAGGTGGGTAAATTTTCCCTATTTCTAAAGTAGGATTGCATGCTAGTTTAATTAGAAAAATTGAAGCATGAAAATGATTAAGAAGAGCACACTTGAATTGGGAAAAATGACTTCTTGAATGATTGAAATGTGGACATACACATTGATATGTGGTTCTATTATTTGAGTTGTATGTGGATTGATTAGAATCATGGATTGATTGATAGAAAACACATTTTTTTTTACCATCAAGAATTACACACAAAAGTTAGTAGGTCGATTATACCCTTTTCATGTGTTAAATAGATCCTTTGTGTTGATATGGGCATGAATAAATTAAAATATGTGTTTTATGTTAGGTAAATGATTAAAGTCAGAGAATTAAGGTGAAAATTCATTGATAAAAAGATTAGAATGCTAAATGCGAAGAAATGTCGAAAAGAGAAGAAATGTAGTATTATAATGTATAATTTGAATTATTTATATGAAAATATGTTTTAATTGTTACAAAAATTATTTTGCTCATACTGGTATGTAAATTATGTGAGGAAGAATTAATCTGGAGTTATACAGTAATTTTTATGAAAACAAAATGAAATGAGAACTAGTTGAACATCGAAACGTTTAAACAACAGTGAGAATCGGTTCAAAAAGAATTTTAAGTTCTACTGTGACAACCTGAGCACGTAGCTCAAGTGGTCAGAGGGCATGGTTGGGTTCTTGCGGTGACTGGTTTGAATCCCTGTGGCGCACATTGTTTTACATTTTTTTTAAATGTATAGAAATCAGGAGGCCGAGAGTATTTAATACTCTCAGCGCTCCTTCTTATTGCTTAGCGCATACGGCCTGGTGGTCTGTGCGGTTGGCTGTGTTCCCTGGGGTGCTGGGTTCGAATCTTGGCCTTGGCAAGAATGAAAAAAATTATTTTTTTGGGGTTTTTACTTGTCAAAAAATTCTGAGAAAAATATGGTTATTCTTATAAAAATATAAGAGACTTTATAAAAATAATTTGGGCATTATTTGCATGAAATAAACTATGCTTTGAGACTAAAATGCATAAATAGAACTATGGTTCTATATGCATACCTTGCGAAAAATTATAACTTGTAAAAAGAAAATTAAAATGAAGGATTAGAAGATCATTGTGGCAAAAAGAAATTATATTGTTGTGATGTGATGCAAATTATTCTCATTTGAGAATAGTGTGAGAATTATGAAGTGTAAAAGTTCACTTTTGATTGAATAATTAGTGATGTGGATTTTTATGTGAAAATAACATTTCATGGGTTACATGATAAATAATTGAGTTTTATGGTTATGGAATTTTGAACGAATTAGAAAACATGATTGAAAATCCATATTGATTATGAAAATGAATTTATGAGTGGAAATGCTCAAATTGGAAATTGTGGATTGGAATTGAAACGAAAGAGTAGCTAAGTCTCCCCCGGCATTTAGAAAGAAATGAAATGAGATATTGAAATGAAAGACCAAGGTTGGTCATGTTTGAAATGAGTGAATAAGTCCGGTTTAGTGGAGAGGCTAACTCTAGAGCTTTGATTTTGTTCATGATTCTAATAAAAACTAAGGATTAGTGCATAGTGAAGATGTGATGAAAGTGAGAGAAAAACACGAGTATGAGAACTAGGGTTTACGGTGCGGGTGTGTGAGCCACAGAATGCATGCTTGATGAGTCAAGACATGGCGTGGGCACAACTCAGAATGATCGGACTCTAGCCACGCTTGTGGGATGTTTGGTGACTGCAAGAGGATCGTGTGCCATGAAGGAGGTTGAATTGCCACAGAATGCATGCTTGATGAGTCAAGACATGGCGTGGGATTCCCCTCCAGGTTTTCTGTACACGAGCATGTACTCATAGATCATCTAGGATACTCACCATAGTTACAGTAGTAGATTAAGTCATGGAGAGGGATTGAACCCTACAAAGATGAAGGACGATTAAGAGGCTTGCCCTCGGACCTATGTAGTATGGGATGCATAGAATCCGAACTAGTGCGCATTAGTGTCATGTAACATAAATAACTGCATTAAGGACTAAGTGCACAATCACGACACGACATCAATAGGGTAGTCCCTTTAGTTTGATATATGACAAGTTTGTGTTTGCTAAATATGAAAAATAAGTTATACTATTTCCGGCATAGAAAGGATGGCTGTGTATAATGATCATCGGTTGAATAAACTGACGTACCCACAGTCTTATATACAGGTAAATGGCTTGATACAGATTAAAGAGGAACAAATGCTTAAAGATTACTCAATGTTGTTGTATATTTGTTTTCATTGTTATAAAATTTTACTTCCGCTGTGCAATGTAAATGTAATATTGATGTAAACTCTGATGTAAAGTGAAAAGTTTAAATTTTCTCGTAAAATTGTACTAAAGGAAGCGGAAAGATCCTGTAGAACATCTCGAATTCAGTGTATTTGGGATTCGGGGCGTTACACAGCTTCTTCTTCTAAAGGAGAAGATAAGCTATTTTTAAGCTGGGCCAAACGCACTCCTAGTACACACGCTTAGTACTTCTCCAGCAGAGAAGCCAGTTAGTCCTGCAGACAAGGCCAAAGCGACAATTTTTTACGTCACCATCTTCACGTAGATTTGAAGAATGAGTATCTCACAATTAGCAGGTCACAATTATTTGAGACCCGGACCCGATATTGGACCGGAACCGACCCGATTCTATACGGGTAAGGTTAGGGTCCGATGATTCTGGACCCGAGGGACCCGGCTCGACCCGGACCCTACCCATGGACCCGTTAGTAGACCAATAACATAATTTTTAATATATTAGAACAAGATAGTTGTATATGTTAATTTTTATTTTTTTACTTTTTTGATATAAAAAATAAAGCTTAATATGTTCATATAACTTAATAAAGAGTATGCAATCTTTTCTTTTACTCCCAATTTGCATCTCATAATCTTTATTTTATAAAATCAACTTACTGATATTCATTTACATCTTAATTAATTTTACTTTCACTTTCAGTATATAGCTAATTCATGTGGTACTTTAAAGAAAAAAAATACGTTTGGAATTTGAATATTGAAAACTTTTGTAAACAATGAAAAAAAATTATTAGACCCGTTGGGTATCTGGGAACCAATTAGACCCGAACCGGACCTGGAAAAATTAAATAGACCCGGACCCGTTGCCATAGGGCAAGGTCCGGGTATCTCACTACCCGACCAGACCCGACCCGATACCAGTGCTACTCACAATATTGGATCCATAAACTCTATGGGAATCCCTGAAGGATACATATAATCACCAGAAAGACGTCATCCTCCCAACAGCAAGGAAGAAATGGATTAATCCGTGCTACCGGGACTTCAAGAAGATATCTGCATACAACTCCGAAATGTTCAACATTGCATCAAGGCTTGAGTTGTGTGGAGAACCGGTCACCCAGGAGAAAATGGTCGACAAAACCATCTCCACATTCCATGCCACCAACGTACTGCTACAACAACAGTATAGAGAACAAAATTTCTCTAAGATTTCTGAACTCATCTCTGTGTTGCTAGTTGCCGAGGAAAATAATAAAGTTCTCATGATAAACCATAACACTAGACCTATTGGAACATTAGCACTCCCTGAAGCGAATGCCAGTGATGGATATTCCGGAGGTAAAGACAGAGGCAGTAGACGGTCTGGCATAGGGAGGGAGGTGGTCGAAGTAGTCACTCCAACAGAGGTGGCTAGAAAGGAAGAGGGAAGCGCGATCACCCTAACAGTGGTAGACAGAATGAGCACCAAAAGAAACATACGAAGCATCCTGAAAATCAAGGACAACAGCAGCCCCCTTTAAGTGATAGAGAACCAAGTGATACATGCTTTAACTATGGGCGTGAAGGTCATTGGTCTCGTACCTGTCGTGCATCAAAGGAAGCGGTGGCCAAATATCAAATAATCCAGAAGATCAAATGTCACCCTTGACATAGACAATGAGGACCTCCTCGGTGAGGATCTTGAGGAACAAGAAAAAACAAACTTGACATCTGCAGATTTTTTTTGGGATTATCAGTAGCTTAGTTATATTAATTTAACATTACCCGACATTGAGACTTTATGGGTTATGTTGGTATTTTTTGGAACTATGTTTTAGCACTTATGATTTGGGAACAATATTCTTTAGAATTAATTGATGCATAAATTTTTTTATTTGCCCATACTGATTATATATTGCATTTTTAGATACTTTATGGTATTACCTGGTACTTCAATTAGAACTCATTTTTCTAGTCTACAATCTTCTAACCTAAATCATCCATTTTTTTCCGAACAAGCTATCAAATAAATAAGACTGGACAATGTAGCTGAATTTACCTCACAGATCTTCAATGATTTTTGCATACCCTTAGGAATAGAGGTTGAGCATCATATTTCAATGAGACAATATAGTCACCGTTAGGGGGAGATAAAAATGAAGACAAATGCCTCGTTCTAGAAGAACATCGTGAATTATTGAAATACCCAAAGAACCAAATAGAGCAACAAACGAAACAACTCCACATAAAAAAAACAAGGAAGACCTAAAGATTCTAAAGTTTTAGCTCCCCTGAAAAGATATTGAATAACATAACACACTCTAATGCCCCTGAAGAAGCAGTTCCTAAAGTAGCATTTCCTGTAGAGATAGTTCATGACAGCCTGGAAGATGTCTTGAACCAAAGATTCAATTTCTCCACAACAAATCATATCGCTTTGGTCGAGAATGTGCCTTAGATCCCAGAAGAGACTGAAAAAGAAGTACCGGTACCCAACAATAATGAGAAATCTGTATTTTAAACATACTCAGGAGAAACTTGAAATCAAAAGAAATTTTTCATGGATGACATTTTCTCATATGTAGTAGTAGATGAGATTAAAAAGGGTGATGAAAATGAGAATAACACTGAACCACGAACAATCCTTGAATGTCGAAAGAGACTAGATTTGCCAAAATGGAAGGATGTGATTCAAGCGGAACTAGATTCTCTCACAAAACGTGGAGTTTTTGGTCCTATACTACAAACCTCAAAAGGAATAAACCATGTAAGTTTTAAATGAGTGTTTGTCAGAAAAACAAATAAAAATAATGAGATCCAAATGTATAAAGCACGGTTATTGCTAGGGTTGGCAAACGGATCGACCGGGCCGAGTCGGGTCGAACCCGTCCGGGTTAGAACCCGAGTAGGGCGGGTTCGGGTTGTAACATCCTGGATTTTCAAATATTAATTAAATAAGAGTTTGTCTATTTTCACATGTTGTGCACGTGCAAATTTATGCACTTATTTTTCTAAAATATTTGCATGAACATTTGATCCTATTTCTTCTCTTTTAATCTAGAAAGCCTAATTAAAATCCTAGGCCTATTTGTCTCTTTCTAGCCCACTTTAATTAATTATATTAATTAATTTATTAGAGCCCTTGGCTTATTTGGCACATTAGTGAGCCATTAACTAATATCCCCCTTTTTAATTAACTTAACTTGTAGTGTAGACAAGTTTAATAGACAATTAATTAATTCACATGAATATACTAACAACTAGGGGTGCTAGTGTTGCATGTGCATTGCACTAGCACATGCATGGAGCACCTATAGAGTAGGCCGGATAGTACCAAGAGAGAGGGAGAGATGAGTGTACTGGTGAGTTGGTTATCTCATCATGGGTAACTACAACTCCCTATTTCATCATAGCCCTTGATCCCTAACCATTTGGACTAATCCTAGCCTTCCATTTACACTCAAAATTTGTATAAATACCCCCCTACCCTATTCATGCTTACACCTAAAAGATTGAAAGAAAAAAAAAAGACAAATTAGTAAGTTAAAAGATTGAAAGAGAGTGAGAAAAGATTGAGTTGTGTGCAGTTGTGTGTGTGTCCATCCCCATTTGAGGCCGGTAATTCATCAAGAACAAGGGGGGCTCGGGTTCATCAAGTCTAAGAGGAGAAGGTGCATTCTTGGTGGCACGATCTAGGAGGAGAAGGCTTCATTTGTTCATTCTAAGAGTCTTTAAGAGTTCTCATTATTTTTCTCTCCAAATAAGGTGGGCAAATTTCTCAAACTTCTAATTAGTTACCATGCTAGGTTTGTGTTTGTGATCATGTTAGAATGAATAACAGAATATTGCTTTATGATTAGTTACCATGATTAAGGCGGAAGTGAACCCATGTGGAATTGCATGAAATCATCAGAAAAATTGACTGAATGATGTGAATAGATATGTGGTGTGATAACTTGATAGTGCATTAGTGTGTTAATTAAGAAAGTATGAATCTCTATGTTGAAATGTTCATGTTTGTGGAAAAAATGCAATGTGAAGAAATGTGTTTATGGATAAATGTGAATTATGGGAAACCTTCATGCTATGAAAGTAGAACTGATTAATATATTATACATGTTTATTGTTATTGAGATTAGTACTAAAAATCCCAAATTTGCATGTTTGTTTTGTTGGAAAGAGAGAAACGAACATTTGTGAATTAGGACTAATTTATTTAAAAGAATAGATTTTTATTAATAAAGAGAAAAAGTAATTTTGTGAAAACTTCGATTATAAATAAAGCAAAAATTGTGGTTTTGTTCTCAAATGTCAAATAAATAAATAAATATCAATGATCTACTTTAAATTGCAACCTGGTGCAATCGACAGTTGACCGAACTAGAGTCGACAGTCGACTATCAGGTGATAAATTTCGGATTCGAGTCGCAGAACAGTCGACTGCCCTGCTATGGTTTTTTGAGTTTTAAATCCTCGTAGAACATTCGACCGACTGTATTTCAACAGTCGACTGTCCTGACTATGGTTTTTTGAGTTTTAAATCCTCGTAGAACAGTCGACTGTCCTGATCATTAGTTTTCGAGTTTCAAATCGCTGCAGAACAGTCGACCAATTATGTTCTAACAGTCGACTGCCATGACTATTGGTTTTCAAGTTTTATGTCTTTAGATAAAGAAAAAAATAAATGTATTGTTTAAAGGAGTTTGGAAAAGAGATTTGATAATGGAAAAAATTGAAAGTGTGAATTTTAGATTTAGTATTGATGAAATGAGAATAAGGGAATTATGTGGAAAAAAATGAATTATGAATGTGACAAATGAATTTATTCTATGCGTAAAATTGTACATGAAAGTGAAATCAAATATCATGATGAATTATGAAAGATCTTATGAATATGAATACTCAAATACTGTGAACATGAGATGGAATTGAAAGCTAGAGGGAAGCTAAGATTTATACTGGCATTGAAAGAATATTTTTGAGATGAGATATTGAAAAGAAAAGACCAAGTTTGGGTCGTATTGTGGAATTAATGGTTAAGTCCGGTATAGAGGAAGTGCTAACTCTAGGGATTGATCTTATTCATGATTCAAATAAAATTAAGGACTAGATACATAGTGGAGATGTGACGAAAATAAGAAAAAAACACGAGTATGTGGGCCATCGGATTGGCGGTGTGAGAATGATTCACAGACTGCCTGCTTGATACATCATGTCATGGCGTGAGCACTACTTTGAAATTATCATCCCGGTGGCAACGCTTGTGGGGTATTTGGTGACTACGGGTGGTGCCATCATTCCATGACGGAGGCTGAATTGTCCACAGACTGCCTGCATGATGCATCATGTCAATGCGTGGGATTCCCCTCCAGACTATCTGGATATGAGCTCGTAACTCATAGAACATCTAGGATACTTATCGTAGTTACCATAATAGTTTAAGTCATGGCGCGGGATTGAACCTTATAAGATGAAGAACGATTAAAGGCTTGCCCTCGGACCTATGTAGTATGGGATGCATCGAATCCGAACAAGTGCGCATTAGTGTCATATGATATAAACAACTGCATTAAGGACTAAGTGCACAGCACAACACGACATCTATAGGATAGTTCCCGTAGTTTTGTTCGTGACAAGTGTGTGCTTTCTAAGTAAGAGAAAATTGATGTATTATATCCTTGTGTCAATTGAATGAACTGAAGAGCCCACAGTTTCTATACAGGATATAGTGATTGACAAGATTAAAGTATGCATGCTGCTTAAAGAATGTTTCAAGTGTTGTACATTTTATTCATGTAATTATTGTAAATTGCTTCCGCTGTTTAAGTGTAATTTGAGATATAACTCTGATATAATAAAAGTTTTAATTTTCTTGTAAAATTGTACGAAGAGAAGTTAAAAGATCATGTGGAACTTCGAATTCGGTCTTATTTGGAATTCGGGGTGTTACACGGGTCGGGTCCGAATGTTAACCGGGCCGGGCCGGGCCGGGTTGAATTTGCAAAATGTCGACCCGCCCAACCCGTGAACCCATTTGGGTCTAACCCGGGTTGAGTCGGGTCGGGTCGCGGGTTGGCCCGGCTATTTAAAATGTTTTTTTTAACTTCAAAAAATAAAATTTTGTACATTTTATATTAAATGGTTGTGAACAACAAAATTAAATGCTCACTAGCTATTTATATCCCACTACTCAATTAGCCCACCCCACCCTAGCTATTTATAACCAACTCTATCTCCTCACTTCTCTCATCTCACCAATGTGGGACTAAATATATTTGGATTTTAAACTTTGAAATTTTTTAGTCCCACATTGGTGAGATGAGAGATGTGAGGATGTGGAGTTGGCTATAAATAGCTAGGGTGGGGGTTGTCTAATTGAGTAGTGGGTAGTAATCAATTAATTTTGATGTTCACACTCATTTTTCTAAATTTTTGATAAATTTTAAAGTATATATATATATATATATATATATATATATATATATATATATATATATTTGGCACACACAAAAAATATTTAAAAAAATTAAAAAAAATTCAAATGGGTCGAATCCACAAACCTGCGGGTCACGGGTCGGTTTCGGGCGAGTTTGAACGGGTTTACGGGTTGACGAGATGGGGTGAGTGAGTTGATATTGGGATTTTTCCGACCCGGGTTGACCCGATTGGGATAATGGGTCTGACCTGAACCCGAACCGGGCCAAGGCGGGTTGGGTCGAATTGGGTGGGTCGCGGCTTGACCCGACCCGGATGCCATCTCTAGTTGTTGCTCAAGAATTCTCACAAAACCAGGAATAGATTATGAAGAAACATACTCCCCGATCATGGACATCATCACATTTAGATAAGTCTTGATATTTCTGAAAAAACTTGATATGAGACTCATGGATGTGATAACAACATACCTATATGGTAACCTAGACAATAAGATATATATAAAAATTCCCAAAGGATTTAAACCAAGTCTAGAAATACGTACTGTATTAGAATAAAACGAGCCATATATGGATTAAAACAATCCGAAAGAATGTGGTAAAATAGGCTTAGTGAATATCTGTCTAGGAAATGACATAAACTTGATCGGACCTCCTGAAGAGATTGAAAAAACTACTAGCTGTCCTAAGGAAGAATTTGAGATGAAAGACTAGGGTGAAACAGAATTTTGTCTCGACCTGCAGATCGAGCACAATAAAACTTGAATTTTACTATAACAAGCAAAATATGCTGAAAATCTCCTAAAAAGATTCAATATGAGTGATTGTAATCTACTCAGTACACCTATGGTGGTAGGTCACCAAAAATTGATCAGGATTCATATCGGTTGAAAATTGAATGTATTCTGGGTCCTGAAGTACCATATTTGAGTGTAATAGGCGCACTCCTTTAGTGTACTAGATCTTGATTAATATCATTCATATGAATGTGCTGACTTTGTTGGATATATAAACGCATGTTATTTATCTGATCCCCATAAAGGGAGATCACAAATAGAATACATTTTTCTTAACAGTGGTGCAGCCATTTCATGCAGATAAACAAATAAACAATTGCAGCAACATCGACTAATCATTTTGAGATATTGGCACTTCATGAAGCAAGTAGAGAATGTGTATGGTACACATGGTCACGATCTCTAGTTCTGCATATCAGGGGGAGTTGCGAACTTCCATAAGTCACGAACCAGCCTACAGTCATTTATGAGGATAATGCAGCCTGTATAAAACAATTCAAGAATGCTTTATCAAAGGAGACAGGAAAAAGCACTTTTCACCTAAAATTTTCTTCACCCACTAGCTTCAAGTCACAAAAGATGATTGATGTAAAGCGGATCAAGTCTTCAGAGAACTTTGCAGATCTTTTCACAAAATTTCTCTCAAAGTCCAAATTTCAAAAGTTAATACAACAGATTGACATAAGAAGATTTCAGCAAATAGGCATATAAATGTATAGACTGATAAATTTTTGGGTTGGGATGTAATGACTAAATGTTTATTTATTATTATTATTATTTATTATTATATTTTTTTTTTTGGGGGGGGGGGGATTTTTCATTCAAGTAGAAGTAAGATCTAAATGTAAAAGTTTTTAGTGTTTTAAGGGGGAGCATCATGCAGATGTAAACATCCTTAAGATGTTGATGGTGACATCCTTAAGAATGCCTTTACACATTGTACATTTTTCTCTCGATGAGGTTTTTTTCCACTGAGTTTTCCCTTCGAAAGTGTTTTAATGAGGCAATGTTAGATGCACACACTTAGATTCCTGAAGAATCATATTCGTGAAGAATTAGTTGTACTTTTTTCTTTCACTAAGAATTTTTCCCAATTGTGGGTTTTTCTATAGGATTTTTTAATGAGGCAATATTTTAAAAGTGCACACCTAAGAGGGGGTGTTGTGAAACTATGACCACCTATTAGGTGGATGCCCATCTATTAAGGTGACGGTCCAAGCCCACCTACTTAGGTGGCGGTCCAAGCATACTACCATACCCTAACCCTAACTTCCCCATATATATATATATATATATATATATATATATATATATATATCTCTCGTGTGATGCACGTCTTAATACTTTTATTTTTTTAAATAAACACTACGACGTAGTCTAGCCTCAAACATCTCTTTAAAATAAACCTAAGACATCTTTATACCCATCTCTAGCCCTTATCATAATTTTTACAAATTACCCTTAGTGACCCCAATTTTTATTTTATATGAATGACACTTTTGCAAATAATTATGTCGTAAATAAATTTAACTTTGAGGGTATTAAGGCAACTGTCAACAGTTAACTAAATGGATGGTTAATATAACTCCCACTTAAATATGAGTGGTTGAGATTAGATAGTTGGTTGTCTACAAATTATACAACCCCAACTCTCACATTATAGTATTACTAGTGATTTACACATGCGATGCACATCTTTATAAATATATATTTTTTAAAGTAAAAATTTCAACGTAGTCTGGTCTTGAACCTGAGACATCTTTTATATTAGTTATGTACGGACAATGCACGTAAGTTGGAAGATTTTACAAACGATTACTCTAACTCACGTGCGATGCACATGTTAATTTTTTAAAAAATAAAGTAAAAAAACTATGATTTGCATGTGCAAAGCACGTCTTAATAAATATATTTTTTTAAAAGTAAATATTTTTAAAAAATAATATAATATAGCACGTGTGAGGGACGTGTTAGTAATATGTTTATAAAGGGTATAATGGGAAAGTTGGACGTGACGGGCAATGTACGTATTAATTAAAGAAATTTAAAGTAAAAACTCTGATGTAAATATGCGGCGTACGTGTTAATTTTAAAAAATTTAAGCAAAAAATGTATATGCTTTACGTGAGTTGCATGGAAAAATTTTTAAGGAAAAATGGGAGAGTTGGAGTTGCACGTGCAATGCACAGGTTTATTTGTTGACAATTTACAACTCCAACTCTCCCATCATAATATACTGGTATTTAGCACGTGCGTTGCACGTTTTAATAAATATTATTTTGAAGTAATATATAATATAGCACGTGCGAGGCACGTGTTAAGAATTGGACGTGACGTGCAAAGTACGTGTTAATAAAAAATTAAAAGTAAAAAAATCTAATGTAAACGTGCGGTGTATGTGTTAATTTAAAAATTTTAAAGTAAAAAAAAAATTGCTTTATGTGCATTGCATGTGTCAATTAAAAAATATTTTAATTAAAAAATGGGAGAATTGGAGTTGCATGTGCCACGCACGGATTTGTTTGTTGACAAATTACAACTCCAACTCGCCCATTATATATGGTACGTTTTGCATGTGATATATTTTTAGCCTGAGACTACACTCTGTGAAGCCAATTGTTCATAAAAACAATTCTAACTCTGGCATTATAACAGTAGATATTAACTCTAACAACGTGCAATGCACGCTTTAATAAATATATTTTTAAAGCAATATAATAGCTATATAATAAAACACAAAGAAAGCTATCAAGTGGCTCACCTTCAATCCTCCCAAAATTAAAGGTCCAGATCTAACCTCATTAAACACATTTTTCCTCCCAAAATTTCAAACCCCAAAACCAATTTTTCCCCCCAAAACTAAAAAACTCATTACTTTATTACTATCTCTCTCTTCTCTCTTCACTTTTTCATATTTCTCTCTTTCTCTCTCTCTATCTCTCTCTCCCATTCTTTCTTTATTTACTTAGAAATTTAGATTTTTAAGATTTCATGTTTGTAAATTTTCAGAATTTTTATGCTTTTTTTATTGCACATATTATATTGAAAATAGCAAATTTCTCTTCAACAGTTAAATTTCATCATTTTCCACACTTAAAGTTCTAAGAAGTTAGATTTTACAACCCCATTTATAATTATTTTTCAACATATACTAATGGAAACATGGACTTTTATGTACAACTAATTATTGTCATACTATTCAAACTTGAGCTACATAATTGTTGTTTTACTGTTTACATGGCTTTTCGTGTTTTGTATTGTTCCGAAGACGTGCCGTAGGCACGTGCCCACGGGCAAATCTAGTCTATCTATAATATATAATGGAAGAGTTGAAGTTGTACGTCCGATACACAGGTTTGTTTTGTTACAAATGGGGGTTGTTTAGTTATAAACTCTCCCATTAATATATACTAGTATTTTTCACGTGTGATGCACGTTTTGATAAGAGTTGGAGGATTTTCACGTGCGATGTACGTGTTAAGAAATAATTTTGGAGTTGGGCGTGCGTTGCACGTAATTGGGAAAAATATTTTGAAGAAAAAATACAATTTGTACGTGCAGCGGTGCAGTGCACGTTTTTATAAGTAAAATTTGAGTTGTATGTGTAACATATGTGTATGTTTAGTGTTAAAAACATATTATAAAATTGTTTTGCACGTGCGTTGCACGTTTTAAATAGGTGAATTTTTTTTATTTGTTTGTTTTTGTTGTAATTAATGGAAGAGTTGGAGTTGCACGTGCAATGTATGGGTTTGTATGTTGACAAATGACAACCCAACTCTCCCATTATAATATTATTAGAGACTAGTATAATGTACGTGCGATGCACG
This sequence comes from Hemerocallis citrina, assembly GCA_017893485.1. Taxonomy (NCBI): domain Eukaryota; kingdom Viridiplantae; phylum Streptophyta; class Magnoliopsida; order Asparagales; family Asphodelaceae; genus Hemerocallis; species Hemerocallis citrina. The sequence goes on from CM030363.1 coordinate 58,704,486, forward strand.
TGTAAAAAGTAAAGTCATCAAATTAAACGAATATATATTGAATAAGAAAAAAGTACTTTATATTTGAATGTTTTGATTTGGGCTACACGTGCGGTGCACATTTATATTTGTTGGATATAGTTTGGACGTGTATTATACGTGTTTATATAGTTACAAAGTTAGGGTTTGTTTGTTACAAACTCCAACTCTCCCATTAAAATAGTACATATATATGTGTGTGTGTGTGTGTGTGTGTGTGTGAGTAATGCTCCATTGAAAACGCAAAATGTTGTGAAAACACGTGAAAATCACCTAGGCCGTTGTTGGGAACAACGGGGGTTATAATGCATTATAACCTAGGTCGTTGTTCCCAACAACGACCTAGGTTGTTTTCACGTTTTCAACGCTACAGTAGCGTTTTCAATGGAGCATTGCTATATATATGTGTGTGTGTGTGTGTGTGTGTGTGTGTGTGTGGGTGTGTGTGTGTGTGTGGGTAATGCTCCATTGAAAATGCAAAATGTTGTGAAAACACGTGAAAATCACCTAGGCCGTTGTTGGGAACAACGGCCTAGGTAACCTAGGTCGTTGTTCCCAACAACGACCTAGGTTGTTTTCACGTTTTCAACACTACAGTAGCGTTTTCAATGGAGCATTGCTATATATATATATATATATATATATATATATATATATATATATATATATATATATGAAAATCTTCCATTAAGCACTCCTTTCCATGAGCACTCCGTGAGCACTTGCCCTTGTAGCTATTGTATGGATGATCCAAATCGTTCACATTGATCTAAACGTCTACATTAGTTTAAATATGTAAAATCAAGTCATTTGAAATTCATTTGCTCATTCATTAAAGTGTTACAAAAATTGTATGGCTGAATATCGTTTTTTTTATAATGACATGATGGATGGGCAAATGAATTTCATTTGACTTGATTTTACATATTTTGACTAATTTATACATGTAGATCAATGTGAACGGTTTGGATCATCCATGCAATGACCGGAAGGGCGAGTGCTCACGAAAGGAGTGCTCAACCGAAGGGCCCCTATATGTGTGTGTGTGTGTGTGTGTGTGTGTGTGTAAAAGGGATATGAGTATAAGCAACTTACTTATTTAGTAAATAAGCAATTGGTGAGGTTGCATGCATGTGATACATTGGGCAATTAACAATTTTTAGGATTTCTCAATCACAGTGTGTGTGTGTGTGTAAAAGGGATATGAGTATGAGCAACTTACTTATTTAGTAAATAAGCAATTGGTGAGGTTGCATGCATGTGATACATTGGGCAATTAACAATTTTTAGGATTTCTCAATCACATGCATGACACCTTATCAATTGCTTATTTACCAAATGAGCAAGTTACTCATACCCCCCTCCCCTCTTCTCGCGCTCTCTCTGTATATATACTAGTAATATGCACGTGCGATGCACTTTCTAATCAATTTTTTATTTATTTTATAAAGTAAATAATAGGACGTAATCTGGCCTCAAACCTGAGATCTCCCTTTACTCATACATACTCTTTACAAATTACCCCTAGTGATACAAACTTTTATTTTATATGAGTGGTACTTCTGTAAATAATTATGTTGGAAATATATTTGAACTTTGAGGCTATTATGGTAACTAACAACATGAATGGTTAATATAACTTCCAGTTTGATATGGTTAAAAATAGAACCAAATCGGGACCGTTCAAATTGGGCATGAATCTTAAAGCTCTCAGGGGTAAAACGGTAATTTTACCTATAAACGGGTCTGAAATGGGAATTGAGTCTTTCTTCAAAGCCCAATAACCCATAAACGGATCTGTCTTACTGGGTATGGGTAGCGACCCGTTACAATCCAACCCAGATGGATAAAGAGTAATTCAAATTCATAGGTGTAACACCCCGAATTCCAAAATACAACTAAATTAGAAGTTTCACAGGATCTTTACACTTCTTTCGTACAATTTTACAAGAAAATAAAAACATTTCTTACATCAGAGTTACATTACACCTTTACATTATTACAGCGGAAGAAATTATAGAGTAATTACAATTTGAATCAATCCTTGAGCAGCATGTAAACTTCAATTTGTCAAGCGTCTTTACCCTGCATGTAAAACTGTGGGCACGTCAGTTCATTCAACTGACGAAATATTATACACGGCCATCCTCTCTATGCCGGAAATAGTATAACGATTCTCAATACTTAGCAAACCACAAACTTGTTCACAAACAAAGCTAAATGGACTATCCTATTGATGTCGTGTTGTGAATGTGCACTTAGTCCTTAATGCAATTATTTGTATTATATGACACTAATGCGTACTTGTACAGAGTCTATGCAGCCCATACTACATAGGTCCGAGGGCAAGCCCTTAACCGTTCTTCATCTTGTAGGGTTCAATTCCTCGTTATGACTTAATCTACTACTGTAACTACGGTAAGTATCCTAGATGTTTTATGACTTACGAACTCATGTCTAGGCACCCTGGAGGAAATCCCAACGCACTGACACATGACTCATCATGTAGGCATCCTGTGGTGATTCAGCTCCTACCATAAACATGACACCATCTGCAGTCGTCAAACACCCCACGAGCGTCGCCACCGGGACGGTACTCTGGAGCAGTTTCCATGCCCTATCATGACGCATCATGGGACATCCTGTGAATACTCTTACGCCGCCAATTCAATGGCCCTCATACTCAATATTTTTCTCTTACTTTCATCACATCTCCACTATGTATCTAATCCTTAGTTCAATTGAATCATGAATAAAATCAATCCCTTAAGGTTAGCACTTCCACTATACCGGTCTTATTCATTTATTTCACATGATCCAAACCTTGGTCTTTTCATCTCAAATATCATTTCCACAATTCTTTTATTGCCGGTATAAAGCTTAGCTACACCCTAGTTCTCAATTTCAACTCATAATTACAACTTCGAGCCTTTCACACTCATAAAGTCTTTTCATGATTAATCACAATTCACATTTCATAAGCATAGTATTCATGTATCCACATCTTTCATAACTCATCACATTCGATATTTCAATTCCATACACAATTTATGCGAAAAATAATAAGTTTCAACTAGTAGTATTCAATTTATTCCATGAATCTCTTATTCTCATTTCAATCCGTACTAAAATCACGATTTATAAGTTCTATTAATCACACAAATCAAGGTTTTCGAATTCCTCATTACTAATTCTCATTTTAAAACTCTAAAAAAAATAACTCATTTATTTTTCCTTTATTTCAAAAGACAATTCAATTTTTTTAAAAAGAAGTCCTTTATTGCAAATAGCCTCAATTTCTCAATTACGCTTTATCAAAAGTTACACAAGTTTTTCTCATAAAGTCCAAATAATTTCAGTATTTTTTTTTCCTATTTTCCTTGAATTTTAATCTATTTTAAAACTCAAAATAATATTAAATTTCCAAAAAAAACATTTTTTAAACCCAAAACCCCATTCGGATTCGAACCCACAACCAGCGGCCCAAACAATAGCGCCCAAGACCACTGCGCCAAGTCACCGAAGCGATATGAGAGGGGTTATTATCCCTATGTATCCACTTTCAGTACTTCGGATTTTAACCAAAAAAATAAAAACGAAAAGCTCCATTCTCAGTATCGAATCCGAGACCAATGACTAGGCCCCCGCTACTGTAGCGATTGGAACTCTTCCGACCAATTGGTCTAATTGACCATATCGTTTTGAAAGGGATTTAATTAGGTTTGAATTAGCTCTCTGTTTATATCTATATTTCATGAATTCTCACTACAATTTGTTTCTTTTTCCTCTCTTTTGAAAGCAAATTTTTTCCAGAATTTATTATACATAAATCCTCAGTAAACCAGTAAATTTATAAATATTATTTACTTAATAAAACAGGTATTTTAATCCTAATTTGTGTTCTATGTCCATAATTTCGACATTGAGAACAATAGCACATTTCTTCAAAATTTAGAGTTAGGCTTCCACAAATCATTACATTTTTTTTGTTCTCTTTCTTATTGACATCCTACCATATTTTTAGAACACAAAAAATCTCATCTTTCTACAAAATAAAAATCTATTTTTGTCAACTAATTACACATGATGCATTCAATCAATTGTTTGCAAATACAATCTCTTTTTTTTTCTTTATTATTATTTACCATAGCATTCATGTAGCACAACAACATGGAGATTTCTACATATTAATTAACAATTATTCATTAGCAATCAATCCATCAACTATTCTCTAAATTACCACTCTACTTCTCAATTAAACAAGCATGGTTCCCATTTCTCACTAGTTGATTCATATAATTTCGTTAAAATCATACCTAGCATGATGTCTACTTCGAGAAACATCCACTTTCATTCATAATTAATTAATCTAGCAACCATTTTAATACACATCTACTAGATTATCAATTCCTCTCTAATTAGGCAAACATGAATTTAATTTCTACTAGTTTCTCTTTAATAATTGCTCAATTTATTCCTAGCATGATTTCTAATTTAGAAGCATGAGAAACACCCACCTCTTTGGAGAAAAACGAAATAAAAGCTCCTAGAGTCTCCTAGAATGCAAGAGAGTAGCCTTCTCCTCCTAGATTGTGTTGCAAAAGCTCTCCTTCTTGTTCCTTGGTGCAAACCCGATGCTCTCCTTGTGCTTGATGATGGGCCGGCCTCCTTGCTTGGGACACACAATTCTCACACTCACTCTTATACTCCCTAATGTATTTCTCTCCTATATAATTTCTTCTTTTCAATTAATTTTTTTTGTGTAGTATGCATGAAAGTAGGGGGTATTTATACTAGTTCTAGGATGGATTGGAGGGCTAGGATTTCATTAGATGGTTGGAGATGGATGGCTAGGATAGGATGGAAAGTTGTAGCAACCACCCATAAACAAATAACCACCCATGCACACACACCCCCTCTCCCATCTCTCTTTATGCATAACCCGGCCTCCAAGGTGTGCAAAGCACACTACGTGCATGCACGTGCCCTTTTAGTACCCCCTATTTGAAATTTGTACAAATTTAATTAATCAATTGTTCACCATTTGTGCCTACATGACAAGTTGTGACAATTCAAAGGATTAATTAAGTTTGTGGGCTTCACAAATAGTGGGCTTAGGTTTATGGGCTAAATAATAAAATATTTAATTATTAAAGTGGGCTCAAAATAAGAAAACAATGTTTTAGGCTTTACAAAATAGGCTTTTTAGAAAAATAAAGGAAAAGAAAGGAATAATTGTTCATACTACAAAAAATAAAATTTTTATAAAAAAAATAAATATACATACGAAATTTTGCACGTGCACAACACGTGAAAATAAAATTTTTTATTAAAATGAAAGTCTAGGGTATTACAATAGGTATCTCTATGAAACGATTTAAATTCTATCTTATCCAAAAACACCGGGAAGTAGAGATTTGTCCTTATCTCGAAACAGATCCCTAAGGTGACTATAAAAACCCCTCCCCCCCCACCCACCATAACAAAGTAATCAATACTTTTCTACATAAAGCTCTTTCATAATCTTCCTGATTACTGACAAGAGCGTCGGAGGGTGCATCGCCGGGATCCATCCTGGTATATCGCACTTTTTGCAGGTTCGCGGCAGCGGCTGGAAACAAGTTAACACTTTGGTGAAGGCTAACAGGTCAACAAGTTTGCCTTATTCGTTTTCTCAAGAATCCACCTACAAACAATGGACCATCTAGATCTTTCTAATGAAGAGACGCTATCATCTGAATCTTCCACGTCACGAAGTCACTCCCATCGAACCTCTCGATCTTCAACTTGCTGTCAGCCATCCCGAACCCAGTGCTCTGATACCACTTATTGTAGAATCTGCCACAATTCATAGTGCTAATAGCGGAAGACACATACACCACAAGCAACAGAAATTTTTCAAGAACTAGAAGAACCAAGAACAAGCCACCACGATAATCTCAATGTCTCACAAGAACACAACAATATACGAAGATAACAAATACTTCTTATTCCCCAAGAAATAAAAGATTTCAAAGAGATTACAACTCTCAATCTCTCTCTCTCACCTTTGAAACACTCGGCATATATCCTTTTTGAAGTTGAACAATGATAACGGCTCACCTTGATCAACACTTGATAGCCCTAGAGTTCACATCTACTGCTATATATCCCCAAGTAACCCCCAAAAGATAAACACAAATATATCTTATTGGGCATTAAACTGATCAGTCCAAATAACACACAACGCTGAAGTCGGTGCACTTTGGGTTAGTCGACCGCAACGTGTCAAGCCCACATTCTAAGCATATATCCCCAAGTAACCCCTAAAAGATTAACACAAATACATCTTATTGGGCATTAAACTGATCAGTCCAAATAACACACAACGCTGACGTCGGTGAACTTTGGGTTAGTCGACCGCAACGTGTCAAGCCCACATCTTAAGCATGACCGGTCGACTGCACAGTTGACTGTCCCCTTCTCTATTGGAATTTGTACACTCGAAGAATACCTATCAGCCTAGTTGCGGTCGACTGCACAGTTGACTGTCCCCTTCTCTATTGGAATTTGTACACTCGAAGAATACCTATCAGCCTAGTTGCGGTCGGGTGGTCGGTCGACCACATCCCAGGACAATCGACCGCAACTTCTCCGGTTGTCTTTCTTCTAGCTATTGTTGTCTTCTCTTGTTATCTTCGTCTTCTCCTTTTCTTCTCCAACTTCAAGAACTCTCGTGCCTACGTGTATTTGAGGTCACAATCCTAACAATAATGTACTGCACTTAATACTTGGTGGTGGTTTGCTCACTTTTTGTCACTCTTTTTTTGGTGGAGGGGTCATTTTCCCCACTTTCTGAAAGTAAGACATTTGGTATCCAAAATTTTCGGGAGCTAATTGTTGTTGGACTCTCTTATATATATGAGTCTCTAATTAATGATATTTTCATACTTTCAATTCCTAATGTAATCAAAACATTTTGGTGCTCCAGATACTAGTTTGAAATGTTGGAATACAAGCTGTTTAATATAGTATATGCAACTTATGTGAGATACCGGCCAGTTTCTAATTATTATCGTTTTATTTTATACAAAAGAGTATTCTAGTTTCATGTGCATATAAACATTCCTTCCTAGGTACATCCCTGTATATTTCAAGTACTTATCTGGCATGCATTTATTGTTTCAACTAATATTCATGAGAGAAGTACTTTGACTTGTGCCTTGTTAGGTATATTTAGTACCAATCAAATACTTCTCTCCTTTCAGAAACCCAAACATGCGTCTACACAAGCCTGATAAGTAGCAACGTATAATAGCTTCTTTGGTAACAACAGTTAACAACTAATAACTAATTTGTTCTAGATTGATTGTGATCATGTGAATAATACAGGAAGGATAGGAAGAGAGAACTCTTCCCTTTCATTTTCCGAAATCTTTAACCAAGGAAAAGTTTTGATTGCTTCTAAAGAGAGTACTGGCTCAAATTTGATTTGTCTATCTTCACATCTTTTGAAAATAAAGGGAACTAAAGCAATCACTTGTATCGGTACTCTCTTTTCCTGATTTCTGAAGGCTAACAGTCATCTTAACAACCATTTCCACAGAATAAAAAAGGCTTCTGATAAGTCATCAACTCAATTGCATGCAGCCTCCCCTTTCTTTGCCTGCGTATAAACTTGTACCATGAGAAAACAAATTAAACACATGGTGGATTTGATCAATTGGCAGTAATAGACAACATTGCTTTAATCATCACTTTTCTCCTAAACTGTATTCGTTCTTCCTTTCTTATTGGACGGTGATATGGTTGGAGAATTTGCAAACAATTATTTAGCTCTTTGGGTATTAGTTTATTTATCTGACATGAACTTTCTATTTTAAGAGGAGTTGTTTCATTGTAGGCATAATAAAAGACCCCATGGAATGCCCGACTTCTACAGCCACAAGGAAAAGAAAGGAAAAACAAATTAAGAGAGGAATACACCTTCGATCCCCATCTTGTCAAACAAAAACAGTAGATTCTATATGATAAACATTTTCAAAGCAACATGTTGCAGAAGTCTATCAACATTTTCAGAGTAGTGGAGCACTTTGGAATCTGAAAATTGGTGATTTGTTTATGCCATGAGTTGCTGTTTGTGATCAAGGGGGAAACTTATCCTTGTTCTTTCTTTGATTGAGAAAAATATAAAGCTTGGCCGGCGATCAAGATGGAGGTTCCAATTTGATACTATTATTAGACAGGGATCTATATCTAAAGCCCTTAAATTCGCAGACAGGTAAACTTCATCACACGCATTGAATTTTTTAATTTATTGTTCTCTTCTCCGCCAATGTTTTTCTTTACTCGGAAATTTTCAGGTTTTAATCTGTACTGTACAGAGCCTTCCTATTAGTGAAAGTGATATTTAGATCACATTGGATGAGTGGATCCGTGATATAAAAGCATTATTTACGCTACGCCAGCATGCACGTATGCAGAAATTATTACTAGGGACTTAAATTTAGAAAACACATCATTGAATATGGAGTCCTTGTTTGGATTAGGTAAAATGGATTAGGACCGGAATTGTGCTTGACTCGGTTTGGACCAGCTCAGCTCGATGCATGGAATTTTGAACCCTGGCCACAATCGACATTTTGATGACCTGCCTTGCATTCTGCAGGCTGAAGAGATATGGCACTAGTTTCTTATTGGATACAGAAGCCATATTATGTTTGCAAAATGGCTTTCACTGTCTTCACTAGTCACATTGAAAATGCATTTAAATAACAGTGGGATGAGTAGATTCCAATTAAATCAAATGGTTAATAACATGATTAGATTGAAAACATCACATCCTTCATTAATAAATCTCAACACGCCAGCAATTCCCCTTTAACTTGGGTTACAATTGTATGTAAAGCCTTAGAAGGATAATATTACAGTTTACAACTGATGACTCGGAAACAAGAAGGCATATCCGAAATGATTATCTGAAATCGTCAGCATACCTTCAATCAATATAGAAAGACTAGTGAGCACGGAACAGTAGATTCATGTATATTTTGTGGCAGAGAAGAGTAAGTACCCAAAGTAGCAATCAGAGATGCAATCAGCATAATTACCAAGATGATCACAAGCTCGATTTTGTTCATTTGTGATGACTTGAAGATTTTCAGGTAGCACATAAAAGTAGTAACAAATGTGTCCGACGAAAGAACTAACTGAAGAGTGGAACCATCGGAGCTATGAGAACTGTGCCTATTACCGTCATTGTTCTGATAGGTATGAAGGTTGAAATTTGACAAAAGGCATTTTATAAGCTCTTTGATGTTAATTGCAACTGGACCGACCAGCAATGCATATTTAGTGAATGGAATTATCTATTAGTGTACCATGGATTAATCCAACCTATGATGGAGCTTGGTCGCTAAAAATATCTAGGGAAAATATCTAGGAAAAATGGAAAATAATTACTTTTGGAAATTTAGAAGTGCTAGAGTTTTCCATCATATTAAATGGTGATGTTGGAAAATTGAATTGGTGCATGTGAATTAAAAGCACATAACAATTTCAAAGCTTCTACATTGTTCTGCCATTCCCTATATAAGGAGGTGATCTTCCTTCTTTTGAAAGCAAGCAATTGAGAGAATTCTACTCCAGAGTGAAGTGAGGTGTTCCGCTCCAAGTAGAGAGTGAGAGTTCATAGACATTTGTATACCACTCCAAGCGTGTGAGAGTGAGGGTTCATGTATTCTCTTATTATACCCATTATTTGAATAGTGAAGAAGTTTATATCGCTACTCCGTGGACGTAGGCACAAATTGTCGAACCACGTTAATTTCTTAGTGTCCATTATTATTCTTTTCCTTTCTGTACTATTGTTCGATCCTCACAAGTGGTATCAGAGCGAGGTTAGCTCACTGGTGCGAAATAGAATGTTGTGGTGGCTCCACGATAAAGCTCATCAATTCCAACTCACATGGAAACTAAGGATAGAGGATATTCTCTAATGCAAGGATTTACATGAGCCGATCGAAGGTGCCATTGCCAAGCCGGAGAAATTGTCAGATGATGAGTGGACAAAGCTGAACCGGAAAGTTATTGGCCATATCAGACAATGGGTGGATGACAATGTGTTCCACCATGTCTCTAAGGAGACCGACGCCCATGCTCTTTGGGTGAAGCTTGAGTCTTTGTTCTAGAAGAAGGCGCATGCAAAGAAAGCCTTATTGTTCAAAGAGCCCATCAACTTAAAGTACAAGGAAGGTACAAGTGTAGCTGAGCACATCAACAATTGCCAAAATGTGCTCAACCGGCTAGCCACCATGAACGTGACGATCGACGACGAGCTGCGATCGTTCTTATTTTTGGGATCCTTGCTAGACATCTCGGAGAAATTCGTGGTGACTACAAGGAATTATGCTCCTGATGGTGTTCGTACTATGGAAAATATTGAAAGTTACAAGTTTAATTAAGAAACAAGAAGGAAAGTTTCCAGCACAGAAGATAGTCAAGTCTATGTCATAGAGAACAATAGGAGGAGCAAGTCTAGAGCACCAAGGGATCATGACAGAGGTCAGAGCCGGTCAAAGTCCAAAATCAGAGGTACTTGTCATCATTGTAGAAAAATAAGGCCACAAGAAGAATAACTGCCGCAAATGGAAGAAACAACAAAGGAAGGCAATGACCAAAAGAAACAAGACATAACACTACCGCAGTGTTATGTGGTAACGGCGTAGAGATCATCTCTGTTGGAGAATGCCTACAAGTTGGTAATCCCGGTCAGAGGGTTGAATGGATTTTTGATAATGGTGCTTCCTTTCATGCTACATCGAAGCGAGAGTTCTTTTGCAGATATGAAAAAGGTGACTTTGGAGTGGTGAAGATGGGCAATGAGAGCCACTCCAAAATTCTTGGAATTGGAGATGGTTGCCTCCAAACGAGTATCAGATGTCAGTTGTTACAGAAAAATGTGAGACATATTTCTGGGTTACGTCTCAATCTTATCTTTGTAGGTGTGTTGTACCTACAATGTTATGAGAACTATATTGGCAACGGAAGATTGAAGCTGACCAATGGCTCGATGGTGGTAGTAAGAGCCAAGCTTTGTTGCACTTTGTACACGTCCAATGTTATGGTCTTTCAAAGTGAGTTGAATAATGTGGAGAACTCGTCTCCAAATTTATGGCACAAGATGTTAGGCCACATGAATGAGAAAGGCCTTCAAGTTTTGGCAAGGAAGTCGCTTGTTCCCTTTACCAAATGTATGTCTATTCAACCATGTGAGTTTTGTTTATTTGGAAACAACAGAATTAGTTTTGCCACTTCCTCTACAAGGAAAGAAAATTTGTTGGATCTTGTGTATTCTGAAGTGTGTGGACCCATGGTGGTGGAGTCATTAGGAAGAAATAAATACTTTGTTACTTATATTGATGATGATTCACGCAAAGTTTGGGTTCATTTGTTGAGAACCAAAGACTAGGTTTTTGAGATGTTCCAGAAGTTCCATGCTATGATGGAAAAAGAGACTAGAAGATCTCTCAAGTTCCTACGTAGTGACAATGGCGGAGAGTATACATCTCATTAGTACAGAGACTATTGTGTAAAGCATGGTATCAGGTATGAGAAGACCCTTCCTGGCACTCCACAACACAACGGTGTAGCCGAGAGAATGAACCGTACAATCATCGAAAAGGTCAGGTCTATGTCGAGGACCACCAAGCTACCAAAGCAATTTCGGGGTGAAGCTGTGAGAACAATCTGCTATCTGATTAACATATCACCTTCTGTTTTGTTGGTCTTGAAGTTCCTGAAGGAGTGTGGACCGAAAAAAGTGTCATTCTCATATTTTAGATATTATTTTAGTCCCATATTAGTTGTAGAGTTGTTTTGATATTTGTTCTCCTCCTATATATAGGTGGTATTGTACTTGGTTGAACTCAATTCAATATTCAGTATTGTTTTTATTCTCTCTAATTTATCTTAACATGGTATCAGAGCCAATTATCCAAATTTTTCCTTCTTAAATTTTCTCTCCAAAAATTCTTCAATCCCAACAGCCAAGTTATACAAATTTCTTTCCAAAACCCTAGATCAAAATAAATAAATAAATAAATAAATAAATAATCCAAATCTTCATCTTCTTCAGCACGCGCCACTCTCATCTCCGGCGTCCCCGCCCTCAACCTTCCTCATCTGTTCGTCAACACCAGCAGCAGATCGACACCCACCAGATCTCGTCGTCAACACCACCAGATCTCATCGTCAACCCCAGTAGCTCCTCCTCCGCACCTGTCGACGCCAGCAGCCAGAACCCCCAAAAAAACCCCAACGTCTCCTTCTCTGTCCTCGATCAATCCGGCATCGCACCGCCTCCCTGCAACGTCGCCCACCTCCTCCTCTTCCACTCCTGTCAATGCCAGCGGCCAGAACCTAGAGCTCCCCCCTGCCACCACTCTCACTGAAACCCTAACCCTAAGTTTGGGTTTGGTTTGTTAAGTTTTTTTTTTTTTGGATCCATCCATCCTTTTTTTTGGTTTACTGTTTAAAAAAAATCAAAAAAATAAATAAAATAATATATATATATATATATATATATATACAGGTACTACTACTTGATGGCATCTCAGTCTCTCCCACATATTTCCACCGCCACTGACTTCCCCGATGCAACCGCCTCTCGTTCCTCCTCCAGATTCAACAAGCAGCAACGCCACTTTCAGTCTTCCTCCGGCCTCCTACCTTCTCCTTACATCATTCATCACCCTACTCCACCTCTACTTCCGCCACCGGTAGCACCGCCCTACTCCCTACCCCGATCCAGGCACCAGCAGCATCTCCTGTCACATTGTGCTCTCAGTCACAGCAGCACTAGTCTTGTTTCTCCTCGCAGTGCTTCTTCCCTCACATCCTCGGCCATGCTTGTCACTTGGCCTTGCCGTCTCCTGCTGATTGGGCTAATACTCAGCAACGCCTCACTCAGCTGGAACTACAGCTCACGGGTCAGTCTATCAATACTGGCTCCTCTGCTCCTGCACTTTCTGCCACTCCCGGTATGAATTTGTTCTGGATTTTAGATTCTAGTGCATCACATCATTTCACTAGTAATCAGACACTATTCACCACCTGCACAACACTTCCCTCTCACTCTCCATCTCTACACACAGTTGATGGCTCACCACTTCTTATTACACACTCAGAGACAATTAACTCTCCTACTCTCACATTACCATATGTTCTCTATATTCCTCATTTATCAATAAACCTTATTTCTATTAGTGCGTTGTGCGATAGTGATCTTGTCGTTACTTTTAACTCTTTCGGTTATTCTATTACTGATTCCTCCACCGGTGAGGAGTTTGAGCGTTTTAGTCGTCATGTTTGTCTATATTATCTAAATTTTCTTCGTGCACATCACTCTCCTTCTAGTTTTGCCGGTATTGTTTTCTCTGATGCTGATCTGTGGCACAAACGTTTAGGTCATATTAGCGCATCACGACTCCAGACTATAGCTCGTAGTGGTGCCCTTGGTTCTCTCACTTTTAAAATTTTTCTGATTGTCAGGGTTGCCATTTAGCCAAACACATTGCCCTACCCTTTAGTCACAAAAGAACTTCTGAAACCACTCATCCTTTTCAACTTGTTCATTTCGACATATGGGGGCCCTCTCTCGTACTCTCATGGAAAGGCTATCTCTATTATGTTACCTTCATCGATGACTTCACTAGACACACATGGGTTTTTCTTATGCGTCAGCGATCTGAGATACTTGATATTTACCGGTTCTTTACAACTATGATTCACACTCAATCGGTGTGCGCATTAAGAATTTTCGATCGGACGGTGCACGTGAGTACACTTCCACCACTATGAGACCAATCCTTTAGTCTCACGGCACCCTGTTTCAGCAATCATGCCCTCACACACATGAGCAGAATGGTGTAGCTGAACGCAAGCATCGTCACATCCTTGAGACGGCTTGCGTTTTTTTACTCTCCTCTTCTGCTCCTCGTTCTTTCTGGACCGAAGCTATCATGATCTCTGTTAGTCTCATCAACATTACTCCCTCGTCTGCCCTAGCTGGTACGACGCCTTACGAGGCTCTTTATCATTCACCTCCCAACTACAGTATGCTCCGTACCTTTGAGTGGACCTGTTACATCCTTCTCCCTCCTACTGAGCGCACAAAGCTCTCCATTCGTGCTGCTAAGTGCGTTCACCTAGGTCTCAGTCCTGAACACAAAAGTTATCGTTATTTTGATCCATTAGCGGATCATGTCTGCATTTCTCGACATGTATCCTTTGTGGAAGACTCCCCTTACTACCTAACCTCCCCTCCCCCCTCCCCTCCCGAGGATACTAGATTTCTCAATTCTCCAGTTGTTGCTAGCCCCTCAACCTTATCTTCTCGCATTCCTTTTGATCCCACTCCTCTGGCTCTATTCACATCTCCTGCAGTCCTTACATCTGTTGTTCCCCCTACCGAAACTCCACCTGCATCCCCACAGCAGCCAGCACCCATCCCACCTACTTCCCCACCGACACATGCACCTACTCCACCGTCCTCACCCCCATACCCTATCAGTCCACCACCTATTCGTCAGTTTATCCGTTCCACTTCTGGTATTCCTCCGGCACGTTATACACCTAATGCCACTGGTCCTTCTGACCAGTTTGGTTTTGCCACCCTAGCTTCCTACTCACCACAGTTTCATGCATATCTCACTACTATACACTCTACACGTGAGCCCAGAACCTATCAAGATGCAATTCAATATCCTGAATGGAGGAAAGCTATTGTAGAGGAATTCAGTACATTTGATCAGACTGGCACTTAGGATGTTGTTCCTCTACCAGAGGGTGTTCAGCCTATTAGCTGCAAGTGGATCTTCAAGGTTAAATATCAACCTGATGGATCTATTGAGCGGCACAAGGCCCGTTTAGCAGCCCGAGGGTTTACTCAGGAGGATGACATTGACTATGATGAGATCTTTGCTCCCGTTGCACAGATGACTACTGTTTGCACCCTTCTTGCTGTTGCAGCCATTCGCCAATGGTCGTTATACCAGATGGAGGTGAAGAGTGTTTTTCTTCATGGTACCTTATCTGAGGTTGTTTATATGGATCCTCCTCCTGGCCTCCCTACTCCTCCTCGTCATGTTTGTCGGCTGCGTCGGGCTATATATGGTTTGAAGTAGGCCCCTCGAGCCTGGTTTGTGTGTTTTCGCCTTGTCATCACCAAGGTTGGTTTTAGTCAGAGTTCTCAGGACCATCCTATATTTATGCGATCATCACTACAGGGGAGAGTAATTCTACTACTCTATATTGACGATATGATCATTACTGGGGATGACTCTATGGGCATTACATCCACCCAGAAATGCCTTCATCAGCAGTTCCATATGAAAGACCTTGGCAGACTACATTATTTTCTGGGTCTAGAGATTGCTTATGGATCTCGGGGGATACTCATTTCCCAACAGAAATACACATCAGATATTATCTCTGCTGCATGCCTTTCTGACAGTAGATCAGTCGATACACCTTTAGAGCTTCATGTGAAGCTTCGTCCCACTGATGGTGACCTTCTTCCTGATCCCACTAGATACAGACAAATTGTTGGACAACTTGTCTACTTATGCATGACCAGACCCGATATTGCTCACGCAGTCAATGTTGTCAATCAATTTGTTTCTGCTCCTACATCAGTTCACTACGGTGCTCTTCTTCGAATTCTCAGATATCTTCGGAGCACTATTACTCGCTCATTATTTATGCCTGCTATATCCAAACTAGAGTTGAGTGCATATTCTGATTCAGATTGGACAGGTAATCCTACTACAAGATGGTCTACCACCGGTTTCTGTCTATTCCTTGGTAATTCGCTGATCTCATGGCGAAGTAAGAAACAGACAGTTGTTGCATGTTCTTCAACCGAAGCTGAGTACAGAGCAATGGCAGCTACTACTAGAGAGATTGTTCATGTTTGTTGGCTGTTATCAGATATGAGTGTCACTCTTACAGGAGCTACTCCTCTTCATTGTGATAATCTGAGTGCATTGCACATTGCAAGCAACCCGGTCTTTCATGAGCGAACGAAGCATATAAAGATTGATTACCATTATGTTCGTGAGCGCTTTGAGGCAGGGTCCATTTCTCTCCATTCTGTTACATCTTCCCAGCAGACTGCAGACTTCTTTACCAAATGCCATACTGTTCAGAGATTTAGATACTTAGTAGGAAAACTCATATTGTTTGACCCATTGTAAGTTTGAGTGGGGGTGTTTGATATTATTTTAGTCCCATATTGGTTGCAGAGTTGTTTTGATATTTGTTCTCCTCCTATATATAGGTACTATTGTACTTGGTTGAACTCATTTTAATATTCAGTATTGTTTTCATTCTCTCTGATTTATCTTAACATCTTATTTGAAGGTGTTCAGTTGCAAAGCTTTTGTGCACATGCCCAAGGAGCGGAGGTCAAGTTAGACTACAAGACTACCTCGTGCATATTCCTCTGCTACGGAGTTGAGGAGTTTGGCTTTCGCTTGTGGGACCCAAAAGCAAAGAAACTTATATAGAGCATATATGTGATTTTTCATGAAGATCAAACACTAAATTCTGATGGAGAGGAACAACCAGTAGATGCATCCAGTGATGTTAACGCGATAGCATGCATGAAGAAGCTACGAATGCGATGCCTCCAGCACTAAAGACTGTTGACCAGAGGGAGCCTAATTAAGTAGAGTATGACCAGGAGGAGCTTAATCAGTGGGAGCCTCCAACCCCTCAAGAGAACGGAGTCCAGCTCAGAAGATCGAGCAGAAACCGAAGACCTTTAACCAAGTATCTTGCATTAGAATTTGTGTTGGTCACTGAAGATAGAGATCCCAAGATTTATGGGAAGCCATAACTCGTAGAGACAGTGACAAATAGTTGAAGGCAATGGAATCTGAGATGGATTCCTTGCTGAAGAACAAACCTATAAGTTGGTGAAACTTCTGGAGGGTAAAAAGGCACCCAAAAATAAGTGGGTGTTCAAACTGAAAGAGATAAAAATATGACAAAGTACAAGGCTCGCTTAGTGGTTAAAGGTTTTGGCCAAAAGAAAGGGGTTTCCTTTGACGAAAAATTTCACCAGTTGTAAAGATGACATATATTTGTGTTATTATAGGATTAGCAGCAAGCATGGACCTCGAGCTGGAGCAGTTAGATGTGAAGACTGCACTTCTCCATGATGACTTAGAAGAAGAAATATATATGGAGCAGCCATAAGGCTTTGAAGTCCAAGGGAAGGCGCATACAGTGTGCAAGTTGAAGAAAAGTCTTTACGGACTCAAACAAGCTCCAAGGCAGTGGAATAAGAAGTTTGACTCTTTTATGGTGAGTCATGGGTACAAGAGAATGACTGCTGATCCATGTGTCTATATAATACCTTTTTCTGCAGGTAAATTCATTATTTTGTTGCCCTACGTTGATGGCATGCTTATCATTGGTCAAGATGCATGTATGATTAGGGAGTTTAAACAACAGTTATTCAAGTCCTTTGACATGAAGGACTTAGGACCGACCAATCCGATTTTGGGCATGAAGATTGTTCGTGATAGAAAATTTAGGAAGTTGTGGTTTTCACAAGAGAGGTATGTTGAACAAGTGATTGATTGATTCAACATGGAAGGAGCCAAGCCCGTGAGCTCGCCTCTAGCTAATCATTTCAACCTAAGTAAGAGGTCATATCCAAAAGTTGATGAAGAAAGGAAGAAAATGGTAACGATCCCCTACTCATCTACGGTAGGTACTCTTATGTACGCAATGATGTGTACATGGCCAGACATTACTCATGCAATTGGCGTGATGAGCAGATTCCTCTCTAATCTAGGGAAAGATCATTGGGAAGCAGTTAAGTGGATTTTGCGGTATTTGAAGGAGACTTCAAAGCTATGCTTGTGCTTTGGTGGTTCCTGTTAGAATTAGGGGTAAGAATGAATGAATTCTTATTGATTGATTAAACTGAGTACAATATATCTCCTCTATATAGGAGAGAAGGGAAGACTAAACAAATGCATTATTCGATATGGGACTAAACTAATATCTCTTATAATATAATATCTAACTTAATATCGAACACCCGCTCTCAAACTCAAGTTGGTTTAAGCAACATGAGTTTGAAATGTTGACGAAGTTGATATGGCAGGGACAACACACTGTGATGCACTTGGTGACGAAGCATGATGTAAGGAAGGTGCTCAAGTAGATGGCACATGTTGGGATCTCCATATCCCGAATTGCGATGGAATCTCGGGATGTCTATATCCCAAACATTGATGGATCTCGGGATCTCCATATCCTGAACTGTGTTATAGAAGAAGTAGTGGCGGCACTCGGCTAGCGGCGCATATTGGGATCTCACCCCCGAACTGAGAAGTAGAAGAAGTATGTTGGAATCTCACACCCTGTTTGGAGAAGTAGTAGTGGAAGGAAGTAGTATATTGGGATCTCACCCCGAATTGAGAAGTAGTAGAAGAACTGGAGAAAGGAAGTAGTGAGTTGGTGGTGCACGGTAGCAGCGCTTGTTAGGATCTCACCCCAAACTGTGGCGGGATCTCCATATCCCGAACTGTGATGGGATCTTATCCCTGACTTGAGATGTAGTAGTCGCAGTGGAAGAAAGTAGTAGTGACGCACTGTTGGGATCTTACCACCAAACTATGGCAGGTACTCCATATCCCGGTCTGTGATGGGATCCCACCCCTAACTTGAGATGTAGTAGTAGTGGAAGGAAGTAGTGGTGGCTCACTATTGGGATGGTGTCGTTATCTTCCCCTCTCCAACTCAATGTGAGTTTGCTGACAATCTGGATGTGGAAACAGGACTGTAGAAGCTGAATAACCTGCAATAAAGATTTTTTTTTTTGGATTTTTTTTTTCGGATTTTTTTTTAACAGATCAACAGATTAGGTTGGGTGTGGGTTTAGATCCGAAAAGTAAGAAAACTCCACACAGCTTGGCGGCGGCATATGGTACAGAATGAAAATTCCACACAACTAAGGTTTGTGTTTGAGAAAGGTTGAAGATATTAGGGTTTTGATTTTTGGAGATTTGGGATTAGGATTTTAGGAAAGATCAAGAGAAGAATATTGTTGACCGGAGGTGGAGTGATTCTGATGAAGACGCGAACCACTCCACCTCGATGATGAAGATAAAAATTAGTATAGGCCTTAAAAGAGTACAAGCTCTGATACCATGTAAAAATATAGGAATGGGAATAAAAACTTTATTGATTGATTGAATAAATTGAGTACAATATGTCTCATATATATAGGAGAGAAGGAAAGACTAAACCAATACATTATTCGATATGAGACTAAACTAATATCTCTCATAATAGTTCCAAACTAGTCTTAGAAGGATTTACGGATGCTGATATGACAGGAGACCTTGATAGTAGAAAGTTTTCTACCGGCTACGTGTTTACTTTTGCAGGTGGATCCGTGTCTTGGCAATCTAAGCTACCAATGTGTATTTCTTTGTCCACAACAGAAGTCGAATACATAGCCGCTACAAAAGCATGCAATGTGCTATTATGGATGAAGTAATTTTTCCAAGACTTGGGTTTGAAGCAAGATAACTATGTTGTTTACCGCGACAGTCAAAGCGCTCTTGATTTGAGCAAAAATTCTACATATCATTCCCGTACCAAGCACATTGACATACGATATCATTGGATTAGAGATGTGATAGAGAAAAAGTTGTTGGAGCTAAAGAATATTTTGACGGATAAGAAATTGTTAGACATGTTGACAAAAATTGTCACAAAGCATAAATTGGATTGTTTCATAAAACTCGCTGGAATGGACTCCAACTATATCGAAGTCGTGATCGATGTTCCTCTTTCATAGGCTGGAAGGGGAAATTGTTAGTGTACCATGGGCTAATCCAACCCATGATGAAGTTTGGTTTCTCTAGAAATATCTAGGAAAATAACTGTTTTTGAAAATCTAAAAGTGCTAGAGTTTTCCTCCATGAAAAATGATGTAAAACTTCGACCATGAAAAATGGTGATGTTAGATAAATGAATTGGTGCATGTGAATTAAAGCACATAACAATTTCAAAGCTTCTACATTGTCCCACCCTCCCGTATATAAGGAGGTGATCTTCCTCATTTTGGAAGTAAGCAATTGAAACAGTTCTACTCCAAAATGAAGTGAGGTGTTCCACTAAGTAGAGAGTGAGAGTTCTTAGACATTTGTATACCACTCCAAGTGTGTAAGAGTGAGGGTTCTTGTATTCTCTTGTTGTACCCATTATTTGAACAGTGGAAGAAGTTTTTAACGTTGCTCCGTGGACGTAGGCATAAATTGCTGAACCATGTTAATTCCTTGGTGTCGATTATTATTATTTGTTTTCTTTATGTACTATGGTTCGATCCTAACCTTATCAAAGTAGCAAATATTGCAATCTTCGAGCCAAGTTTTCCTGACAGAAGATCTAGGGTAAATTGGGATAGGATGCCATCACCATATATAAGATAGCCGATAATTCCCATGGCTTCGTAATTTAGACTTTAGAGTACCTAGTACCGAGCATACTAGCAATTCCTACTATACAAAGGCAGTTAGAATCTTACAGTGACATAAAGTCCATGCTAATTAAACTTGCATTAGATATACATGTTTAGTTTCTATTTGTTAGGAGGCTGAAGGATATCCATGGATTTTCCTCTACAATAAGAAGTTGATACACATATATACTTATATATGGGAATGCATTTTATTTGTCGATTAATATTGTTTGTCTCATAATTGAGTATAGTTCCTACCAGGGAGGTCTGATAATATGACCTTTCACAGATTATAGGTGTTTCTCAGATAATTTCGGAGTACAGTTTGTTCATCCCAAGAATTTTCAGAACACCAGTTAATTATTTTTGTCGTACTCATAGAGCCTTGTTCTCCACAGCTTACTCAATTTTGTTGTGCAACTACTTATGGATAGGATTCGACTATCAAGAAACAAGTCACATCGGAAAACTGGATCCCAATCCATTCTCTATTTTTTGTGTAAATTGGATGTAATTTGTTAATAGCTCCGCAGTCATACTCTCAGCTAAAAGTTTTTCCCTAATGAAGGCCAAGGCAAAACAGTACCACATGTATATTTAACCATGGTATATGAACCTATGTGGTCATCCAAAACTTTTGGTAAGTATAGACAATAACTCATGTTAAATGCGTGACTGAATTAATCATGCGTGTACACTGAGGGGAAAGATAAAGGTTAATTACATGAAGAAGGTCAAAAAGAATTTGAGAGATGGAAAGGGTTCTAACATCTCATCTTCACCTTCTTTGTTAGAAGATTAAACCCTCCAATTTATGGGCATTGATTATCGTTGCATCTCATGTATTATTTTTTGGTTATTCATCAGAATTTTTTGTAGTCATGGACAAGAATCTATCTTGACTGAACCAAGTTTCTATCTTGACCGAACCAAGTTAAATCCTTGTGCTCTGTTCTATCTCTGTTTGTAGCTTAATTTGTCGTGCTAAAGAATCTCTTTCTCATCATCGAAGCTAAAATCTTTTGGTCAGGGATGGGGGATTCCCTGCTTCAAAAGAAAGGTAAGAAAGATTTGATGTTACTGGTGCAGCTACCTTTGAAGCAGATATAGATCAGGGAGCGAGCCCAGACGAGCAACTACTAACTTGGGTTATGCCGTTCTTTTGGAGCTTTTTTGTTCTATTTTCTTTTTCTTTTCTTCTTGACAAGGTCTGTGAGCTAAACACATTTTTTTCATCGTAAGAGAAAAGGTTGACGTCTCTGTTCTGGTGGAACTTGGCAACTTGCAAGAGGGTTTAAACCCGACTACCTCCAATTCCGTATAGAGACTACGTACATGTGTAATAAATATGATTTTCTATTTTTATACTTTTCTCTCTTGACTAGGAATTAACTTTCTCGAAGATAATGTGCTCTGGAACTGTGTTTGTCAACTATTGAATTTAATTTATAATAAGAACTCTCGTCTAAATGACATGAATATCGTATAAATATAATAGGTTTATATCTTCGCCTTAATTTTTAGGCCAAATTTCAGCGAATACCCTAAACTTTTTTTCTTCTTTCTTTATAACTTTTTTTAATGTAAAACTAATTTGTTGTTTGCATCTAGTTTTTTTATTTTTTTTTATTTTTTATAACGAGGATAGAGTCATAAGACTCCAGCCCAAATATACTAAAAAAATAGAACAATACAAGCATATAATTTTACATGGTGACTCAAAAAAATTAAAGAAGCCATGAAAAGCATGGCCTAAATCACAATTGCCAGCGACGAAACTGGCAAACATTAGCTAACGAACGAAATGGAAAATTCAGTGGGCGACGGACTGGAAAGGAAGCATCAATAAAAAACAAGCTCAGGCCAGAAGCAAACGACCAAGTCCCTGGCGCATCCCACCAGCAGCCGAATGGACCCAGCCTTAAGATAAGGCATCCACTGTGCACAAAGAGCACAGCAAAACTCAACCCAGTGAAACCAAACAAACAATCGAAAAGAACAACACTGGAGGCCGAACATCGCCGTCATCAAGAAGGGAAGAGACGCTAGACTGGAGGGCAGTTAGAGAGGCGAAACCTGCGAAAAAGCAACCTGAACAGGACATGCAAAGTGAGAAAAGCATTCAAAATAAATCAACAGTCCAAAACACCCAACAAAGGGGTGAAGATAAGCTAATCCAAAATAGGCCCCAACAAATCACCCACCTGAAAGAAATGGTTGATCACTTCAACAGGACAACCCCAGCAAATTAACCAAAAAAAGAACAAAAACCAGATAGTAAACGAGAAAAAAGGAACATAGAAAAGTAACACAGTAAAGAGGCTGAAAGACTACAATAATCAGCATAGTAGCATAAAAAAGAAACCAAAACGAATCAAAAGTAAGGACTAATTTTTGAGAGCATTAGCATTAGCAAATCTCTCAATACGCTAAGTTTTGCAACCATGTTTGACAGCATGAAGTTTGAGCAGAATACGACTCAGGCCGTGGGAGCTCGTGACAGTGGAGAGATAATTAATAATGAGGTTAGCGAATATCTGGTCCTGCAACCAGAATTTTTCAAAACGGAACTTGAACGATTTAGAGAAGTTATAGTTAGAGTGTAGAGCAATAGGCACATGGTCCGAAGAGGGGTTCGGCAGTGCACGAATGAAAGAGTTGTGACAGTAGGAAATCCAATCCTGAGAGAAAAGAAAGCGATCAAGCTTGGCCATAGATGGAGAGAGCCTCATATTAGACCAAGTGAAGGATCTACCATTACGTGGTAGATCAATAAGGTTGAGCGAGTGAATGCAATCATTGAATCAGGTAGAATCCACGCTAGAGGAAGGGTTGCCCAACCTTTCGTAGGAAAATCTAGTGACATTAAAATCACCACAAAAAATCCAAAAGCCGTTAATACAGTCCTGAAAGGAGTTAAATTCATTCCAAAATAAATCGCGACGATCTACAGTGGAAGTACCGTAAACCGAAACTACAGTTAGGCAGCAATTGAATTCAGCCCAATGCAACCAAACGAGGAGGAAAAAATTAAGACGGTGAACCAATATAAGAGAGAAGCTGGAATCCTTAAAACCAAAAAGGATCCCTCCACAAGAACCTATAGCATTAAGCAGAATCAAGTTAGAAATAATAGAACCACCAATGGAGCGAAGAAGCGCTGGGGAAATGGAATCTAGTTACGATTCCTGAATAGAAATCATATCACATCTGGATGATGCAATAAAATGGAACAAAGCTTGCTGCTTAATCAAACTTCGCAGCCCACGAATATTCCAAGAAATGCTAATCATGACTACGATTTTCCTCGAAAGCTCTTGAAATTTCAAGGAGACGAATGGAATCAATATCCGACAGTTGGTCCGAATCAAAGACAAAACCCATGCTAGAAGCAAGGTGAAGACTGTCCGAATTAGATAAGGAGTCAAAATGAACTTGATATACTGAACCGAAAGAAGAATGGTCCATACTATCCGATACAAAGGGGGGAATTTCTAAGTTACGAATCTGCGCGGCTAAGGAAGCCTTGGACGCCGTAGATAATTGCGAGTCTTTTTTGGCATGAATACGAGCACTAGACCAAATTATAGGAAAAGCGGAAGTATGCTTCTTAGAAGAATGATGCTTCTTAGGAGAAACAATAGAATGATTAATAGTAGACTTAATAGAAGAAACATTAGGGGTAGAAGTAAGGACCGTTCGGGCAGCAATGTTGGAGGGGGGGGGGGGGGGTTGGGTAGAGGGTAGCCAATATCTGGGGACCTATTGTCAGAAATAAGAGGCTCCCAAGAAGAGAAATTGTGGGAAGGAGAAGGCGTTGGGAGATTCAGAGGGGTAGTAAGAAGTATCGAAGAGTACAAAAGGGGAGACTCTTCTCTACTTCAAAAGTGACTACCATCATTAAGAATAGAACCTGGGAGGTCTCGGCAATAGATAAAAAATTTAACAGAAGAAGGGAAGTAAGAAAGAGCATAACTTGAGAGAAAATGACATCCATGATCCAATTGAAATGTGTAACGACACTTCAATCCATTGAAAGACGGTGAATAAAAATGAAACACTGAAGAAGAAGCGGGCATAAGTACCTTACACTGAGGATTTGGGTTAGCCAGATCCTTTTCTTTCTCCTCTAGAAGGTTGTCCAACTCAGTCCACGCATCCGCTGGAAGAGGAACAGTTGCAGAGGATTTCAGAGAAGCCAACTGAACCTTGGATACAGGAGAGGGAGAGATCTGCACTGGTTTTTTGTAATTGTCCCAATCCGCAGAAATGTTCGGATTGACATTCCAAGCCGGCCAATTGGAATCAGGTTCTGCAGTAAGACCCTCTTTAGGGAACAGAGTCAGAACCTCTCTAGTGGTGGTAGCAGGGGGCATAAAAGAAGGAGCGGTAGCTAGAGGTAGTGTAGGCGGAGGACCAGATGAGCAGCCAACAGAGGAAGAAACCGGTTTAGTAGCAGACTGTGGGGTGAAAGTGGGGTTAAGCCAGACTAAGTTAGGGGGCTTTGATGGCAAAATAGTGGATTTAGTGGGAGTGGCCACATTTGAACGGGTGAAGGAGAAGTTCTTTTGAACTGGGCCTTATGACTGCCTTTTGGTTTGAACAACTGAACAGTAGAGTGAGAGGAGGCACCAACTGTAAATTTTTTAGGAGGTAAGTTAACAGGCAAGACAAAAGAAATGCCAACAGGTTGAATAAGAGCCGGAGCAGCACCGGATCGAGGAGAGTCATGATAATTGACAGAGAGAGAGAGAATATCGATTGTCCAACTCTAAGAGAGTAAGACAATACTCTATCATGCATAGATGGGCAAATGTATTCTGCTTCAACCTGGAGGCAACCAGCAGCCCACAAAGATGTCGAGGAAGTGCAGGTCAAGTCACCAATACATTTTGACATATCAGCCACCAGCCGAGGAGAATCACAAAATGGTGGTAACCCTAAAATAGTGACTTTGCTGGGAAAAGGAAGTAGAACAGGAGGGAGAGAGCCTTGGTGAACCCATTTGTGGATCTCTAAATTAATGGATCCAATAGAGAAAGATTTGGTAGCGACCAAATCATCCAGGATTTTGGTGGTGGGGCAGTTAATCACTACATCACCGTTAGAACAGGCATTCACTGCCCAAGTCCAGTCAGTGACGTTGCAAGTATTGCACAGAAAAGAATCCAAGGAGTAACTAGAGATGGAACCACCATGGAACGAGACAGCGCCATAACAATCCAATTTGAACATCTTGGTTGTGATGTCCGGAGTAGGAACGTAAACTAGAGTAACTGGCGGATACTCAATCGATGGAGAAGAAGCAGCAGGAGTAGACTGTGGAGGAGGATTGGAGAGGGCTTTCGCATCAAGGAGCTGAGATGCCGGCGGAGTAGGTAGAAGGGGAGAATCACAATCAGTTTGATCCTCTTAGTTTTAGTGGCCTGGATATCCGAAAGTTTAGCTTGAAAGGAAGGAAAATCCAGAGCAGCCAAGACCTGATCAGAGATGGGCACGCCTAAAGAGAGACCAAGTAATTGCCGAATAGAGAAGCATTTATTACCAGAATGACCCGATTTGAGGCAGAAAAGGCACTTCATTTTAGAAGTACAAAATGATTTGAGGTGCCCTAAAAGTAGGCAGCGAAAGCAATGATGGAGAGGAGGAGGAGAAGCAGGAGAAGCCTGGGAAGCTAAAGAGACGGAAGAGAGGAGAAGGCGGGAAAGAGGAGCATCCGATGCCCCTAGAATGTTCTGGCGGATGGGCCGGCGAGAAGGAAGGCCCACCGAAAATTCTTCTCTATTACTTTTTCTTTTAACAACTTCGACCAAAGAAGAGCTCACCGCAAGGCCCAAGCCCAGAACAGGGGATGGTAGGGAAATGGAAAAAATAAAACCCTAAAAAAGAGAAACCTCTATTGTAGAGATTAAGGGATCGGGAAGAGGAAGTAAAAATAAGCTAAAATAAATAGATAATAAGAATACGAAAAGCAGCTGAGATCCCAAGCAGCGAAAAGAGCTTAGGGAATCGCAAGTAAGAGGAGAAAAAGGAGAAATCACAACAAAAATAAAAAACCAAACTAAAAAGAAAAACACAAAACTCAGTGAACGCAAGAGAACAATGAAATAATAACAACAAAGACTTACAGTGTATAAGTAACGAAAGAAACTGAGAGGGGAAACAGAGAGGCAAACCCGAACAACCAGATTTACAATCCTTTAGGAGCTATCCCGATCTGAGGAGAGGACAACATTGTAGTAGCCTGGAGCACAACAGATAGCGGCACCGCACGGACCCGAGAACTCAAACCCAAATAGGGCAGACCAAGCCAGGTCGAAACGAAGGCCAAGGAGCTAAGGGCAATAACAGCCCAACAGAGATCTGGAGGAAATAGGGGGAGAGGCGAAACCAAGAGCTGACCGAAGAGCTTAATAGGAAGCCGGAGGTGGAAGGAGGGAGTAAGGCACTGAAGGAGGAATGATAATGGAGGTCAGGGAGAAAATGTGGAGTTGGTGAACAAAAAGGAGATGGGTCTGGAGAGGAACAAGCAAAAAGCAACTTTAATGAAGGGAGGGGAGGAAGAAGGGGCTTAGGGGAGCGGGATCTGGGAGGAGAAGAAAGCTGAAGAGGATGGGATATCTTTATCGCCGTTTTTTTTGTGAAGGAGTGACAACTTCTTGAACTTGAAGGAGTGACAACTTTTTGTGAAGGATGGGATATCTTTTTTGTTTGTATCTAGTTTAAAGTTAGAATTTTTTTACATGAAGAGAAAAATTAATTTATGGTATCTCCCTTTTTTTTTTGCAGAGTAAAAGCATTTTTTTGGCTAGTTATTAAATTAGCGCAAGAGATATGTTCTAATTTTGAAAGCAACTCTATATGATGAATATATTTCCAAGTATAAAACAGACACACACTATACTCAAATTAAAATTCTCTTTCTCAGATGTCCTATATCACGCAGAGTTTAATGAAAATATATATCTTCCTAGATTTTTCTTCTTGTATAAATGAATACAAAGAGAATGAAATTCATTTTTAAGGATGTGACGAAAACTCTTTTTTACTGTCATAAAACTTTTAAATCCCCCATGTGTCGAAAATTTCTTTGAGAACACGTATCTAAGACTCAAATAGACACTTCATATAATATAGTAGTATCCCTTCTTTTTTAGGGGGAAAAAATGAAACAAAAACAAAAGAAGAACAGATTTCAGAATCTATATAATAAAACACAAAGAAAAGCTATCAAGTGGCTTTCCTTCAATAGTAAGGAAATCAATGGTCCAGATTTAAGCTCCCAAAAGACAATTTTTTCCCCAAAAACTCAAATTCAAATCCCCCAAAACAACTCCTTTATTTATTTAATTATTCTCTCTCTCTCTCTCTCTCTCTTTTATTCAGATTAGTTTGCTCCCTCTATTCTCCAAACCAGAGAGCTCCAATATCTCTCTCTCTCTTCCCTAGGGTTTTTAAGTCGCTAACTCCAAATCCCCAAAACCATTTTCTTAAACCTTCGCTTCCATTCCATTGGCGAAGCCTCCATCGTCCTCTCAAGCGCGAATCTCAAAGCAAATCCAAATCCAGTGTCGAACCCCAATCAAGAGGTCATCACCGATATCTGATCCGCTGCTGATTCCGTATCGGTGACTCTCCTCCACCAAACCGAGTGCGAATATCAAGCGACTCTGTATCGGCGACTCCCCTCTACCGAATCGAGAGCCTCTACATGCAATGAGGTGACTATAATTTCATCTCATTAACAAAATTCTCATTCTAATTTTTAATTTTATGTGTGTAGAGGATTCTGCTGGCTCGAATTTTGTGTGTGCATAAGATCTAGGTTCAGAGAGGTATGATTGTTTTGTTTTTGGGTTTAAATTTTTTTAATTTGGTAATTTATTTGATGAGTTTTTTATTGGTTTTGATTTAAGGTGTACGCAAGTGAGAGATAGATTATTTTGTGGCCTCAATTTGGGCTTCCAAACCATAGCCGGACATGTAAGCTGATCATCAACCTAAAATAACTTGGCAAATATGTAACATTAATTTCTTTACCATAAGAGAATACACTATCGTGAACTATTCCCTTCACTGGTTATTAGAAACCATGGATAACATAACATATGAGAACTTTTAGTGTATGTTTGGATATATTGGATTGGGATGACTGGAGTTCACCAGGGAAGGGTGCAAACTCTCCACTCAAGAAAGATAGATAAAGTAAATTTGTTATTGATCCATTTTGATTTTTTTTTAAAGGTACAGTAAGGTGACAAAGTGGAGATAAAAGAAATGATTAGCTTGGATTACAGTTTTGAGAATTTCATGTATTACATTTTGGTTGAAATAATAATAAGAGATATTTCAATTGCAAATTGAGTCTCAGACAAACAAATATTTAGATTATTGGTGTTGTAGATACCTTCACAATTGCACTTGGGTTACCATTGTATTTAGACATGCTCATAGTGATTATGAGATTAGAGTAAGCTTTATAAAACCTATATGATCATGTCCTTGCATAACTATTACAAACATCGGAAAGTGATGTTGAAGTTAAAAAACTCAATGCAATGTTTCTAACAAACTATATGTGAATCACCCAGGGGGGGTGAATAGGGTGATTGTGCGGACTTTAAAAAAATTTAAGTAAAGTGCAGAGTAAATAAAAAGAGATAAGATGAGCAAACACAGATAGCACAAGTGACGCAGCGATATAACATGGTTTGACCTCCAGGTCTACGTCCACACCACCTACTTGTAGCAATTCTCTACAAGCGTTCCACTATACTCAAACCCTTGTACAGTGATTCTCGGATTCAGGCCGAGAGACCTATTACACTCACAGGACTTCTAACACAAGTCCCATCAATCTCACCGAAGTGGAAGAAAAAGAAAAAGCTCAAGATCTTTAATGATTCTGATTGAAGAATACAAATAGTTATTGATTGTTGAAAGATTAGTTTAGAAGATTTTTCTCAAAAGTAATAGGTGAAGAATACACAGTGGGTTCGTCCAAATATATAGATTGAGAAGTGTATCGATAAAAAATAGAAACGATACATTCCAAAAATATGAACAGTGCAAAGTTCGGTCGATCGCAATTTCGGTGCAGTCGTCCATTCATCTCTCTGACGTAAAGTCGAGAGATGAATGGTCGACTGCTTCTTACGTAACTGTGAAGTGCAGTCGACTGCGATGCGGTCGACTGTCATGAGGTGCAGTCAACCGTTATTGCACTGTTCATAACGAATCCACTTTATATTCTTACCAAAAACTAATCAATCACCAATCAATTAAATACAGATAAAATCTCACAAATATAGAATGATAGCAACTGATCTTGATTGCTTTCTTGGACACTAATCAAGCATGTGCTCTTTTTGAATATCTTCTTCTTTTGCTTGATTTTGCAATCTTTATTTATTACTTTGTTTCTTTGAATATTCTTGAATCTCTCTTAGTTCTATTATTGATATTATTTGATCCTGAAAATCTGAACAACTCAGTTTAAACTCATTAGTATTTATAGACACGTTTTGTGCAGACCAAACTAAGAGTCAACAATCTCTCCTTTTTAGTGTGAACAAAACATGTCTTTGAATATTGAAAGTAAAAATTAACAATTAGGCATATAAATACTCCCCCTGAATTTAGTACTTCCTGTAACACAGATTTTCATAGGTAAAGAGCTTCTAAGAGAGATTTGTGAATACTCCCCCTTAATACAATACTTCATAGAAGATAGAAAAAACATTTACTTTCAGTGTTAAAACCATTCTCCCCCCTTTTGGAACACACCAATAGGGGGCAAAAGAGACGTGGAGAACATACTCCCCCAAAAGCAGTTTGTAAATGAGAAGAACATTCATTAAGAGAAACAAGAAAGAAAACATGAAATGAGTTTTGAGAAATATAATATTTTTGAAAACGGAGGAAAATTTACTTACATGATACCGTTGATAGCGAAACTCTTTGATATACAGGGAGAGCTCTTCATGGTATCATAGATTTGAGATTTTCCAATACAGATGTGAGGCATAAAACATAAGAAGAAGTGAATAATGAATAGCAATAAACCTATAGTATAGAAAGATAAATAAAGAGTTCAAACAACCAAGAAGAAGAACCGGTCGATCGCGC
The DNA here is from genome assembly GCA_017893485.1 of Hemerocallis citrina. Taxonomy (NCBI): domain Eukaryota; kingdom Viridiplantae; phylum Streptophyta; class Magnoliopsida; order Asparagales; family Asphodelaceae; genus Hemerocallis; species Hemerocallis citrina. The sequence goes on from CM030363.1 coordinate 58,735,159, forward strand.
AGTCGACAACAACACCAATTAAGCATACAAGTCAAAAATTAACCCAAGAGCAAACCGGTCGGCCGTACGGTCGACCGCACATCCTGTATAAACAAAACGAAAGACAGAAGGTGAGCCGGTCGACCACAATTACTGAAAGCCAATATTTTGAAAACAGAGTATAAAACAAAACGAAGACCGAGAGTGAGCCAGTCGACCGTACACCCTCACAGGCGTACAGTCACTCGTTCAGTCGACCAAAATGCATTTTCAAGCTGAAATATCAATAACATTCAATTATCCTATCAAAAAATAAAATCGTTTTTCATCTAAAGGTTTGGTAAAAATGTCATCAAGTTGCGAATCAGTGTAAACATATTCAAGAATAATATCCCCTTTTTGAAAATGGTCTTTAATAAAGTGATACCGAATATTAATGTGTTTTGTGCGACTGTGTTGATCAGAATTCTTTGTCATATGAACAGTACTAGTGTTATTGCATTTAATCAGAATGTGATCAAAAAATACCTTGTAGTCCTCTAGAGTGTGTTTCATCCATAATACCTCCGCACAGCAGGATCCTGCGGCGATATATTCAGCTTTGGTAGTTGAGAGAGTTACAGAGTTTTTCTTCTTGGATGCCCATGAGACAAGACAGTTGCCCAAGAAGTGACATGTGCCGCTAGTGCTTTTTCTGTCTGTTAAGCTACCGGCATAATCTGCATTAGAGAATCCTACAAGGAAAAAGTTTCTATTTTTCGGGTACCAAAGTCCAGTATTTGGTGTGCCTTTAAGATATCGAATGATACGCTTAACGACAACCAAATGCGATTCTCGATAAGTAGAAATATCAACATTGTTACCAGATTCATCTTGGGAAAGCTTCGTAGTAGTGGCCATAGGTGTTTTGTAAGCATTTGCATTTTTAAGTCCGAACTTTTTGACTAGTTCTTTTGCATATTTTGATTTATAAAGATGTCATCCTTTCTTTGTTGTATTTGAAACCCAAGAAAATAAGTTAGTTCACCCATCATACTCATTTCGAACTCATCCTACATTTGCTTTGAGAATTCCTTGCAAAGATTTTCATTAGTGGATCCAAATATAATATCATCAACATAAATTTGAACGATTAAAATATCTTTAGAAACATGTTTTATAAATAGTGTAGTGTCTACTTTTCGTTTAGAGAAGCCTATGTGAAGTAGAAACGAACTCAGTCGTTCATACCAAGCACGAGGAGCTTGCTTCAAACCATACAATGCTTTATCAAGACGAAATACATGGTTTAGGTGTGTGGGATCAGTGAATCCCGGTGGTTGTGCAGACATAAACTTCTTCCGAAATAAACCCATTTAAAAACACTTTTGACATCCATTTGAAAGAGAATAAAATCCATATAAGCAACAAAGGCAAGTAAAATACGAATTGCTTCAAGCCGTGCAACAGGTGCAAAAGTTTCATCAAAGTCTACACCTTCTTGTTGGTTATAACCTTGTGCAACAAGACAGGCCTTATTTCTAGTGATTGTGCTGAATTCATCTAACTTGTTCCTAAACACCCACTTAGTTCCAAGTATAGTTCTATTGTGGGGTCTAGAAACAAGTCTCCATACTTAATTCCTTTCGAATTGATTAAGTTCTTCTTGCATTGCAATGATCCAGTCATTATCTTGCAAGGCCTCCTTAATATTCTTAAGTTCAAATATAGAAACGAAGGTAGAAAAACACATGAAATTTTAAGCTTGTGTGCGAGTAGTTACCCATTTTGACATATCGCTTCGTATAAGAGTTAGTTGGATGGCTAGACATAATTTTCCATGCAAGTCGTCTTTCATTTGTGGAAATTTGATGTTGAACACATGTTCATCTTCCATGGCATCAACTTGTTGTGCAGGCATCTCTTCTATTTGCGATTTGGATGCATCTTCATCTTGAAGAGACTTAATGTTGAGCATTCATATTTGGGTCTTCTTCAATGTGAACCTGTTTCTTTTCAACCCGAATACTGTCTCATCATCATCAACAACATGCAATATTTCTTTGGTTTAGGGATTAGTTTCATAAAAAATAACATCAATGGATTCCTGAATTGTGCACCTTCTTTTATTAAATATACGATATGCTTTGCTACTTAGAGAATATCCTAAGAATACACCTTCATCACTTTTCGATCAAAATTTTCCAAATTATCAAGAGTATTTAAAATAAACACTTTACATCCGAAGACCCGAAAGTAATTTAAGTTCGAAATTTTGCCATAATATAGTTCAAAAGGTGTTTTCTCAAGATATTTCCTAATGATTAATTGGTTAATTGTATAACATGATGTATTGATATGCCTCTGCCCAAAATAATTTAGGTAAATCTTTTTCACAAAGCATGGTTCGGGCCATTTCTTGAAGAGATCGATTTTTCCTTTCAAAAATCCCATTTTGTTGGGAAGTGCGAGGATAAGAGAACTCATGTTTTATTCCCTTTTTGTCACAAAATGATGTGAATAGTTCGTTTTGAAATTCTCCACCACGATCATTATGAATAGTAACAATGGTAAGTGATATGGCTAAAAACGGGGTTAAATCGGAACCGTCCAGATTGGGCACGAATCTTGAAGCTCAGTGGTAAAACGGTAATTTCACATACAAATGGGTCCGAAACGGGTACTGGATCTCCTTCTCAGATCCAATAACCCACGAACGGATCCACTCCAACTGGGTATGGGTCCCGACCCGAGACAGACCCAGACCAACAAGAGGAAATCAGGGTCACTGATTTGACCAAATCAATGGGCCTGATTTGCAGTTACCCTCTCACCGGGAATCAGGGATCAGTTTCCTAAACAAACTGTGAGGATTTTACTCCTGACAGTTACACGGGAAATCAGGTCCCTAATCACTCCCGTGGCGACTATAAATACCTCCCACCTACCACTGTGACCAGGTGATCACTCTTTTTCCAACTTAAGCTCTTTCTTAATCATCACTGGTTACTGACAAGAGCGTCGGAGGGTGCGTCGCCGGAATCAACCCCGGTGTATCGCACTTCCTTGCAGGTAAGCGGCGGAAATCAGCAGGCTTGGATCCGCTATTCAGGTTTTTCTACGAACTCACAAATCTCATCTGTTTACCCCCACACCAGAATCAGCGGTAACAGATTGGCGCCGTCTGTGGGAAACCGTACGAATAGCAGCCCATTCCTTCCCGTCGACTAGCCCTTCTCCAGCCAAGCCTCCCAAAAAGGTCAGGTCTAGGAGGTCCAACCGCGGACCCAATCCCGCCGATCAGCAAGAGGAAGTCCCCGTGCATCCTGCTCCGCAGCCCGAACAACTTCCTCCCCCGGTCCAATAGGGCCAGCCTCCTCTTCCGAATCAACAACCCCCAAATGGTCCTGCTGGTCAGAACCAGCGGAGGCAGAAGCAACCTCTCCACCCAGACCATGTCTCAATTCACAATGCCTCCTCGGACTCTATGGCTTCCCATAACCCCCGAGCCTCCGACTCCGCAACACCATTCTGAATCGCCAAAAGGATGAGGACCTTCGCAACCATCTAGATGAGAGGCGGGCCCGAGAAGGAGCCTCCCGCCAACATCAAGGTGAGCGATCTCCTCATCGCCGAGATGGCAGGAGGTCTCCGGACCGAAGAGGACGGGGGAAATCTCCCGAGCGTCGTAAGAGGAGGCCGCATTCCCCTGTTGATCGACATCACCCGAGGAACGATGAGGCACCAATCACTCATGCCGAGTTCCTACAATTCTAGGCAACTGTGTTGCAGGCCCTCAACCTTCGTCCCAACAACCATAATGCCCAGAGGGTTCCAACACCCCTACGGGTTCCAAGTCCTCGCCACCGATCCATTAGTCCTCCCCCGGCTCCTAGTCACCAGCAACACCATCATAGTCCTCGCCGATCCCAGGACTATCGACGCCGTAGCCCCTGCTCCCCTTCCTATGAAGACGAGTCCAGGGGCTCGATCGACTATCACCAGAGGGACGATGCCCTCTACCGTCGTCTCCACGAGATGGAGAGCCGCATCGGCCGTATGGACAAGGAGGAGGAGTCGAGAGGAACGACCATCCGCCCCAGCAGACCGTCCTTCTCTCGGACTATCATGGAGGCTCCCATTCCGAGGGGTTTCAAGCCTCCGCTGTTTGAAACGTACTCAGGGGAGTCAGACCCTGTTGATCATGTCGAAAGCTTCAAGACATTGATGCTGATTCACCAAGCTTCCGACGCCATGCTTTGCAAGACCTTCCCCGCCACTCTTAAGGGTTCGGCGCAGGAATGGTACTCCCGGCTCGCTCCCTCTTCCATCTTCTCGTTCGAACAGTTCGAAACGCTCTTCATAACTCACTTTGTGAGTAGCAGGCGAACAGAGAAGACTAGCCTCTCCCTACTCCACCTTCGACAGGAGAGGGGAGAAAAGCTGAGGGACTATGTGAGGAGATTTACCGCAGAGGTCAGGTCCATCGCCTCCCTCGACCAGTCAGTGGCGACCGTCGCGTTCCAGTTGAACGTCCTCAACTCCAACCTCCGGTCGTCCCTCGCCAAAAAGCCCCTGCACAACTTCGCCGATCTTCTCCTCAGATGCGAGAAATATATTCGGGCGGAGGAGGCCGAGTGCCTCCCGAGTTTCGGAGGATCCGCCCCCGGATCGAAGAGGAAGACGACAGAGGAGGAAGGGTCCAAGAAACTACAGAAGGACAATAGCGGTCAGCGTCGTCCTCCCCCTAGGTTCGAGAAGTTCACTCCCCTCACCACCAATGTCTCCACCATCCTGATGGAAGTGGAAAAGGAAGGGGTTATACCTCCCGCTCCGAGGATGAACACCCCGGCCAAGAGGAGAAACAAGGAGAAATGGTGTCGTTACCACCGGGACCACGGCCACGACACCAACGACTGCCGGGCGTTGAAAAATGAGATAGAGGCCCTCATCCAGAGGGGGCAGTTGGCCAAATTTGTGAAGGCAAACGATCGGGGGGATCGCACCACTCCTCCGCCTCGGGGGGCTAACAAGCGCTCCGAGCGACGCGATGAAACCCCCGAGTTCGAGGAAGAACGGGTTCTGCACCTTATCCATGGAAGCCCCATAGGGGCTCTTCCAACTCCTCTCGGAAGGCATTCATCCGAGAGGTCAACTCAGTTCATAGCGCCCCTCCCCCCAAAGGCCTCGGCGTCCCAGTGACCTTCTTTGATGAAGACCTCGAGGGGGTCCGAACTCCCCACTGCGACGCACTTGTTATCGACCTCCGCATGGCGAACTTCAAAGTGCAGAGGGCCCTAGTAGACAACGGAAGCTCTGTGAACATCCTCTTCCTCTCGGCCTTTCGAGGGCTGCAACTATCCCGGGATCGCCTCAAACCAGCCGGCTACACGCTCCACGGGTTCACGGGGGTACCAGTAACGGTCGAAGGGGTTATCACCCTGGACGTAACTGCTGGGAAGACCCCTACTACCCGGACAGAGCCGATGGACTTTATGGTCGTCGATGTCCCGGCTGCATACAATGTCATCTTGGGCCGACCTGGCCTAGCTGCCCTGGAAGCCGTTCCTTCGGCGTACCACCTCAAGATGAAGTTCCCCACCCGGGTGGGAGTGGGAGAAGTTAGGGGCAGCCAAGAGACGGCTCGGAAGTGCTATATGACTTCCACTGGGGGTCCAGTGCTCTCCCTCGAGACTTTAGAAATCTCCGAGCCGAATGTCCGACCCACGTCCGAGCCGGCGGATGAATTGGAAGAAGTACTCTTCTCGGACGAGGACCCGAGTCGAAAATTCCTCATCAGCAAGTCCTTGCCGACTGCCCTATGCTCCGACTTGGTGCAGTGCATCCGGGGGAACCGCGACCTATTTGCTTGGTCCGCCACAGATATGCCCGGGATTTCGAGGAGCTTCTAGTGCACCGCCTCAGCGTCGAACCGGGGTGCAGACCGGTTCAGCAGAAGAGGCGTAAATTCGCTCCCAAGTGACAATAGGCCATCAAGGAGGAAGTGGACAAGCTCCTAAAAGCTCGGTTCATACAGGAGGTGAACTACCCCGAGTGGCTCTCCATTGTCGTCATGGTTAAGAAGTCCAATGGTTCCTGGAGGATATGCATCGACTTCACAGACTTGAATAAGGCGTGTCCGAAGGATCCGTTCCCTCTCTCGAATATCGACACCCTCATCGATGCCACCTCGGGCCATGAGCTCCTCAGCTTCATGGACGCCTTCTCCGGCTATAACCAGATCCGAATGTTCCCCCCGGACATTTCGAAGACCTCCTTCATTACCGACCAGGGCCTCTACTGTTATAGAGTCATGCCGTTCGGATTGAAGAACGCTGGAGCCACCTACCAGCTCCTCGTCAACAAAGTCTTCCAAAGCCAGATAGGCGGCAACATGGAAGTATACGTCGACGACATGCTCGTAAAGAGCGTCCGAGGTACCAACCACGTGGCCGACCTCCAGGAGGCGTTCGGCGTACTGAGAAGGCACAACATGAAGCTTAACCCGAACAAGTGTGCGTTCGGGGTCTCGTCAGGAAAGTTCCTCGGCTTTATGGTCAGCCAACGAGGGATCGAAGCAAATCCTGAAAAAATCAAGGCCATGCTGGACATGGCCCCGCCACGGAACGTCAAAGAAGTGCAGAGACTTACGGGTCGCCTCGCCGCTATTGGGCGATTCCTTTCGAAGTCTGGGGAAAAGTGCCTCCCCTCCTTCAAGGCCCTCAGGGGAGCCAAGGGTTTCGAGTGGGGCGAACTGCAGCAGGAGTCGTTCAAACAGCTGAAAGCCTACTTGGTCAATCCTCCCCTGCTCAGCAAGCCCGTTCCGGGGAAAACACTCTTCATCTACTTGGCAGCTTCCGAGCAGACTTTAAGTGTCGTCTTGGTGAGGGAAGAGGACCGGGCTCAGAGGCCCATTTACTATGTAAGCAAGGTGCTCCGAGACGCCGAGCTCCACTACCCGAAGGTAGAAAAGATGGCCTACGCCCTAGTTATGGCGGCAAGGAAGCTCTACCCATACTTTCAGTCTCACTCGGTTGTGGTCCTCACCGACCAACCGCTGAAGCAGGTCCTCCACAAGCCGGAGACCTCAGGCCGACTTATGAAATGGTCCATCGAGCTGAGTCAACACGACATCTCCTACCAGCTTCGGACTGCGATCAAAGCTCAAGCCCACGTGGACTTCATCGTCGAAACCACCATTCCCGAGGTCAGCCATGTCCCGAACGGACCCCTGATCTGGACCGTTTTTGTGGACGGTTCCTCTTGCAACGAGGGAAGTGGCGCCGGTATCATCCTGACAGGTCCAGATGACTTCGTCCTCCAGTATGCCCTCCGCATGAATTTCAAGGCCTCGAACAATGAAGCAGAGTATGAGGCACTAATCGCGGGCCTCGGACTTGCCCGAAGTGCTGGGGCGCTGCGTCTCCGAATCCATAGTGACTCCCAGCTGGTCGTGAACCAAGTTTTGGGCGATTACGAGGCACGGGACGAACGGATGGCGAAGTACCTTGCCAAGGTCCAAACCCTCATGGCCCGGTTCGAGGAGGCACTCATCCGACGAGTCCCTCGAGAAAAGAATTCACAGGCCGACGCCCTCTCCAAGTTGGCCTCATCCTCCCTCCAAGGTCTCGAGCAGACCATTTCGATTGAGGTCCTATTGAAGCCGAGCATAGAAGACGAGACCCTCGGCTCAGTGGAGTCATTACCGGTCCTACTGCAAGATAATTGGATGAAGCCGTTAGTGGAATTCTTAAGGGACGGACTCCTCCCCGAGGACCCCAAGGAAGCACGCCAAGTAAGAACCAGGGCCGAGCGGTACGTCCTAATCGAGGGGGTTTTATACAAGCGCTCCTTCTCGCAGATTGACGGCCGACCGTACCTGAGGTGCCTTTCCCCGGAACAGGCCGACTACGCCTTACAGGAGCTCCACGAAGGCATCGGCGGGGCACACTCAGGGTCTAAGTCTTTGGCTCAGAAAGCTCTGAATTACAGATACTTCTGGCCGACTCTCCTCCAAGACGCCGAGCGACACGTTCGGCAATGTGGCTCTTGTCAGAGACATTCCAACATTCGTTGCCTCCCCCAGGCCAACCTCGCCTCCCTATCAAGTCCTATCTCCTTCGCAATGTGGGGGATGGATTTACTAGGGCCATTCCCTCCAGCTCCGGGCCAGTTCAAGTTCTTAGTTGTAGCCATCGACTACTTCTCGAAGTGGATTGAGGCCGAGCCCCTTACCACTATCACCGAGAACAAGGTGCTTCAATTCTTCTAGAAGAGCGTAGTCTGCCGATTCGGCGTCCCCCGTGTCCTCGTCACAGACAATGGAACTCAGTTTACTGGGGCCGCGTTCCGAGCTCTGTGTGAAGACCTTGCCATCCAACAGCGCTTCTCCTCCGTCTCCCACCCACAGTCGAATGGCCAAGCGGAGAACGCTAACAGGCAAATCCTCTCAGGTATCAAGAAGAGACTGGACAAATGTTCCAAAGGCCTATGGGTCGACCAACTCCCCAATGTGCTGTGGAACTATCGCACCAACAAGCGGACACCCACAGGAGAGTCCCCGTTCAACCTCACCTATGGGTCCCAGGCAGTGATACCTCTCGAAGTCGGAATACCTTCTCCTCGCCTCGCAGCCTACAACGAGGAACAGAACGCCAGAGACCTCCGGGCGAACTTAGACCTGGTGGACGAGCTGAGGGAAAGAGCATCAATACGCCAGCAGAACTACCGGAGGAGGGTCGAACTGGCATACAACAAGAAAGTCCGACCCACCGATCTCAAGGAGGGGGACTTGGTCCTCAGAAAGCTAGCCATCTCCTTCCCCAATCAGAAGAACAAACTAGCTCCGAATTGGAAAGGACCCTACAAGATCACGAGGGTAGTTCGGCCCGGAGCTTATCGCCTGGAAGACCTAGAGGGCAGAGAGATTCCGAGGACCTGGAATGCCGACCACCTGTTAAAATACCAAGAAAGCACCCCGGCACCTCTCTGAGTATCACAGGATGTCGAACCATTCCTCTCCTCTGACTTGTAATTCATTTCTTAAGTTGTTATATGTAAAAACGGCTCGCCGTCAATTATCAATGAAGAATGCTTTTTCATACTTATAAGATTGCTTGTGTCTCTCTGCCTTTTTTCTTTATTCAATCAATGGTTCGGAGTCCAATACCCGGCTCGACTCTACTTCGCAAGCTTGCCCTTAAGCAAGCCAAACGTAGTTCGCCGCGCTGGGATCGGCGAGCGCACCATTGGGTAAGACTCGACTTGCCTCGCAACTTCGCGATAAGAGGAGACAGAAGCACCGCTCGGCACCTCCAGCCGAACGCTCTTGTCGCCGAACCGCGAACGAGCGAGAGGTATACTCGGAGCGCACCACGTCGCTCGAACTCTTAGACCTCCGGTCGGCTGACCGAGCAAGTGCCCATCCGAGCGTCAAAACGGAGAAAACTCACTTTCTCCTCAACTTTCGTGTAAGATCTCGATCAGACGGCCCAGATCTTGCCAGCGACGCTAAACGACAAGATAACGTTTTCTTGGGAACTGGGTCCGTCTCGAGATTCGTGCCACCATCCAACTATTCAAATCGCGCTACGGTGCCGAACCACGAACGAGAGAGGGGCCGGGTCGGAGACCTCGGCGCGACGAACACAGTCAGAACCGAAACAACTACGCAGAGCTACAAAGGACGTGCTAGTTCGTGAAAGAAATATTATTAATAATTAGGACACAGTTCAAAGCAACTTTTCCATACAACAAGGTCACAATGCCCTAAAGAACAATAGTTACAATGCCGACCCACTACACTTGGTTTTTAAAAGAAAAATCATCAAACGTCCCATTCAATCGTCAGTCTAGCTACCTCGGCCGCCAGTTCCTCTTCCTCCGTCCGAAGCTCCGCCTCTACAGTCTGCAAGTGACGGATCTCAGAGAGCAGATCGTCCCTTTTGGCTATTATCTTTGTCAGATTGTGCCGAACGCACTGGATCCGAAGCGCGTTGCTAAAGGCGGTCGGCGAGTCTCCGTCCTCTCCTGTAGGGGTCATCTCGGCGATCCTGCTCTCCATACGCCAGATCTCGGCGTCTCGCTGACCTAGGATGAGCTGAAGGTGGCCCCGCTCGCTTTCGGCTGGCGCAGTCCCAGCTCGACTTCATAGAGCCGCTCTCGGCATTTGGCCGAGCGCATCCTCATCTCCCCCGAGCCAGCCTCGGTTCGAGCATGACCATCCGAGCGATTGGGGTCAGCGTCTTGAGCTACCACCACGAGCTGAAAAGAGGAAGAGACGAACAACAAAATTTCAAACGTTGCCGAAGTCCGACACTTCAAGAATTTTCAAAACAAACTTTCAGACTTTTATTCAGATATAGTAACTCTACATACAACAAGACCGACCCTACAACAGAGTTTTACAATAGTTAGAAGGAACATAAGACAACTTGTTTAGTGCCTCTTCGGAAGGGGTACGCTTCGGTTCAAGGAAACATGGGGGCGGCGATGCCTGGCCTCCGAGCTATATTCCAAACCAGCGAAGCGAGATCCCCCTTCGCCGCTAACTCCAACTGTGGCGCCGACCGAGGCACCGCTAGACGAGACAGCTACACTACTCTGAGCGTCAGCAGGACTCCGCCTAGCCGCGGGCAAACGAGTCGCAAGTTCGTAGAAGGTAATCCCTCTCTCGCTCTCTTTGCGAGTACACAACGTACTACGAACGTTGGCCCGCTCCGGCAGAGGCTTGAGCGACGCGCCTCTTCCTCCAACTCGATAATCCTATCCCTCAGAGCGTCATCCTTCGCCGACATCTTCAAACGAGGAGGTCTTGACGAGCCCGAGACATTGGCGCTATCAGTCGCGAGTCATCGATAATGGGTGACCTCGATCCCCCTGTCTATCGTAATCCTCCTAAGCTTGTCGACCTCGGCCAACAACTTTTGGCGCTCGGATGACACCTTCTCCAACTCGGAAGTTAGCTTCTCTTCCTCCGCCGAACGTTCTTTCTCCGCTAACTCCAAGTGTCGGATCTCGGCCAAGAGCTCGTTATTCTTTTGCTCGACGAGGGAGAGCTCCCTACGAAGTCGCCCGGTCTCACCTTCGGGACAAGGAGCTTGGGGTTGCTTCCGCAGTTGCTTCAACTCGCGACAATACCCCATCGCAGCTACCTTTATCTCCTCCAGCTTCAAGAACATATAAAACCGCCTCTCTCGGCTATGGGAAAGCTCTCGCTTCGTTTTGGTCAGCTCCTTACGAAGGTATGCAACCTCCGTGATCAGACCAAACTTCACCTAAAAAGCAGAGATAAATCCGAGGACCAACACTTGGAGAATTTTACGCCTAATCAAACACAAAATCCGGAGACTAACACTTGGAGAATTTTTGGCCAAACAAAGAGTGTTTTTATTCAAAACTCAAAAAAGCGTTACAAGAGCGGTGGCCAGTCCGCAGTTAGGCTTACAAAAAAAAAACAAAAGACTAAAAGACGCAACCAAGTCAGGGGTCGACCTTTTTGTCGTTCGGGTCTGTCGACCCCACGGCCTTGTCCTCGCCCTCGACCTCGTCCTCGTCCTCGCTTTCGCTCTCCTCCTCAGAGTCGTCCTCCTCCTCACCCTCGGCCTCAGTCTCACCCGGGCCTTCGACACCGTCGGTCTGTCCCTCGGGGCCGAGCATCGCCTGGGGAAGCTCCTCCTCCCCCTCCACGGGGTCGTAGAAGCGGTAGGAAGATGTGTCGAACCCCGGGTTCCGAGCGGCGATATGAAGCAGGGCTCGGCCATACGCGTCCTCCATGTTCTTGAACATGTGCTGCTCGGCCTCGTCCTAGACAGCCTTCTTCGCCTTCGCCACCTTCGACCGGTGCTTGGCCATGATCTTCTCGGTCTTCTTCTGAGCTTTCTCCGCCTCCGACCGAAACCTGGCCAGCTCCTCCTTCAGCTCGGCATTCTCCTTCTCCGAGGCCTCGAGCTTGGCTGCCACGTCCTTCGACCGCTGAACGGCGTCGGCCAGCTGCGCCTCCAACCCTGCCCCTTCGGCTCCGCGTTTTGCCGAGAGGAGTAGCTCAGCATCGAGCAGCTTCACTGCTTTTGCGCGCTCCGACCTCTCCCGGTCGTACTGCGCCGTCAGCTCTTATTCTTTGCTCGCAAACTCTTCGAGCAAGAAGTTGAAGTGGCAGAGGGTCTGAAAAGAGAACAAATCGTTAGGGTCCGAACCTAGAAACTTAGAAAATTTCAGAAAAAATGCTTCAATAAGAAAGTGTTCGGCCCACTCACAGACATCGTGTTCCGAGCGATCTGCATCGTTGCGTCCCCGACTTGACCGGACTTAAGGGCCGCTCGGTCCTTTGGGGTCGGCAGGTGCTTCACCGCCTGCATACAAATGTTGCCGTCGCCCAAAAAACCATCGACTTTCATCACTTGTCAGTCGGGGACGAAGATCTGCTTGTGCCCCTCGGTCAGAATCTTCTCCGCATCGGCAGTGAGGGGCGGAACCTGGAGGGATAACACCTTGCTCACGTCGAACGCGCCGCTCGACGAGCCGGGAGCATCTCCCTTCGTCGTTGGAGTCGGTGCATCCGAAACAGGAGGATCGGAGGTCGCGACCTTCTCCTTCACGGGATCGGCCTCTGGAACGACGACCCCCTTCAGGTCGGCAGTCTTCGGGACCGAAAGTATCTTCGGAGCTCGGCCGCCCTGAGGCCCTGTCGAGGGTCTCTTCTTTCTCGTCTCCTGCTCCCTCGCCTTGGCCTTTGCCATCAACGCCCTGTAGTCCATCTTCGAAGACTCTGCACAAACCGAGTGAAGAAACTTAGAAAAATTTTCATGAACTTCAAGCAAGAAGCAAAAATACCAGAAGCGTACTGGGGTGGATCGGACTGAGACCCCCCCGGAACAAAGCCTCCTCGGTGATATCTTTCCAATTTAGCGTCGGCAGGCCGAGGAGTTTCTTGAGGACTTCCGCCTCCTCGTCACTCAGCTCCGGCTCCTTCTTCGCTCGCTTGGGCAGGCCTTCCCTCGACCAAGCTATCGGAATCGCCCAGGGTGCGGAAGCTCGGACAATGAAATACTTCTCCTTCCAATGCTTGATCGAGTCCGGGTTCTCGATCAACTTCACGCCTGTCCGCGGCGAAAGGTAGAACCTCTGCTCGTTCCTGTTCGGCTGGCAAGGGCGGTAGAGGCTCCGAAGGAGAAACATGCTCGGCTCGGCACCGATCTCTTGACACTGGAGAACAAACACCAAGACGTGCCTCCAAGTGTTCGGCATCAGCTGGGTAGGGCACAAACCGTACCAATTAAGAACCTCGACGATGAATGGATGAAGCGGAAAACGAAGCCCGGTGGCTAAGGAGTCGAGGGGAAAAATGCACGCGTCAACCGAAGACGACGTGCAGGCTCGGAAACCCGGTCCAGGGAGAAGTAGCCCGTACTCGGCAGGGATCTGGAATCCGGTCCGGATCCGATGCAGATCAGCCTCAGTAAGAGACAAGATGGTATGGTCCACCTCGGAAAACTCTCTCGGCTCATTCTCCTCTACAGACTTGGCAGTGCCCTGGGTCACCTTCTCCAGCATCTCTTCGGAGTAGCTGCGAACGCCCCCCACGCTCGACAGTACAATAGGCTGCCGACCGAACTCCCCTGCCGTCTTCGGCTGCTCAATGATCGTGACCACTCCTTTACCCTTCTGGGACTTCGCCACAACCTCCTGGAGTGGCTCGGCTACTTCGCCGCTCTTGCTCGGCCGAACAACGGTCTGTTCGGTCGGCTCTATCACCTCCTTTCCTTTACCCGCTCGGCCGACGACTTGGTCCGAGGCGAGGGTCTCATCCGAAGAAGTAATCTTAACCATTTTTCTAAAAAGAAAGGAGAGAGACTGACCTTGAAGTGACTGCTACGGTCGGAAAAGTTCGCCGGAGCAAAGAAACGCCTTGCCGCGACAGCTAGCAGCACCACCCAGGAGCTAAAAACTTCGATGGTGAAAAGTAAAAACTTGAGAGAGAAAGTAAAAGTGAAGAATGAGATTTGGGGTGGGGGAGTGAAGATTTATAGTAAAAGAAAAAGTCTCTTGGGCTTCCTAAAGAAAGGGCGCGACTTTTGGCCTGCTCTTGAAACGTTACAAAAGCCCAAACGACTTTGTGAAAGTCAAGTAGCTCGGCTCGCACGGGATCAAAATCCGAGCGTCGTGCAATTCGATCCTAACATCAAAGGGCCCGGTCGGCTAATCGAGCAAGTGTCCATCCAAGCGTCAAAACGGAGAAAATTCACTTTCTCCTCAACTTTCGTGTAAGATCTCGATCAGATGGCCCAGATCTTGCCAGCGACGCTAAACGACAAGATAGCGTTTTCTTGAAAACTGGGTCCGTCTCGAGATTCGCGCCACCATCCAACGGTTCAGGTTGCGCCACATCGCCCGGACGAAGCACTTCGGACCCAGACGCTCCACCTCTGTCTGAAGAAGCCAGAGAAAATTTGGATTAAAAGTTTTAAGGCACCGCCCTCGGCGAGCCCCCCGGGCCCCAGGTCTCGGTCCGTTCCCCTCTCACCCGTGAGCAAATCGAAGCCTACGGCCTCGGAGCCGAAACCACGAATCGTTCAAGGGCTGGAGAGAAACCACCGTCTCGCGGGGTCCGGTTAAAAAGCAGATCGGCACACCTCCCATCTCTAACTCCTTCAGGCTGACAACCATCAGAAGCCGTTAGCCCGGAAGGAAGACGGAGATCGGAAGAGACCAATCCTTCCGAAGCAACTTGTCCCTCGGCTCTGGACTTCGGTCGTCACCTCTTCTGCCCTGATCTCCTCCAACCCTGACATCCGCATCGGGACCGTCAGAATCGGGAGAAGATCATGGCGGAAGGATGACCACCCATCCTTCTGAAGCACCTTGTCCCCCGAGTCCAGACTTCGGTCATCAACTCTTCTGCCATTATCTCCCCCGACCCTAACACCTACGTCGGGGCCGCCAGAATCAGGAGAAGATAACGGCGGAAGGATGACCACCCATCCTTTCGAAGCACCTTGTACCCCGGGTCCGGACTCCGGTCGTCACCCCTTCTGCCCTGATCTCCTCCGACCCTGACATCCGCATCGGGACCGTCAGAATCGGGAGAAGATCACGACGGAAGAGTGACCACCCGTCCGACGACCTCAGGGTTAGGATTTTTCAAAAGAAGGCAGGCATCCGCCTTGACTCCGGTCGTCACCTCTTCTGCTCTGATCTCCCCCAACCCTGACATCCGCATCGGGGCAGTCAGAATCAGGAGGAGACCATGGCCGAAGAGCAACCACCCAAGGCAGACACCTCCGATGGCTAAAACTCAACATTGTTATGACTGAAACTACAAGGGGAGTGGGGTATTTATAACCTCCCCTCCAGGAACCAGCCATTATGACCCTCGGGAGCTGAAATGCCACGCATTAATTGGAGGGCGCCATTCTTAATGACCCTGGGAAGTTGGAACGCTGCACAAATCCTGGGGTGCCATTAATGCTCTTGGGAACTGAACCGTCTCGAGATTCATTCCGCCATTCAACGGCCCGGATCGCGCTACCACGCTCGGATTGCCGAACCCTTAGACATCCGGTCGGCTAACCGAGCAAGTGCCCATCCGAGCGTCAAAACGAAGAAAACTCACTTTCTCCTCAACTTTCGTGTAAGATCTCGATCAGACGGCCCAGATCTTGCCAACGACGCTAAACGACAAGATAGCGTTTTCTTGGGAACTGAGTCCGTCTCGAGATTCGAGCCCCGATCCGACGGCTTAGATTGCGCCACGTCGCTCGGACAACCGAGCCCTCAGACCTCCGGTCAGCCAACCGAGCAAGTGTCCATCCGGCGGCCCAGAACGTCGCTCGACCAACCGAACCCTCAGATCCCCGGTCGGCCAACCGAGCAAGTGCCCATCCGAGCGTCAAAACGGAGAAAAAAGCAGCCGAACGATCACGATCGTTGGATCTTCCAGAAATTCGTGCTTCTGATGATGAACGGTCCAGATCTTGTCACGTGCGCTAAACGACAAGATAGCGTTCTCTTGGGAAATGCGCCATCTTGAGATTCGCGCCACCATCCAACGGCTCAGATTGCGCCACGTCGCTCGGACGGCCGAACTCTTACACCTCCGGTCGGCCAACCGAGCAAGTGCCCATCCGAGCGTCAAAAGCGAGAAAATGAATGCCGAGCGACTACAACCGTCAGATCTCTCAGAAATTCGCGCTCGCCCAAGATCAACGGTCCAGATCAAGCCACGCCATAAATCAGTATTTAAAAATTAATTTTTATTTATTTAAATTGTTTTATTTATTTAAAAATTGCAAAAAATTGCTAAAAATTCGGGAAAATTAACTAAAAATTCTAGAAAATAATTAAAAATTCGGGGGGATATTTTTGAGCCCCTGAACGAACAATTATTGCCTAGAATGTACTGTTAAGGCCCCCGAACGATTAGTTAACACATCGCAAAATTAAATAAATAGTCCGAAAAAATAGAAAAAAACCGTCAAATACTCAACAAGGCTTCAGAACAGCTCACGGCTTCAAAAATCACCTCACTACCCCCTTCGAGATTCAAAACCCTCCATTCGGACTCCGATACAACTCCACTAGCTACTAAAACAGTTAAACTACTCCTCAAAGGCCGATCACACTCAGTCTTTAGGAGTGGGGGGCTCGTGATATGGCTAAAACGGGGTTAAATCGGAACCGTCCAGATTGGGCACGAATCTTGAAGCTCAGGGGTAAAACGGTAATTTCACATACAAATGGGTCCGAAACGGGTACTGGATCTCCTTCTCACAGATCCAATAACCCACGAACGGATCCACTCCAACTGGGTACAGGTCCCGACCCGAGACAGCCCTAGACCAACAAGAGGAAATCAGGGTCACTGATTTGACCAAATCAACGGGCCTGATTTGCAGTTACCCTCTCACCGGGAATCAGGGGTCAGTTTCCTAAACAAATTGTGAGGATTTTACTCCTGACAGTTACACGGGAAATCAGGTCCCTAATCACTCCCGTGGCGACTATAAATACCTCCCACCTACCACTGTGACCAGGTGATCACTCTTTTTCCAACTTAAGCTCTTTCTTAATCATCACTAGTTACTGACAAGAGCGTCGGAGGGTGCGTCGCCAGAATCAACCCCGGTGTATCGCACTTCCTTGCAGGTAGGCGGCAGGAATCAGCAGGCTTGGATCCGCTATTCAGGTTTTTCTACGAACTAACAAATCTCATCTGTTTACCCCCACACCAGAATCAACGATAACAGTAAGGTTTTTCTTATTTTCCACTATAAGACAGAATTTTTGAAACACATACAATGTGTCATCTTTTTGTGGTAAAAAGACAACTCAAGTAAATCTACTATAATCATCAACAATTACAAAGGCATATCGTGCACCTCCATTACTACGTGTTCGTGATGGTCCAAAAAGATCAATGTGTAAGAGTTCAAGGGGTCTAAAAGTTGATACCATTTTCTTGGATTTGTGAGAACTTTTAGTTTGCTTACCGAATTGGCATGACTCACACGGTTTATCTTTCTCAAATTTGATTTTAGGGATCCCCTTCACAAGCTCCTTGGCTACAAGTTTGTTGACATTGTCCATGGCCGTGTGTCCAAGTCTTTGATGCCATAACTAACCATCCTCATTTCTTGCGACAAAGCATCTCATATTGTCCTGTGCTAATTCATTAGAATTTATAACATATACATTGTTTCATCTGTTAGCGAGAAGTAAACAAGATTTATTACTATGTAGTACAGTGTATGTATTTTTATTAAAAGTAGCGGTGTAACCTTTATCACATAATTGACTGACACAAATTAAATTATGTTTCAAGCCTCTTACCAATAGAACATTCTTAATGGAGCATGAGGAACCAAAGTGTATTTTACCTTTACCAATGGTTCGACCAGTACTATTATCTCCAAAGATGATGTCCTTCCCTTTTTCTCTTGATAGTGATGTAAAGTATCTACTGTCACCTGCCATATGATTTGAGTATCCACTATCAAGGTACCATCGATCTTTAGTCTTGATACGCTGAGGTACCTACATCAAGATTAGTAGGTATAATTTTGCGTGCCCAAGTTTGTTTTGGACCTGCATTTACATCTTTTCTTATCCACACAAGATTGGTATTCCTTTTTAATGGACAGCTATAAGAAATGTGCCCTAGTCTACAGTAGTAATGACATGTGATACGATTATGCCTTGGATCATACACACTTGTATAGTTTGGATTTGATTTGTGATTATGTTGATGTCTATCCAAGCGTGTATGACATGATTTAGATTTTTGATGGTGTATTGGCTCTTCGTAACCAAGCCCTCGATGATCATGATAGGATCTTGAATTTTTTGTAATAAGGTAACTGGGCCCTTCATATTTTTCAACCATTTTTCAAGCTCAATTACTCTTTTACAAAGTCTTTTCCTAGTCATCTCATCGTCTTTTGTGTTCCAACGAAGAGTGTCTAGTGTAGCATCAAGAATTCTATTTTGTTCAAGAGCTTCATTACAGTCTTCCACCACCTCATCAAATTTTCTTTTGCATTCTTTTAAATCATCTGTGAGTTTAGCAATATAAACTGATTTCTCATGAATTTCTTTTAAGTGTTCATCATGTGTTGCTAAGGATTCTTGAATTTGTTGTTTTAAAAGTTCATTTTCCTCTAGCAATACATCATGATCTTTTCTAAATGACTCGATTTTTTTCATGCTCAAAGCATTTTTATTTTTTAGTTTTTGATTTCTAGCGATACAAGGGTCATGTGTTTCATTCGGAATTTGTTTATATTACCTTAGTTCACGACTCAGTTTCTTAGCATAGTCTTTTAATCCATTACACATGTCTACTAGCTCATCATAAGTAGGTTCTTCAATTACCTCTTCTAGAGATGGTAATTGCACCTCACCATTCCCAAGAACCATGAAGCCAACATCATTGTAACCTTGCTCTTCCTCACTTGAGTCTGAGTCTAGCAATGTTTCCTTCAACGCCTTCTTTTTCAGACCAGTGTTTGAGCGGTAGTAATCCCTATTCCTGTCCTGTGAGACAGGACAATTTGCACGGATGTGTCCAGGCTTCTTGCACTTGTAACACACGTCATCTTTATCCTTCTCTCTTTCTCCTTGGTACCTGCCATATTTTTATGTTTGAGGTACTTACAAAATTGCTTGGTCAATAGGGCAATATCTTCGTCTGACTCCTCACAGTCTGAATCTGTTTTTGATGGTCGGAATTTTTCTGCTTTCAGTGCAATGGTTTTCTCTTCGATTTTTGGTTCAATCCCGATGTTTTGTCTGTATCTTTTGGTTTCTGTCATCTCCATCTCGTATGTCTTCAGCTTTTCTTGGAATGTGTAGTCGAATCCCTTTTCTTCAAGAGTCTCTCTCATTGTAGCAGCTTTTACATCCCACTCTGTCGTGAGATAGCTTATGAGTTTTCCGACCTTTCGGTCATCATCCAACCCCTTACCTAAGCTCTCAAGTTCATAGGCAATGATATCGAAGCAGGCAAGCATTTGATCCACATTTTCTTTTAGCAACATACGAAACACATCAAACTTATAAAAATATAAATTTACATTAGCTTTTACCTCAGAGGCGGTTCCCTCATGCCGCTTTAGCATGTTGTTCCAGATCTCGTATGCTGTCTTACAATTTCGCCCGCATCGCATTGGTTCTTCGTTATTCAACCCTGTATAGAGAGTCGTCATAGCTTTGGAATTTGCCGTCTTGAGTGCTAACTCTGCTTTTATGAAAGCTGTCTTTCCGTCGCTAATCGGAATGTCTGTTTTATTAATACACACATTCCATACTTCTTCTCCAAGCATCTGTAGAAAATGAGACATACGAACTTTCCAAACATTATAGCATTTTCCATCAAAAAATGGTGATCGTGTAAGACTTGTCCCATTAGAGATGAATGGCTCTGATGAGTACAAGTTTTCGGGAGGAGGAATTTCGGCCATTGGATCTTTTGCTTAAGCTTTTAAGCTTTTGATAAGCATCTCGCTCTGATACCACTGTAAATCACCCTAGGGGGGTGAATAAGGTGATTGTGCGGACTTTAAAAAAAATTAAAGTAAAGTGCAGAGTAAATAAAAAGATATAAGAAGAGCAAATACAGATAGCACAAGTAACGCAGCGATATAACGTGGTTCGACCCTCAGGTCTGCGTCCACACCATTTACTTGTAGCAATTCTCCGCCACAAGCATTCCACTATACTCAAACCCTTGTACAGTGATTCTCGGATTCAGGCCGAGAGACCTATTACACCCACAGGACTTCTAACACAAGTCTCGTCAATCTCACCGAAGTTGAAGAAAAGGAAAAAGCTCAAGATCTTTAATGATCCTGACAGAAGAATACAAATAGTTATCACACACTCTCGGATTTATTGTTGAAAGATTAGTTCAGAAGATTTTTCTCAGAAGTAATAGGTGAAAAATACACAGTGGGTTCGTCCAAATATATAGACTAAGAAGTGTATTGATCAAAAATAGAAACGATACATTCCAAAAATGTGAATAGCGCAAAGTACGGTCGACCGCAATTTCGGTACAGTCGACTGTCATCTCTCTAACGTAAAGTCGAGAGATGAAGGGTCGACTGCTTCTTACGTAACTGTGAAGTGCAGTCGACTGTGATACGGTCGACCGTTATGAGGTGCGGTCGACCGTTATCGCGCTGTTCATAACGAATCCACTTTATTTTCTTACCAAAAAACTAAACAATCACCAATCAATTAAATACATATAAAATCTTGCAAATATAGAATGATAGCAACTGGTCTTGATAGCTTTCTTGGACACTAATCAATCATGTGAACTTTTTGAATATCTTCTTCTTTTGCTTGATTTTGCAATCTTTCTTTATTACTTTCCTTCTTTGAATATTCTTGAATCTCTCTTAGATCTCTTATTAATATTATTTGATCCTGAAAATCTGAACAATTCAATTTAAACTTATTAGTATTTATAGACACGTTTTGTGCACACGAAACTAAGAGTCAACACTATATGCATTCCAGGTAAGTTTAAGCTAATGATCAAGAAGGTGATGGTTGAGCTTAAAGGTAGATATGCTGCTTCCTCATATAATATGTTTCCTACTTTAAATAATTTACTGGACCTCTAAAACTATTTTATATAATCAAACCAGGTGCACCGTTCCGAATACGTACTGTAGGCACGTGTCAACAGGTGATACAATCAAGCGACTAGTGTGATAATTAATTGTTACAGGTATCTCTGAAGTTTTTTCACAATTTGCTGCACAGATGAGTAAGCAATCAGCAACCCAATTAGTAAAATTGCCAAAATGATCACTAACTCGATTCTTTTCACTTGAGATGCCCTGAAAATATTTAGGTAGCACAGACACGGCAAAAATAAAATAACAAAAATGCCCAAAAAAGAGCCGATAAGACCTGTAAGGTAACCAAAGAACGGAATCAACAAGGCTATGAACAAGGTGCCTAACACCAAGACCGTTCTAACAAATATGGAGGCTGAAATGTTGTAGTGTAGTTTCAATTGATCTTCAATAGCAGCTGCAACCGGAGTAATCATCAATGCAAATTTAGTCAATGGATTTATCAAAGTTGTGAATAGCTGAGTTTTCCTGAAGGAAGGTTTAGAGTCACTTGAAACTGTATGTCTTCACCATACAGAAGGTATCCGATAATCCCCATTGCTCCGTAATTTATTGTAGCTAGTACAAAACAGACAAGCAATACCTACCGACAAAGATAATCAGAAAATACTAAGTACTGTAAAGATCAGTTGGTGAAAGATAAACTCTTATCAAATATGTTTAGTTTCTAGTATTCAAAAAATTAAAGATATTCTTTAGATCTTTTTAAGTTGTATTTCTTCCCCTCATCTTAAGGTGGTATTAAAATATTTGAAATAGAATAAAGGTTATTCAAAAATAGTTGGATTTGATCACAAATCTAAAATGTGGAGAAGTAAGAAAAGAAAAAAGGGAGAAAAAGAAAGTATAGGCTACCAACCTTTGAGAACTTCCTTCTGTCTTTCATAGAAGTGTACGGTGTTGGGAATACTGCATGGCCACAATAACAAAAAGTGTACAAACATAAAGCAGTCGGGAGCCCACCGAAGTTCATAATCCTTCCTCTTTTATGAAACCCCACACCATCCATCGTCGCAGCCCAAAACATGGACATTACAACGACGACGGAAGCCAAAACCCCACCAACAGAGACATAAGCGAGAACGCCCAAGCTCTTGAGCCATGTTGTAGGTAGAATTACAAGTGCGACTAGTATTACAAAACATTCTTTACCTGCTATTCTCCACGGTCTGACTCTCAAACTAAAATCAGGGAACAGTTTGTCTAAATTATCACCCTCCATAATCAAGAGCCCGACCACAGCTAGGTATAACTCGAGGCACACAAAAGTTGATAAAACTACTCTTCCTTTGTGACCAAAAGCGAGCTCACCATCTCTGAATAACTCTTGATTCTTGTATCAGCATCCATACACCGTTTTATGAGCAGCCCAGTGTAGAAACTGATGATTGCGACCATGATCAGCAGTGCTAGGCTTAGCCACCCACCCTCAGCAAGGGCATAGGGTATAGATAGTATACCAAACAAAGCGGGAAAATATTAAGACGATTTGAACAACCCAAATAAGGGGAATAATGCCACATATTTCATTCAAAAAGAAGATAATGAAACAAAAGTAACCAAAAGAAAACAGGTAAGACCACAGAATTAAATAATAATAAAACTTTTAAAAAAAATAAAAAAATTTAAAAAAGGAGGCACACATCCCAATAAATGCATGTACTGTGAACATATTATACTAGGTCAATTTTATTTTATTTTTTTTAATTTTTTTTGATAATCGGATAGAGTCGAGAGACTCCAGCCTAAAAAAATATTATTAAGAGAACTCGGAATAGTACAGACACACGAATAGCCAGTTTACAAGATGTAGAACTGAAAAATAAACAAAAGAAAAATCCGCCGAGACGGCGGAAGCAAATAAACACAACAAAAGGAGTACAACAGACACCCAAAAAGAACGACAAAGCTGTCCCCTGGTAGAGACACCCAGAAAGACAACCACGCCGAGCGCTGGCAGCTGCCGATCGCCGCAGAAATGGAGCTTGGACTGCAACCACCGAAACTACAACAGCTCTGGATTACGCACCATCTAACGCAACGACGGGAAGACGAAAAAAACAAACTAAAGGAATCTGCAGAGAGAAGAGCAAAGCAAAGAAATAGAGGCGGAAAAAAAAAGTAAACCGCCTCCAGTGCACAAACAGAGGAAAAGAACCCCTGAACTGGAAGGACCTTAGAAATAAGGCTCCAACCGCAAAATTAGATCCGAAAATCATGATTTAAGTACATCAAGAACAAAAGGAACCAAACCAGAACTAGAGGTTGGGCTCAAAAGTACAACAAAGCCCAACAGAGAGCACAATCACATCATCGCAGGAATCGTTCACTCCCAAGCTGGAAATGCAACTCAAACCCAAAAACCGCCAATCAACATGGGCAGTGAGAGAGCCACCACCACAACTGTGAACAAAGTCGCCCTCCAAAAGGAACAGGGAGGAAAAAAGCCGGAAAAATGGTTTGACGTGCAAGAAGCAACAAAAAAACCCAGGCAACACAGAACATAGAGATCAGCTACAAACAAACAACCCATAAGTAAACAAATACCGCACAGCCAGCGGAGCAAACCACAAGACCACACCCGGGACCAAAATAAACACAAGTAAAACGGCCCAATCCAACCAAAAGGTAACAAAAATAATCATACAACTGTTCAGCTAAGATTGAAAAGGATAGGACAACAGAAGTAGCAAGAGACTGGATACAAGCGCAGGTGCCTTGAGCAATAGGGGAAGCAATAGACAGATAACACCAAAACAAGGTTAAAGAATATAGAAGTGGAGAAACCAAAGATTGCTCTATGTTAAACCTGGCTCGTAAGGACACGTGCTCCATCAAGTGGTATCAAAATAGGATTGAACCCAAAAGAAACCCGTGTATATATTTAGTTCTGCGAGAGAGAAAACATAGCCTGTTAGAAGAGAACTCATAAGTAATAAACACCAAAAAAGCATAGAAAATAACTGACAATACCGAGGAAAGAAGTTGAATAATTAGACTAGGTTAATCGGAAAGCCATGGTTCGGGTAATAAAAGAAAGCTTCATCAAGATTCTGCATATGAAAAATCCGGGATTGGAGGAATTAAGAGTAGGAGCCCAGAATTTAATGAAGAAGATGAAATCTTCCATAAAAGGAATAATTGTCTTCGAAGAGTTAGAGAAGATCCTATTGTTACGCTCTCCCCAGATCAGCCAAATAATGGCCATCATCGCTAAATCCCAAGAGGGTCTAAACACTTGTGACATGATGTTGCCTCCAAGAACTCCACCACATCGAGATGGAGGATGGCATGCCTTGGACATGCCAGGCTCTCATACTAATAGCCCAAAATGGACGTATGAAAGAGCAGTTAAGGAATAAGTGTTGGGCATCCTCGTTCTTGGCGAGACATAAGGGGCACTTTTGGTTTAGGGTCATATATCTGTGGTTGAGAGCTACCACCGTCGGAAGCTTGTCGTGGATAGTCAACGAAGTAAGAATTTTCACTTTGAGGGGGGCACTACATCCCCAAATAGCCTTGGAGAAAGGGGAAGTAACTCCCCCGGAATTGAGAAAATTATAGGCAGACTTGACCGTATAGGAGCCAGTACCGGTCTACCGCCACAAAATACAATCATGCGGATGCCAAATGTAAGAACATAAAAGAGTACGAAGTCTATGATATAGAGGGAAAATGGCAAGAGGGAGGGCTCGTTCAAAAGGAATATGCCACACTCTACGGCTATTGGAAAAGACGAAATACTCGTTAACAGTAGAATGAGGGTTGGAAGCGAGTGAAAATAATTGGGGGAACTCGGAGCCAATTTTGGTGTTACCCAGCCATAAATCAGACCAAAATTTAACCGACGTCCCTAACCCACAAAGTTTTCGCAAACCGCATTTAAACGGTTGACACCCCTTCCACACCCCTTTCCAAAAGAGCGAAGCGGCAGAAGAGATAACCTTGTGCAATTCTCAAATAGGGTGGCGCCGGTGGTATCTACGGCTCACTGGCTTACTCCACGAGCACTCCTGAGACTGGAGAGACTTCCAAAGCCATTTACAGAGAGGGGCTAAGTTCTGATTCCTTAGATTAAGAATGCCCAACCCTCCTTCAAGTTTGGATTTGCATATCAATTCCCACTTGCAAAGGTGCTTGCCTGCTTTATAAGTGGAAGATCCAAACCAGAAAAAGTTCCTTCTAATTTGGTCGATCTGCTGGATAACCCAGGAAGGGACGTAGAAAAAGGACATCATAAACAATGGAATAGACGATAGAACTGAATTAACAAGAACCAATCTACCGCCTCTAGAAAGAAGACGGTCAGACCAGACATTAAGTCTAGATTCAATTTTATCAATCACTGGAATCCGGTCGTCTTTGTGAAGTTTACCCCATCTCAGCGGGATACCAAGATAAGAAATAGGGAAAGAAGTGGAAGAACAATTAAAGAAATGTGAAATCTCAGTCTGGCGATCGTTGGACCCTCCAATCCAAAGAACTGAAGTTTTCCTAAAATTGATAGTTAAGCCGGAGGCCTCTTCGAAAAGGTAAAGAAGAAGCTCAAGATTACGCAGAGTGGTCCCATTGGGTTTAGCAAAGAGGATAGTGTCATCAGCATACTGCAGATTAAAAACCCCTCGGAACTCTGGGAAGCCACCAAGACCTTCAATAATTTTGGCTTCCCACGCTCTAAGGAGCATCCTGCTGAAAACATCTGCCACCAGGGTTAAGAGAAGAGAGGAGAGGAGATAGGATCACCTTGGCGGAGACCTCTCTTACACTTAAACTTATTACCTTCAATACCATTTATAATTATAAAGGAGGTCCCGGCAAACAGACTAGACTTAATCCAAAAAATCCACCTTGGACCGAATCCGTGGTGCAAAAGGATTTCAAAAAGGAAGTCCCAATTGACTTTGTTGTAAGCTTTCTCAAAGTCTAATTTGAGGAAAGTACCCTCAGACTTAGAAGCGTGACAACCGGAGATAATCTCTTGAGCACAAGCAACATTGTCTAAGATAAACCGATCTTTAATAAAACCGGATTGAGCTGAGTCGATCAGGGGAGAAATACTCAATTTAAGACGGTTAGAGAGAACCTTCATAATAATTTTGAATAAAGAGTTGAGGAGGCTAATAGGCCTGAATGTCGGCAATTTGTTAGCACCGATCATTTTGGGGATGAGTACAATGTGGGCATAGTTGATCCTGTCAAAAGAGAATTGACGACTGTAAAGGTCGGAGAACATGGAGAACATATCATCCTTAAGCCATTCCCAAAACTTTTGGAAAAAAAGAGCCGGAAAACCGTCCGGGCCGGGGGCTGAGTCACTACGAGATGAGAAGATTGCAATCTTAATCTCATCAAGTGTAAAAGGGGACTCAGGGGATGATAAGTCGTGCTGCTCATTCCCATACAGATAATTCCAATCAAGATGAATAGAACGTCTCTCTGTCGAACCCATAAGGTTCTTAAAAAAGAGGAGAAAGGCAGTATGGAAATTGGCAGTATTGGTCAGTTCCATATTCCCTTCAACAATGGAGGAAATACGATTAAACCTCTAACGCTGAGAAGCGAAACTATGAAAGAAAGACGTATTCCCGTCCCTTTCACGTAACCATTTGATTTTAGCTCTATAAGTCCATTTGATATGGTCCTGGTGGAGGAGGGAGTTATACTCTTTTTTGCACTCAGAACGATTGTTCTGGCAAGAGTCGGAAATGGGACCCAATTCCTCTTGACAGGCAATAGAATGAATAACTAGCAGAAGATGATTTTTCATGGCTCTGGAGTTAGCAAATCTTTCTTTCTGCCAAATTTTGTAAC
Organism: Hemerocallis citrina; assembly: GCA_017893485.1. Lineage (NCBI taxonomy): Eukaryota > Viridiplantae > Streptophyta > Magnoliopsida > Asparagales > Asphodelaceae > Hemerocallis > Hemerocallis citrina. The sequence goes on from CM030363.1 coordinate 58,762,071, forward strand.
CATGCTTAACGGCATGAAGCTTAAGAAGAACGCTTCCTAGACCGTGGGATACCGTAACCGTGGAAAGGCAATAATGAGGTTAAAAAAAATGGTCTTCCAACCAAAAATTTTCAAAACGAAATTTAAAGGACTTGGAAAAATTGAAATTAGAATGTAACGCAATAGGGACATGATCAGAACACGGGTTCGGAAGCGCCTGCACAAAGGAATTATGGAAGGTGGAGATCCAATCCTGAGAAACGAGAAAACGGTCTACTTTGTCCGTAGAAGGTAACAGCCGCATATTGGACCAAGTAAAGGCCCAACCGCTAATAAGTAGATCGGAAAGATGAAGGGATCGAATGCAATCATTAAAAAAATTAGAGTCTTGCAGCCTAGAGCCATTACCTGATCTTTCGTGGCGAAAACGGGTGACGTTAAAGTCGCCACAAAAGATCCACAAATCGGTAATGCTTCCAGCAAAAGACATAAATTATACCCAAAAATTGTTGCAAAGATTGGCTGTAGAGGGCCGTATACCGAAACAATGGTGACGGTCCGATTGAATTCGATCCAGTGAAGGTTAACAACAAGAAAGAATTTAAGACGACGAACAGAAATGAGTTGGTAAAGAGCTGATAATAATACCCCCGCCAGAGTGGTTAGCATCAAGACTAACCCACTGGGTAATGAGGTTCCCCCCCAGCTTGCGGGTAATGGTGGGGGACAAAGAATTAAGCTTGGTTTCTTGGATGGAAATAATGTCACAATGGCTAGAGGAGAGCAATTGAAGAATAGCTTCCTGTTTAAGGGTGCTACCTAACCTCTAATGTTCCAAGAGATGTTAATCATAACTCCTTTAGAACTCACAAGCTTTAGAAATTTCTAATTGTCGAATACTATCAAAAGGATCAACCTTATCGTTGTCTACCATGGCACCCATGCGAGCGGCTAAGTGGTACATATCAACAGTAGACATGGAATCAAAATGGACTTGATAGATCGATTCGAGGTTGTTACAAACCGGATTATCCGCTTGGAATGGCGGAATTTCTAAGTTACGGATTTGAGCCGCAAGGGAGGCCTTAGCCCGGGGAGATAAGTGGAAGTCATTCTTGGCTCTTAACCGAGCACTAGAACGAATGAACGGAACCGAATTCCTTTTTTGTTTTCCAGAATTCTGACGTTTAGGGTATGAAGAAATGGAAGATTGAATAGAAACAATTGAAGAATTGGCACTACCAAGTTTGAGAATCGTAGTTTCAAGAAATGATTCCATATCCACATATGCCGATAGAGTCAGTTGGATGGGGACATCAGTAATAAGAGCAATGGGGTGAAGGGGGGAACCAGAAGCCTTGGTTAGAGACATAAGGCAAGAAACCACACCATCAAAAGGTTCGAACAGAACTAAAACAATGCCAAATTTCTGAAAATCGAAAATTCGCAAAGTAGTAGCAGAAGAAAATTTGACTAAGGAGATAGAAAGAGTACAATCGAGTGCTAACTGTGCTAAATCAGTAAAAGGGAAAACAATGGGAGGTACAGCAAGTACAGGAACGGAGCAGAGTACCTTGCACTCGGGGTGTGGCTGTGATAATTCCTTCTCCTCGTTAGTAAGAAGGTTGTCAGAATCCACCCCGGTCGGAGCAATCTGCTTAAGTGCCTTAGAAGATTTAGCAACAGTAGTCTCACCCGCCAATTTGGAGGAGGAGGAGGGTCGAGTGACAATTTGGAATTTATCCCAATCACCAACGAAGTGCGGGTTAACTGACCAATCAGACCACTTGCTAACAGGAGCAACATCGGCAGGGATAGAAGCAACAGTGGGAGGCTAGAGCTATGCCTGAAAAAGAAGAGGATGCCGTCGGCAGAGGACCAGCTGTAGACTTAGCCGGGAGCTGGCTGGAAGGTACAGGAGATGCCTTAGAAGAGATGGACGGGTTAATCCACACCAGGTTGGGAGGCTTTGAAGGAGAGAGTAAAGGTGGAGCTGCAGAAACTGGGGTGTGTGAAAGTGGAATTTTCACTTAGTGCGAGTCCCTCCCGTGATCGAGCTCTTGCCCTGACCCAGGAGCTTAGGGTGCGAGGGGTTGGGATTAGAAGAGGCCTCTTCCTTGAAAGTGGACAGAAAGGCAGTATTAGCAGCCACAACAGAGTGTACAGTGGTAACAGAGTGAATAGGTGGAACAATGAGCGGCAGAGAGACTGCATTAGGGGTTCCATGGTAGGACACTGAAATGGAGTAAATGGCCTCTCCTAACCTCAGGGTAAACGCATTAATACGCTCTTCTAGCGGAGGACATAAGTATTCCGCCTCAACTAGAAGGCAGCGTGAGGCAAGGAGAGACGAGGAAGAGGTGCAAGTAAGGTCACCGATGCACTTAGTCAAATCTGCCACCAACCGCGGGGACTCACAGAAGGGTGGTAAACCCAAAACAAAAACCTTTGTCAGACGCATTGAAGAGTAGGTGGAGGCATCCCCTCATACGGCCAATTCCGAAGCTTAAGAGAGACTTCTCCGATAGAGAAGGATTGGATAGACAATGGATCCATCAGGATTTTAGAGGAGGGGCACTTAATGACGATGTCCCTGTTGGAGCAAGCATTGACGGCCCAGGTCCAGTCAGAAACGTTGCAAGTGTTACACAAGAAAAGCATTTAAAGAAGAGTTTGAGAGAACCTCCAAACAAAGAAACAACACCATAACTAAGCAGATTTTCCTTCTTAGAAATCATCTCAGGAGAAAGATCACAAAAGACCCTCACAGTGGGATTAGGGGACATTGAAAGAGAAGCTCCCGAAATGAGTTGAGAAGCGGGAGGAGTGGGAAGAAAGGCAGAAGAATCCGAGAGCTTGAGCCTCTTGGGTCTAGGAGCCGGAGCTTCCGAGAGCTTAGCTTGTAGGGAGGGGAAATCAAGGGCGGACATCACTTGCTCTGGGATCGGAGATGCCAAAGGAAGACCCAGTAACTTTTGGAGAGAGAAGCAACGGTTCCTAGAATGGCCTAACTTGGGACAGAAGAGGCACTTCATCTTGGAAACACAAGAGAATTTGAGGTGCCCTGATTGAAGGCAGCGAAAACAGAGTAAGGGGTGAAAGAACGAGAGGGATAATGGGGAGAAGACGAAGTTGAGCGGGAAAAGGGACTAGAAGAAAGCCCTGGATGATTCTGGAAGGTGGGCCGGGAACCCACCATGGCCTTACTCTTAGAAATAGGAATAAAATTTCTTTTTTTACCACTTGGACCCATGAGTCGTCTGACGTAGGCCCACAGGCCATGATGACAGAGAAGTGAGATAGGCGCTTTTACACAAACAGTTACTGTAGCGATCAACAAGGAAAAATGAAAGTGGAAAAACCAAAAGCAAAGCTAAGGCTAAGAAAGCCAAGAACTGGCAGAAGAAAACCAGATCTGATCACAAACGCATCAGAACAGGACGCAGCAGTAATCGAATTAAAAGAGCAGCTGTAGCGCCTCGAATTCCTAACATAGGAACTCATGACACACTCTAGGATCTTTCTTCAAATGAGTCACAACATAACAAAAATTACAAAAAACTAAAACTTTTATTACATCAAATTGTTATTACAATGTCCAATGACTCACAACAATTACAAATTAATTGTTACAACAGGAATGTACACTAAATTTGGACAGTAACTTTCACTTGGATGCTTTTTCCTGCTTCTGCTTTCACGTGATCCCAAGTCGGCAGTCCTGCACTGATAACTGTGGGCACGTCAGTTGATTACAACTGACGAAATGTTACACCCGATTATCCTCTCTACGCCATAGTATAACGATTCCAACCTCAAAAAATACAAATAATATTTGATGCAAAGAAAAAGGTGATGTCAAACAAGTGTCGGTGTATGCCATGGCCTAAACTAATGCACACACTATGCACACATGCTCCTAAGGCTAATGCACGCTTGGTTGAAAGATATGCATCCCATTCTACACACCCCCCAACCAAACGACGTTCTTCAGTTTAATGGGGCTCGATCCCCCGCTATGCACCCTACTCTTGTGCTCTCTCCTATTTCTGATTTCAGTATGGTGAGGCTGTAGGCTTACCCTGCTAGTCACTAGTGGTGTCCAATCCTCATAGTTTTACCCACTATGTCCGGGACTCCAGTTCGCAGGCTTACCCTCCATGGCTGGTTAGTCGCAGGTTTACCCTGCTTGACTGAAACCATGGCTAGTTGCAGGCTTACCCTGCGTAGCTGTAATCAAATTGGCTTACCCGATATGTTGACTGTAATCCAATCGGCTTACCCGACATGTTGACTGTAATCCAATCGGCTTACCCGATATGTTGTCTCCCCGGACCTCACCAAAAGTTGATATACGGGCACCAGGGCTCCCTGCCGGAGGACTTAGGATCTTTCCCGTAGAGTCTCACTCTATGGGGACTTCCTCTAAAAACCTCGTATCGGTCAACAAAGGATATGACGGATATAAGGTTTCCCCAACTCCGCAACACTCATCCTTACACTAGAGCATAACTTGCAGTCGAAACAACGTCCCCCTGACAGGCGAACACCCTCGCTGGTGCCTGTCCTTACAAACAACCAAGACTCGATCTAGCCCTACCAAAGTATCAAGGCTACCTCACTCTAAGATTAAAGGTTAAGGTTGAATTCAATATTTGTTCTATCGACCGACTACTCGAACCATCACTCTAGCCAACTCTAATTCTTCTAGTTAGGCAATCTATCTACCATTTCCAAATCCCTAACTCGATAATCAACTTGCTTGCCATGATCAACTAGTTTAATTTCATCAGTAGGCTCTCCCTAGTTAGTCACCTTTATCAAAAATAGATCTCAACCCATTTCACACTAGGACTCAACTAGCCCTCTAGTCTGGCCCAAGAGTTGACCCGCCTCGGCCCACACTTGGCACGAACCCCCGGCGAATCGTCCCCATCGATTGCCGCAACCACATCGACGCTTAGAGTTTGATTGCAATCTCGGCCCGACCAATAAATAGCTTCCACTAAACTTAACGCTCCACAGTTCTCGACAAGTGGTAGCTCCAAACACAAACCATGGAATCCATCCATACACGGTGAGTACATCGGCGCACGAGTCATCTCCTCCAATGTGTTCGATGCGACACGGGTCTTAATCTACCCGTCTAGGTTTGTCAACAAGACTGAGTCCTAAAGTCTCAAAACTTAACCAACGTACCCCAACAAGGTACACCACACTAGGAGTAGGTCCTAATCCACGAATAACCAAAAAGGGTTCTAAGAGTCCTAAAAACAACAATTTGAGTTTCCAAACCGCAAGCATACACTTGGCCTTTATGCCAAAACGGAGTCATTCTCGGTCCCGTTCCCTTGAGGAATCGCGATCGGGCGCTCTCCATGCTTCTACTCATAGTAGACAGCAAGTACAAGCACACAATGGACATGAATTTCATCCTAAAGTGGTCTACAACAATACCCCAACATCCAATACAATTTTCACTTCAAAACATTGAACAATGTTGTCTATATCGGGGTCTACAAGCAACTATGGGCTACTCTTAGCAAGAAACTTTAGGTAACTTAAGTCCTAACCCAAGTACACATCTATAACATGAGTCTTGATCTCAAACAGCAACTCTAAGCCAACAAGATACAAGTTTAGACTCATCTCAATGATCATGGTGCAAAACAGTAAGTTGTAAGATTTATTGTGTTTCTATCGTCACTTGTAAAAATCATATAAAATCGCACACTTATCCAAATCATGATTTCTCGGTCGGTCTATGTGTCTACTAAAACTTCTTAGTTTCAAGTTCCTTCATATAAGATCGTTTACAAGGTCTTATGGTCCCATCTTTAACAAGTGTACAGACTTCCAGAATAGCAAATCAGATCAACACAGTCATGGGATAAAATTCATTTAAAATAGCATATGGTGTCAGATCATCATAAAATTTTAGAATCTAGTTCCTGACACATGATATTACAACACTTCCAAAAATCAAGTGATTATACCAAGTAGGTTTCCAATTATGTCCCTTTGAATGTCATCCAAAAACAGGACAGTAACAATAGCAGTTCTGTTTACTAAAATATCTAGCTCAGTTTGCATGATTTTATTGACATAACTCCAGTGGTCCAAATCTTATGAAATTTGAAACGTAGGTCTTAGATACATCCAACAATGACATAATAAAATTTAAGATCATTTCCATAAGCATGTAGTGAGATACAAGTCATTCTTTCCACAATAGTAACAATAAAAACTGCTTCATTCTATTCTGACCAGCATGCAAGTTCGTAATTTATTTTAATAGCAGAAAAAATCACAAAAATCCATAAAAATTACTGAAGGTGTACGACACCTATATGATCATCCTATAAAAATTTCAGATCAAAATTCCAAGTGGTGTTCATGCAATGAGCTACGGACTGACAATAAAAATTCATTCTTTAACAGGATTTTCTGGTTTGGGTTACTTAACACAAAACGAGCTATTCAAGTTCATTCTTAGTGCAGGCATGTCATTTTTCAGTCATCACAAACATCATTCAAGCATAAAAACAAACATAAGGTTAGAAACACCCACCTTAGCTTGTACCTTGTTCTTTTGCTTGTAGGTCCTCCTTCTTGTTTCCTATGGAACTCCTTGCTTCTCCTCTTTGCTTTGGCTTCTTGTTCTCCTTTTCCTTGGCTTCTTCTTTTTCTTCTCACTCCAAATCAGTAACTAGGGTATAGAGAATGAAGTTTGGAGGCTTAGGAAAGAGTAAGAGTTGTAAGAGAGAATGGTAGAAGGGATGGGGTTTTAAAACAAAAAGAGAAGAGAGGGAGAAAGGGGGTGTCCGGATTTTACAGGCATGGGGAAGAAGGAAAGGTGTCCCATCAAGCAAGAGATTGGCTCTCTTAGGTGGTGATGTGATGGGGTTCTTACAAAACTCATCATGGTGTTTTTTTTTTGTTCAAACCCTAACCCTAAACTCATTTTTTCTCTCTTTTTCCCTACACAAAGTGACCGGCCATTTAGGGCTTGTCCCACTTGATTGAGATCAAGTGTGATGGTTAGGTTTGTCTCATTTGGGCTCATAAGTCCAACTCAACATGTACATACATACACACACACACACACACATATATATATATATATATATATATATATATAGGGAAAGGATCTGTTGAGCACTCCTCTAGTGCCCACCGCGTGAACACTAGGCCTTCGGGCATTCATATCGAAAATCCGAACCGTTCACATTGATCTACACATCTAAATTAGTGTAAATATGTAAAATCAAATCATTTGAAATTCATTTGCCCATTCATTGAAGTGTTACAAAATTGTGTGGCTGAAAATCATTGTTTTTATAGTCACATGATGGATGGGCAAATGAATTTCAAATGATTTGATTTTACATATTTAGACTAATTTAGATGTGTAGATCAATGTGAACGGTTCGGATTTTCGATATGAATGCCCGAAGGCCTAGTGTTCACGCGGTAAGCACTAGAGGAGTACTCAACCAATCCTTTCCCTATATATATATATATACACACACACACACACATATTCGTATGCACAATGTAGGCTATTAGTGAGAAAAATAATTTCTTTAACCAAAAATATAATTTTCACAACTAGTAGAGCTCAGGTCATTTACAAGACGCATTCGTCAAAAATCAGGGTGTTACAGCAGCAAATAATTTGAATAAGAAAAACAACAAAACTCGAAACCAATTAAAAACTTCAAAAAAGACCACATTAGAATAGCATGCCATAAATTGAAAGCGAAAGGGGAGAGGGAGGGAACAACTTACAGTGATCGGATAAAAAGCGCCTTGAGGGTAGGGGAAGGAAATCGCACCAAACCCGTCCGACAAATTAGACCACCAAACTAGCCCTGGAGAAGCAACGGTAATGAAAGGCGCCCTTGGAGGATAAAACCACGATAAAGGAAACGAACGGAAGAACGGGGTCGCCTTGAAGAAACGATGGGAACAAATAGAAGAGAGAGGCCCCTTCAAACAGCAAAAGACTTGCGGTAAAGAAGAAGGAGGCCGCTTCACAATGGAAGAGAGAGGAAGGGGAGAGCAGACGTTGCAGGGAGGTAGACGTAGGGGCCCAAAGGATTGGGAGGCCAAGATAGCATCCAAACGAAAATGGGGAAAATTAGAAGGGTTTGTAGAGGCAGAAAAGATACACAACTTTAACAATGGGAGGAGAAGAGAAGGATGGAGCGAGGAAGTGGATCTGGTCGTTGAAAGTTAGGAGGCTGAAGGAGGATATTTTGGGTTTCCTTATGAAAGCTAGCAATTTAAGCTGCTAGGTCAAGTTCAGACTTGTTAAAACTCATTTATGATGAGATTACTAACAAGTAGGATGCAGAACGCAAATACAAACAAGTTGACATGGTAATTCGAGGAAATTATATATGTAATTGGAGGAAATTATGGTAAGATTCAGCAAGGATGTGTTCACAGACTTGTAAATTTGCCTGCATAATTTTATCAAATGAAACCCAATTCAATAAAAGTCTAGGCAAATTTACAAGTTAGATAAATCAACAGTCATGTAAACAATTCCTGTCCACTATCAAATTGTAGTTGTATGACGTTGTATGTGCACTAAACCGAGTTGTGACAAACTAGATGTTTAGAACCTTATGTTTGCTTATTTATTGTATATCAACATTATGGTTGTATTTTCGTGGGAAATTATATCAACAGTCATTATACCATTCTCCCTGTCTATAACAAATAGAAAGTTTTGAAATACAGTCATATTCATAGAGTTGAAGTAACTCAGAGATATGCTACGGCGATTTCACATAATATTATCCTCGCTAACCACAACTTCAAACTGAAACTGAGGCATCTGTGTACTGCTGAACAGTTAGGGGGAAAAGGCATTACAGAGTAATAGATAGCATCCTAAAAAGAATTGTGTTAAGCAAATAGTACCATAATAGCCTATACTAAATCCAAACTAACACTGTTTAGTTGTAAGAACCATGAACGCAACCTACATGCACTGCATATGCAATATTGATCTAGCACCTATTACACCATCAGCCGAATCAAGATACTCTACAATAAGTATTTTAAAGGAGTTGTTAAAACAAAAACTATTTTACTGATCTAAATGCCCATCAATGCATAAAGACGTGTTTTATCTCAAAGAACTTTGATGAACACTTGAAAAGTGCATTAGAAACTCCAAATAATTCTATCAACGCGAAACCGAAACTGGAATATACGGCATGAGAGATAACTTAAAGATCATACCAGACATGGTGTTGAGTCCATTGAAACAAGTCCTAACAAAGGAAACGCCTTGCTGAGACGAGATGGTCTTTCTTGTACCGTCAACACCATGATCAATGAGAGGCTCCTCCAAATCAACACCTTTGTCGCCATTAATGTCTGTCAAAATGCCAGCATTGATATTTGCATCTGGAGAGATGAGAGAGGATTTAGAGTTGATTGCCATCTCCCCTCTCTTCTCTCTCTTGACCTATTCTAACCTGATAAGGGTGTATTGGATTGGAATTCGAAAAGAATTTAAAAGAATGTGAAAATCCTAGTGTATTCTATTAGGATTTTAAAGAAGTTTATAAAAGTCACAGTGTATTCAATTGAGACTTTAAGTGATTCTATTCAATTCTCGGTGTATTCAATTGAGATTTTAAATGACCCCATTCAATTCTCGGTGTATTCAAAAAGTTAATGATTTTGGTAGAATTGAGAATTTGGAGGATTTAGATGGAATCTAAGCCTTTGCAATCTTCACCTTCTATGTAGAAACTTTTAAGTCATTGGTGAGTATGGTTTTGTTTCATGTAAATATGCCCCAAATTATCTCCAAATAAACCCAAACCCTATAATCCCCTTCTCTCTCCATCGTCTTCTTCCTCCTCTCATTTACCTACAGACACCCTCCTCTGCTGCTACCCCACTCTCCTCTACCTCCCGACCTCCGATCCCCACGTAGAGGCCTAATTCAACCCAAACCCTAATTCAACCCAACCACCGATCCCCACGCAGAGGCCTCCATCCGCCTACTGAAAGACAATGGAATCAATTTCAATCAAAATCAACGCGATGGAGTTGATTCAAAAATATTCTCAAGATTGCTATGGCATAAATTGGTTTCTCATTGCAGGTACAGGACGAAGTGGATAACGTTCCATGGTTTGTATGATGTGGCCTATATAGTGAAACTGTTAACTGGAAGACCTATGGTGCAGAAACAACGAATATTGATTTAATGAGGAGATGTGGTAGAGTTATGATGCCTAACGGGAGAGTTTGTGCTCCTTATAGATCTCTTGCTCCATGACTTTGGTTACCGGGTGTTATTAGTTATTATTATTTTATGCTATTTCAGAATGTTAAAACAGCGAGTATTGAGTCTATGGACTCATCAACAACTCTCTCATGTAGGGCTAATTTTTTTTTTTTACTTTTGTTTATGTGGGTGTCCTTCTAGTACTTCAGAAAAAGCTTATGAGAATGATATTTTTATGACTTACGAGGTGCCTTGATATTTATTCGTACTACTCTTATGAGAATGACTATCTTGTGTAGGAAATGAACTAATTATAAAGTTTATTTTCATCGAATTCCTTCGAATTCCATCGAATTCATAATAAGAATTCTATCAAACTATTTTAAAATCCTTATAAATCACAGTCAAAGTTTTAGGTGAATTCTCCATGAATCCCTTAAATACTGGGATTCTCAATTCTTTTAAAATCTTTTGAAATCTCAATTCAATACACCCCTGTAAAACTTTTTTTCTCCTTTTTTCTAGTTAGGATTTCAACAGATATATATACATTGTAATTATATTTATTTAATTATTTATTTATTTAACTCTTGATTCGAATATAAGGAATCAAAAATTTTCCTAATGTTTAAATTTAAAATATTGGTGCAGCTGAAATGTATATACTGATAAGAGAATTAAACTAGTCATTATCTCTTTACTTAAAAGGGAGTTCTGTTTTGAATTTCAAGTATACAAATAGATGGTTACAGGCTTACAGCTTGAAACAGATTTACATACATCACATAATTTTAATCGTCCATTAATTATTCCTGGTATTCTATATCAGTTATCAACTTAAATCAACCAACCATTCAAAACATTCAACAATATATTTTTAAATGGAATCTATGTTGAATTCTAACTGCGGAATAAACTCAACAACAACGACGAGATGCAAGTGTTAGAACTCGAATTTATAAATAAGAGAAAATCCCAACAGAAATTGCGAAAAAATGAAATACAGGAAATGAAACAATAAATTAAAGACTTTGCACAGAGTCAAGACTGATAATCTCTCTCCTTAAAGCAGAATTCGCCCCGTAGTGTGACGGTGGCCGGCGAATTGCTTCCCAAGATACAACTGTACCTTCTCTGAAGAGCAGCACTCTTGCTTCAGAGATTCAGCGAACTGTTGTCTGTGATGTACTCTCAGTTGACACTGACACAGAGGAGAAGAAGAGGAATAATGATGAAAAAACCCTTACTGTATAACATACTCTGTCTGGATTTATAGAGGAAAATTGGAGACTGGAGACTCTTCAGATGCCATTACTCTGTAACAGCAAAGTAATGGAGACCCTTCAGATTCATAACTGGTGAGCCATTACTCTGCTGTTACAGAGTAATGGGCACCAATTACTGAATCTGAAAAGCCTTATCAGTTCAGTAGGGGAAAAGTTTTCTGTCTGGGCAAAACAAAACAAAAAATTTTAAGCCAGACCAGGCCAAGCCAAGCTGAGCTGAGGCTGAGGCCGAGGCCGGAGCCGGGCCGGGCCGGGCCCGCGCGCATGTTTGTATTTGTCATTTTGGCTAAGTCCTCTCTCCACTATACGTTAGTGGTAACCCCCGGGCCATGCCTTTAGTCCAGTTTTCTAGTATATATGCTAGAAAAAATCTTTCCCAATTTCCGATATGGGACTATCCATTTTCTCCAAGTTGCCAAGTTAGTATATTTCAAGTACCCAACTTTGGACCAATATTTCTCATTCATACGGAATTCGTTTTTGGCAAGTGAGTACACTACGGAATAGTACTCGTCGAGAGGACGGAATAGTACTCGTCGAGAGGATCGCAATCCACTCATTTTTTGGTGCCGCCGATGGTCGGAGCCTGCCGGAATCCGGCCCGGAAAACTGCAAAAATTAATTCCAACAATCCCCCACATGACTGGAAATTACCATACCATGTAATCCAGACACGACAGAAAAACAAAAAAATGACAGAAAGACACTGAGAGTACAATCGGAAAATCACTGCATCAGGAATGGTGGTAATTTTTCAACTTTGAACCACCCTTAGTAATTAGCTATCGGATTCACTTGACCAGGTAGTGATCATGATGTCTTGAACTACCCGGGCTTTGATGTGAACCTTGACAATAACTATCACACAGTTTCATCTTCTCACAGAACTAAGTTCTCTTGTTGTATTCATTTTGGCCTTGAACATCCCTGGTTAATCGTGAGTGAACTTGGAGAATTTAGCCTCTCTTCATTCTCCTAGATACGGCCCCATTTCACACTCACAAGGTGATTACCCATAAAGAGTATCCTGCTATACCCCACTTTTATTTCAAAGCTATGGGAATCATTAAAAGCCAAGCTTATCTTAACTCTTTGCAGGCAGCACTGTTTTATCATCCTAAGAGTGGGTATGAGATTTTAATCTCTCAGTGCTTCCATCGATTCAACAAGATTTAGTTGTCCCTTTGAACCTAGATCTTGGGATCTCCAATTCCTAAGTAGGGTTTCCATCAAGTATCCTCTTTTGTCATAGGCTTTAAACTCATTCCTCTTGATGATCTCATAACCTGCTCTCGCGACAGACCTTTAGTAAATGGATCCGCTAGGTTGTCGGCCAATTTTATATATTCTATAGAGATTAATCCATTTGAGAGCAGTTGTCTAATGGTTTTGTATCGCCTTCTGATATGACGAGACTTACCATTATACATACAACTCAGTACCCGTGCTATAGCCGATTGGCTGTCACAGTGTACACATAAGGCAGACACTGGTTTTTTCTACATAGGAATATCCTCTAAAAAGTTTCGAAGCCATTCTGCTTCCTCTGCCGCTTTGTCTAAAGCAATAAACTCAGATTCCATGGTGGATCTGGCCATAGCGTTTGTTTAGAGGATTTCCATGACACAGTTGCACCACCAAGTGTGAAGACATATCCACTTGTGGATTTTGAGTTCTTAGAGTCCGATATCCAGTTGGCATCACTGTAGCCTTCCAGTACTGCTGGATATCTGGTGTAATGCAGCGCATAACTCTGAGTATGTCGCAAGTAGTTCAATACTCTAGTTATTCCTTTCTAGTGACTTCGTCCTGGATTACTCGTGTATCGGCTCAGTACATTTACCGAATGTGCTAGGTCCGGTCTTATACAATTTGTTAGGTACATCAGACTACCGATTACACGTGCATATTTTATTTGTGATATGCTTTCGCCTGTGTTTTTGAACAAGTGAAGACTTGGTTTGACGGGACTTTTTGCTATCCCATTGGAGTAATTTTTGAATCTTTCAAGTAGTATCTCAGCATAATGAGTTTGAGACAAAGTGATCCCCTCAGATGTCCTGGAAACTGTGATTCCTAGTATGACATCTGCAACTCCCAAATCTTTCATGTCAAACTTGCCACTAAGCATGCTCTTAGTTTGTTTGATAATGTCGTTATTGCTTCCAATAATGAGCATGTCGTCTACGTACAGACAGACCAGAATATATCCATTTGGAGTATCTTTGATGTAGATACACTTATCGCATTCATTTATTTTGAAACTATTTGACATCATAACATTTTCAAATTTTGCATGCCACTACTTTGGAGCTTGTTTCAGACCGTACAGAGATTTTACAAGCCTGCAAACCTTGTTTTCCTTTCCAGGAACTACGTAACCCTCAGGTTGTTTCATGTATATTTCTTCTTCTAAGTCTCCATTTAGAAATACAGTTTTAACATCCATTTGATGTATTTCCAGGTTACGTAGAGCTGCAATAGCTATCAACATTCTTATGGATGTTATTCTTGTAACTGGAGAATATGTATCAAAGAAATCTAGGCCTTCCTTTTACCTAAATCCTTGTACCACAAGTCTTGCCTTATGCTTCTCTATTGAACCATCTGGTTTCAATTTTTGTTTGAAAATCCATTTGCATCCTAGATCTTTACATCCAGAAGGCAAGTCGACTAACTCCCATGTATGATTTTGCATAATGGAGTCTATTTCACTTTTGATTGCTTCCTTCCAGATAGGAGCATCGGGCATAGACATGGCTTCCTTGAAAGTTCTGGGCTCATTCTCTAACAGAAAGACCGTCATAAAGTCAGGACCAAATGATTTTGATGTTCTAGCCTGTTTACTTCGTCTAGGCTCATCAGTATCATGTTCTGGTTCATCAACTAAAGTGCTTGCATTCCCTTGTTCACGTGTACGTTTGGGGTACGTAGTATCCTTGCACGAAAACAAGTGTTCAAAGACGGAAGCATTCCTTGATTCCATTATTGTATCACATGGATATCCTGTAATATCCCGGACGGATATTACCATATACAAATTATTATTTTATTATTATTTTATTATTATTTTGTTTTAATTCCAAAATTAGAATATTTTGGTGATTTTCACCCGGTTTGCTCCTAGACATTATCTGTATCCAGATATCGGTCAGTATATATCCGTATTGTATCAAATTGATACCGTGATCTTCCGAACTAATAATAAAATTTATTTTATTATTATTTCCAAGATTTAATTATTTTTATACGGATTATGCGAAGATTTCCGGCATACGGACATATATGCGCACGTACGAGTAGTATGTCGATTAGTGCATTATACGAATTGTGTGTTGTGTATTTTTGGACTAGGTGTTTATCTTATTATAACAACCTAATTAGAGGGTTAGGGTTTGATTAGGAGGCTTAATCTAGGATTTTTGTATGCATAAGAAGATTAAGTAAAAACCCTTACTAGAAGATATCTCTCCCACATAACACGTCCACCACACCACACCTCCACCACACCATGACCTCCACTAGAAGAATCCGGCCCCAATTTATGGGAGGGGTTTTGTGAAAAATTGTGTGTGCATATTTGCACTATCCACCTTCTCCTCCACCTATAAATAACCCTTCATTCTCCTCCTTCTCTCATTTTAGAAAACAAAAGAAAGAAAGAAAGAAAGGAAAAGAAAGAGAGAACAAATTAACTTGAGAGTTTTGTTTTGTAGGGTCTTAGAAGAGTTCTAAAAAGCTTAGAGGAAGGAGAAGGTAGCTAGCAAGTTCTTCCAACAAGTTAGATAAGGTGGGGGTTTCTTCATGCTTTCTTTGTTTGATTGTTTGTTTGTTTGTTTGGTTGGTTGTTTGACTTCTTCTTCTCATCCTCTTGTTTTGTTTTCTTTGAGTTTTGTTGAGTGTGTTGTTGTGTGAGAATGTAGTAAGAAGTAAAAGAGAAAAAGAGTAGTAGTATCTACTAAAATACATAAAGATCACACCTTTAAATTTGTAGTTGTTGTTTTGTATGTTATTGGACTAAGAACTCACATATTGCATAATGTTGGACATACAACCATTGTTGGTTGTAGGACTTAAAACACATAGCATATGAACATTCTTTTACAACCATTGTGGGTTGTAGGACTTGATTAAACATTGGACTAAGAATAAAAGCATATGTACTAATTAAAAAGATCTTTCTTTTTATTTTGATCACTAGTTGTAGTTAATTAAAAAGATCTTCTCTTTTTATTTTTGATCACTAGTTGTAACTAATTAAAAAGATCTTTCTTTTTATTTTGATCACTAGTTGTAACTAATTAAAAAGATCTTTCTTTTCATTTTGATCACTAGTTGTAGCTAATTAAAAAGATCTTTCTTTTTATTTTGATCACTAGTTGTAGTTAATTAAAAAAATCTTCTCTTTTTATTTTTGATCACTAGTTGTAACTAATTAAAAAGATCTTTCTTTTCATTTTGATCACTAGTTGTAGCTAATTAAAAAGATCTTTCTTTTTATTTTGATCACTAGTTGTAGTTAATTAAAAAGATCTTCTCTTTTTATTTAATCACTAATTGTAGCTATTAAAAAGGTCTTTTCTTTTTATTTTGATCACTAGTGTAGCTATATAAAAAAGAGATCTTTTCTTTTTGTAAAGTAAAATAAAATAAAAAATGATCTTTTCTTTATCACTAGTAATAATAAAGATTAGTAAGCAACTAAGTAGTAGTAAGCTAAAATAATAAGTAGTAGTATGTAATAAAATGAAGTAGTAGTAGCATGTATGTTGATTAATAAGGTAGTAGTAATAGTAGTAAGTTGTATGTTGTGATTTCTATGAGAATGAGTAGTAGTAATAGTAGTAAGTTGTATGTTGTGATTTTTTTATGAGAATGAAGTAGTAGTAATAATAGTAAGTTGTATGTTGTGATTTTGATGAGAATGAAGTAAGTAGTAGTAATAGTAGTAAGTTGTATGTTGTAGTAGTAGTAGTAGATAATTATGTTTTGATTAAAATAGGAGTAGTAGTAGTAGTAAAATGTTGTAGGATTGCTTCTAAAAATATTTAGAAGTCATATTCATGCTACTAATATTGTAGGATTACTTCTAAAAATATTTAGAGGCCATATTCATGCTACTAATATTGTAGGATTACTTCTAAAAATATTTAGAGGCCATTTCCATGCTACTAATATTGTAGGATTACTTCTAAAAATATTTAGAAGCCATTTCCATGCTACTAATATTGTAGGATTACTTCTAAAAATATTTAGAAGCCATTTCCATGCTACTAATATTGTAGGATTACTTCTAAAAATATTTAGAAGCCATTTTTATGCTACTAATGTTGTAGGACCACTTCTAAAAATGTTAGAAGCCCTGTTCATGCTAAATTAGTTCTAAAAATATCCTACATGTTTCCATGCTTAGATAGTTGTAGGAGATCTTCTAGAAATATTTCTTCATGTTTTATGTTTAGATAATTGTAGGATGTTTTCTAAAGAAGTTCTATCATGCTTATGCTTAGAAAATTGTGGGATTAAATCTAAAACATATCCCATCATGCTTTATGTTTAACAATGTTGTAGGATTTCTCCCCAAAATATCCTACCATGTTTTATGCTTAGTTAGTTGTAAGATTGATCCTAAAAAATATCTAGCATGCTTAATGATGTTAGAATGTTGTAGGACAAAATCTAAAAGTTTCCTACCACATTTAGATTCACTCATTCATGCTTAGAATGTTGTGGGACAAATTCTAGAGTTTCCTACCATGCTTAGATTCACTCATTTATGCTTAACAATGTTGTAGGATGCAATTTAGAGTTTCCTATCATGTTTAGTAATTTATTTGTGCTTAGAATTTGTAGGATTCATTTCTAAAGTTCCTATCATGTTTAGTGATTTATTTATGATTAAAATGTTGTAGGATTCATCCTAGGAATTTCCTACCATGTTTAGCACCTTAATTATGCGTAGAATGTTGTAGGATGCAATCTAAGAGTTTCCTACCATGCTTGGATTAATTTCATCATGTTGGGGATGTTGTAGGATCCATAATAAAAATTACCTACCATGTTAGTTTAATTGTAGGTATGTAATATACCATGCTAGTTAATTACAGGTATGTGATATACCATGCTAGTTAATGGTAGGCATGTGATATACCATGTTAGCTTAATGGTAGGTAAGAAATAGACCATGCTAGTTTTAATTGTAGGCAAGATCTAGGCCATGCTAGCTTAATTACAAGTAAGTGTATGCCATGATAGCTTAATGGTAATTAAGTTGTATGCCATGCTGGTTTATATGAATACTCATGTTTACATGGTACCCATGCTTAGATAAGTGTTTGTTCATGCTATAATAGTAGATGATCATGCTTCATACTAAGTAAGTAGGTACCATGCTAATTATTGATCACGTTAAGTTAATGATATCCATACTATGATATTCATGCTTAGATTAAAAGAAACTACCCACGGTTAGTTGGAGTGACCTTATGTTATGTTCTATGCCATGCTAAAGTTCAAGTATATGCTTAGAACGTTGTAGGAATAATGTTAGAATACCTACTATACCTTGGAATGTTGTATGTTATATTAGTTATCTACCCATGCTTGGGTGGTAGTGATTGGTTTTGATAAGTAGTAGGCTTTCATGCCCAAATTGTAACCTATGCTTGACTATGGTGGACTTCATGTCTAGGTCGTAGTGATTTTACGCTTAAGCTCGATGTAAGCACAAGCATCAATCACATTCATACTTAAGAGTATCATGGTGAGTGGTTGTGTTATATGTTTAGATTATCGTAGGAAGATGCTTGTGATTGAATGCCATACTTAAGGCGCTATAGGTTAGGAAGACCACTAGTGATAGTTGGTCCGATAAAGGCCGTTAGGTCGCCTTCGGATTCTTCCTTAGTAGAATACCGACCATAAAATATTAGTAGATTCTTCTGTTGCTTCTAACCATAGAAGATTAAGTTGTTAGTAAGCACGTTTGGTTGCTTTAAGATTGATTACCTGTATGGTTGTTTGCACATGGTCATGCTCGTACGTGGCTCGACTGGCCCGTACGTAGCCGTGGGTCTCATACGTAGCTTAGTTGGCTCGTATGTAGGTTGTTGTCTCATACGCGGCCCGACCGGCCCGTGCGTAGCTGTTGGTCTCATACGCAGCTTATTTGGCTGGTATGTATGTGGTTATCTCCTACGAGGCCCGCCTGGCCCGTAGGTAGTTATTGTTTCATGCGTAGCTTAGTTGGCTCGCATGTGGTTATTACTCGTGTATAGCTTGTTAGCTAGTACACAGTTAGTTGCGCTCGTCTAGGGTGATGTTACCACCCTAAGGGCTATCGACCATCAAGACACATGTTCTTACCCTAAGGAACTGTGGAGGAGTCACTTCTTGGGTACCGTCGAATCTTAACCAGGGTAGGTTAGTCGAGGACCGGAGTATAGACGGAATCCAAGTCTAGGGAAGCGGCGTGCATGTATATTCGCACGGCCAAAGTCTTGGATCGATGAGCCACGAACCAGGTCCTGAGGGATTCTGGTAAATCTAGGTTGAGCGGCCCAGTAGAGTTGCCTTGCGAAGCCTAATTTAAGGCCTAGCACGTTGTGTTATAATATCGTCATCCCTAGGATTGTTCGAGTCAGGGACATCACTAGGATAGTGACTTATAAGGATCAGTTTACTTAAACCCTTTTGCCGGGAGAGAGGGGTCAGTTGTAGGGGGTCCCGACACTAACTCGTCTCTTGAGGCAGATCATAGGTGGTGTACCGGGTTGTACCTTCCCGTCAAAGGGATACGTACGGTGTCGTCTCACAAGTTGAGGACACGGGTTGCGTATCTCGCTCTGTTAATTCCTGAGGTACCGTGGCTGGGGGTGCCGCAGGATGCATTGTGCAGTCCTGTGCTTGCTAGACCCCAGAGGGTGCCGCAGGGTAGGCTTCGTGCTACCCTGCGCTTGCGAAACCCTATAGTTTGATTTTGTTGTGACGCCCGATACATTGGGTTCGTCTATTTGAGAGAGGTCCGGTTGGCCGGGTCGCAGTGGCGAACATAGACACCACTGGCGAAATGCAACAGTGGCACATGACCACATCTGCAGCCTCATTAGCCACGTGTAGTTGTCGGGAACAGGTTGAGTACAATTAGAATTCTTAAACGCGGATTCAATCCCTATATATGGAGAAACGGCTTGAGATGGAGTCGCATGTAGTATGGGCTGCATGTTGCTTTCGGAAACTTGCTGACATTAGAATAGGAAGTGTCCTAGTTCTATTTAAATATCGCATTTGAGTCTAGTCATAGCACTCACGTACACTTAAACTACACCATTGCTATATTTTGTATATTGTTTGGAAGATTCGCTGCTATATGATCCGCCTTTAAGCGTCAGTGAATACTGACGTCCCCACTTCCATAGGTACTGGATCGCCGAAGTACAAAGGCAAAATTCAGGAGGACTCAAGGCAAGGAAAGCAAGGAGTCAGTGTTATGTTTAGTTCCGCTGCAAAATATGTATTGATTATGTATTAGATGAGAAATACTCTGATGAAAGATGTTGAAGGTTGTAATACTTAGAATTGTAAAGGTAATACTGTAACTCTATTGTAAGGTATTACAGTTGTACAATATTCAGACTTGTAACGTATTGTGTATTGAATAAAAAAGTTTTAAATTCTCCTGTTTTTTTCTGTGTATTGTGACTTATTGAAGAAAAGGTCTTGGCTCGTGTCACGGTTTTCCAGTATGGGAAATCGGGGCGCTACATATCCGGTATATCCGATTTGTATACCAAGAACCGATATGCACTACTGTTGTGTGCATAGCCTATAAATATGCAATCAATCGTCTTAGGTCCGATGGTGACCTGTTTCGGGTTAGGTACTGCCACTTTTGCTAGACACCCCCACACTTTGAGGTATTTATACGAAGGTAAGTTACCTTTCCATAGTTCATACGGTGTCTTGCCGGTTTTCTTGTGAGGTATTTTGTTGAGAATGTAGTTGGCAGTCAGCAACGCTTCCCCCCACATGTTTTGGGGTAAGCCAGAATTCAACAACAAGGCATTCATCATCTCCTTTAGAGTTCGGTTCTTGCGCTCGGCAATACCGTTTGATTCGGGTGAGTAAAGAGCGGTTGTCTGATGAACTATTCCATGTTCTGAGCAGAACATGTTAAATGGTGCATCATATTCTCCTCCTCTATCACTTCTAACGATTTTAATCGTTTTGCCAAGTTGATTCTCAACCTCAAGTTTATATTCTTTGAATTTATCCAAAGCCTCATTTTTGCTATGTAACAAATATACATAACAGAATTTTGTGCAATCGTCTATGAAAGTCACAAAGTACTTTTTGCCACCTCTGGTCTGCACATATTTTAAATCACACAGATCCGTGTGAATTAGACCTAGAGTTTATGTGTTTCTTTCTACAGAACGTGATGGAGTTTTAGTGAGTTTGGCCTCCGTGCAAACTTCACATTTTTCTGAGTTATCTACCTTAAATTTTGGTAGCAAATTCATGTTAATTAATCTACGCATAGAATTGACATTAACATGGCCTAGTCTTTCATGCCAAACAGAAGAAGACTTAACAACATAGGCAAATTATTTCATTAACTTTGGGAACAGCAGGAACAATAGTTTTAGGGATGACTGTCATTACATTAAACTTGAACAGTCCATCCTTTACATATCCTTTACCCAAGTATACCCCATTCTTAGACAGTACAAAATTATCAGAAACAAGAACAACCTTAAACCCATTCTTGCTTAGCAAAGAATCTGATATCAAGTTCTTTCTAATATCTAGAACATGCAGCACATTTGTGAGTGTTAGCTCTTTGCCTGAAGTCATTTTCAGCACTATCTTCCATGTTCCTTCAATTTTGGAGGTGGAAGAGTTTCCCATGAACAACTGTTCATCTTTGTTGCACTTCCGGTATGAGGCAAACATTTCCTTGTCCGAGCAGATATGCTTGGTGGCCCCAGTATCGTACCATCATTCACGAGGATTACCCCCACAAGATTTACCTCTGATACTACAGCACAGAGGTCCAGGTCAGAGAGACCAGTGGACAAGTTCTCAGCTATGTGTGCATGGGATTTTTCATTCCCTTTTACATGTCCTGTTCCTGAACGATTACTGTCCTTACTGCGGCACTCAGAAATTTTGTGCCCCAGCTTACCACACTTGTGGCATTTCCCAGCAAACCTCTTTGCAAGAGGTTTTTTGTTTGAGGCATGTGGCAGAAACTTTCTCTTCTTGCCCTTCTGTTCGTGCTCCACCACATTGGCCTTTTTTATGGACTGATTTCCATAGGACCTGTCAGCCTTGCGATTCACTTCTTCGATCCGCAACCTGACAATGAGGTCTTCAAGAGACATCTCCTTTCGCTTGTGTTTGAGGTAGTTCTTGAAATCTTTCCATCCAGGTGGAAGTTTTTCGATGAACGCTGCAACCTGGAATGGTTCGCACAGCGTCATATTCTCTGCAACAATATCGTGCATTATAACCTGCAGTTCTTAGACTTGACTCACCACAGTTTTGGAGTCAATCATCTTGTAGTCCAGAAATTTGCCGACAACAAATTTCTTGGACCCGACATCTTCTGTTTTGTACTTCTTTTCCAAAGACCCCCACAGGAGTTTGGATGTCTTGCAGACACAGTAGACGTTGTACAGGGGTCTACCAAGCCATTCAGGATGTAGTTCCTGCAGAGGTAGTCACCCTGAGTCCACGCATCAACTGCAGCAACGGAGTGTGCATCCATTAGCGCCAGCATCGGGGCAGATTCAGTGAAGAATCTGTCCAGCTTCAATGTGGTTAGGTAGAACTACATCTTCCCTTGCCACTTTTTGAATCCAGTTCCATTGAACTTCTCCGATTTTTCTCCCACGGTTATGTGCGTGTGCAGAACGACCGAATGTGCTGCAACCGATTGTGCAGTCACATTTTGGGTCACCGGTGTTTCGGTACTGATAAGCCCACTGGCAATATTACTTGGTGTGTTCTCCATGTTCTTATCTGAAACAGCAGAGTAACAGAACTCGTTAGTTGTTTTTTCCGAATCGATAATCGCACCTGTAAATAAACTTCACAAAACTGTTAGAATCAGTGAGGAAGAAATTCTGCTTTAAGATTATTAGAACTCGAATTTATAAATAAGAGAAAATCCCAACAGAAATTGCGAAGAAATGAAATACAGGAAATGAAACAGTAAATTAAAGACTTTGCACAGAGTCGAGACTGATAATCTCTCTCCTTAAAGCAGAATTCACCTCGTAGTGTGACGGTGGCCGGCAAATTGCTTCCCAGGATATAACTGTACCTTCTCTGAAGAGCAGCACCCTTGCTTCAGAGATTCAGTGAACTATTGTCTGTGATGTACTCTCAGTTGACACTGACACAGAGAAGAAGAAGAGGAATAATGATGAAAAAACCCTTACTGTATAACATACTCTGTCTGGATTTATAGAGGAAAATTGGAGACTGGAGACTCTTCAGATGCCATTACTCTGTAACAGCAAAGTAATGGAGACCCTTCAGATTCATAACTGGTGAGCCATTACTCTGCTGTTACAGAGTAATGGGCACCAGTTACTGAATCTGAAAAGCCTTATCAGTTCAGTAGGGGAAAAGTTTTCTGTCTGGGCAAAACAAAAAAAAAATTTAAGCCAGACCAAGCCGAGCCGGGGCCGGGGGCGCGCGCGCGCGCGTGTGTTTGTTATTTTGGCTAAATCCTCTCTCCACTACACGTTAGTGGTAACCCCCGGGCCACGCCCTTTAGTCCAGTTTTCTAGTATATATACTAGAAAAAATCTTTCCCAATTTTCGATATGGGACTATCCATTTTCTCCAAGTTGCCAAGTTAATATATTTCAAGTACCCAACTTTGGACCAACATTTCTCATTCATACGGAATTCGTTTTTGGCAAGTGAGTACACTACGGAATAGTACTCGTCGA
Organism: Hemerocallis citrina; assembly: GCA_017893485.1. Taxonomy (NCBI): domain Eukaryota; kingdom Viridiplantae; phylum Streptophyta; class Magnoliopsida; order Asparagales; family Asphodelaceae; genus Hemerocallis; species Hemerocallis citrina. The sequence goes on from CM030363.1 coordinate 58,785,563, forward strand.
GAGTATCGTAATCCACTCATTTTCCGGTGCCGCCGGTGGCCGGAGCCTGCCGGAATCCGGCCCAGAAAACTGCAAAAATTAATTCCAACAGCAAGAACTATAGAATCAAAACAAGAGAACAAAGAATAACCAAAAGCAACACACAAGTGTTGGATCCTGTAGGCTAAGCAACAAACACTAGAGGGGGGGTGAATAGTGTTTATCAAAAATAAATTGCGGAATAAATAATTTCTCTCGGCACAGTCGACTTAGTGGTGAACCAGTCGACTGATATAGCAAAAATAAAATAAATTTAAACTCTCGATGCAGTCGACTTATAGATAAGGCAGGCGACTGATAAAGCAAAGAGAACAACTAATACAAGACTGAGCAGTCGACTGATACGAATCTGAGTCGACTGGCCAGACAAGTTTTGCAGAGTTTAAATAAGTAAAAGTAAATACAAACACAAGATAATCAAACACAGAGTACACAAGATATATCCTGGTTCGGTCCTCCCGACCTACATCCAGTCCCCAAGCAACCCACTTGAGATTTCCACTATTCTTGAAAAATTACAAGAATACCCTACGGCGTTACGACAACAACCTTGTCTAACCCGTAGTCCTTTCTCTCAACCAGAGAAAGCAACCCACTCTACTACCAAGAGTGAAAAAGACACTGACTCTACAACCAAGAGTCAACAACCACTCTCCAACCGAGAGCAAAGGTACAAGAAGAATTTTTACAATCAACCTATAGCCTTGTTGGTGTATGTGTTGATGCACGAGGCTAAATCACGAGGTTGACTTCTATACTCAGTCCAGAGCGAATTCAATGTTATACTGGACTGAATGTAGAGAACCAAAGTGTATGAACTTTGAAAGCTTTGTTTCTCACAGAAAATCTCTTAAAAAGTTTTTCACAAGAATGCTCGGGTGTATTGAAAATCAAGTTATTCTTTTCTGTGAGATATGAAACTCTATATAAGGAGTTTTGATCCCCTGAACGTTGGAGAACAGTTACATAACTGTCAACCAACGGATCAGAACTTTTGAGTTTGGAAAAATTCGATTTTGAAAATCAGAAAACGGTTAAAAGCTCTCGATCAGTCGACTGGGTTGCCATATGAGTCGACTGATCAGAGTTTGAATAATTTTAAACAGTTTTGTACTTATCAGTCGACTGGCAAAAGCTTAAGTCGACTGGTACTTAAAAGTTAAAATTCTTCAAACTGTTTTGACTTCTTTTTGGGGGTTTTCAAGAGACACACATTATGAAATTTTGAGTAGTGTGTGTGTGTGTGTGTTGACAAGGCTTTACATCAGACTAAGACTCAACAAGAAATAAAATACAATGTTTACAAGACAAAATAATATAACACATTTGAGCATGAAGTCTTGAGTCTTGAGTCTTGAATTGAAACTTGATCCTTGTCTTCTTCATCTGTATCTGTTTGAGCTTGTTTGTTTGTTCAGCTAGAATTGTCTTTAGTCTCTGCACTGCAATGTCAGCTGTATAACATAGACACATGTTGCACTGTGTTGTGATCATCAAAATCAAGAATCAACATTCTCCCCCTTTTTGATGATGACAACACAATAGCTGATAACAGTTTATAAACAGACATACAAGCATAGATTTTGAAAACTCCCCCTATTAAAAACACAATATGCATACATAAAGCAAAAAACTTGATATACAGAATGTATCAGTCGACTGAAAAATAGAGCAGGCGACTGCACAGAACATGAAAGCAGCAAGATTCATAGCTGCAGCAGCAGTCGACTGTATCCTTTTGTTAAGTCGACTGACCAGAGAGATTTAGCACAGATAGAACATAACACACAGATAAAATGTAACACATAGATAAAATGTAACACAGATTCAGCTTTCTTTCTCTCCCCCTTTGGAATCATCAAAAAGCATAAAATAACCAAATTTTGCATTAAAAAAGAAGATCTAATACATAGAAACAAAATGCATTAAAAGGAAAATTACATAGATAATAATAAAAAAGAAGTAATCGTCAATCATCTTCTTCGGAGTCTTCGTCATCAGCTTGAGAAGGAGGAGAAAACTTAGAAGTGAAGAGATGAGAGAGATGGGCTACCTCAGAACCAATATGGTCTAGTTTAGAACCAAGGGAAGAAAGATGTCTATCGACTGTGACTGAATGGTTCATTAGGTAAGACACACAGTCGTACATGGTTCGAGGGTCATCATAATTGGCTTGAGGGAGAGGTGGATCATCAGATGTAGAAGGTTGAGAGGCTCTAGGTCTAGAAGATGAACCTAAGGGAGCTTGGGACATTGGAGGAGATCTAGGGGTGATCGAGTAGGAGCATCAAGCAGTTTCATGCGTGCCAAACTAGCACGATCGAAACACTCATATCTAAAAACAACATTTGTCTCCGACTCAAGATCAACTTTAAAAGCTGTAAAGACTCTAGTAAGGAAACCTCCAAAGGGTAGAAAATGAGTGTGGTCTTGATAAAGTTTGGAAAAAATAACTTGACCCCAATCAACAGCTATCCTACCAAAAATTGCATATATAGCTTTTTGTAACTCAATAGAATATTGGTCATAACTCCCCTTTTTAGGAAGGATGTTATAAGCTAATATTCTACCGACAAGCTTAGCAATTGGTCTTAGATTTCTGCTTGTCATTGGAAGTCGAGAATTAGGTAAGAGAATTTTAAACAATATTGAGGCATCATCTAAAATAACTTCATCAAGATGAATTCCACCATCATCTATACCCAACATTGCATTAATCCTAGTCGGTGTTATAGTCATTTTAATATTTTTCACTGACGAACGGATTAATACATCCCCATTTGGTTTTTGAACAACGGTCATATTTGTATAAAACAAATAGATGAGTTGGGGATAGTAATTTGGTTGGTTAGATAATGATAGAAAGTCATAAAGACTACAATTTTGAAAAAGTGGAATCAGGTTAAAACGATCTAAGTCACCAAAATTTACAAATCTTCCAGGGAAGATTTGAATGGTGCAAAAGAGATACCAACGATCAAGAAGATCGGGACTCAAGAGATATTGGGTATATTCTTGTGAAGAAGAAGTATCCTCGTGAGTTCTCTTAGATCTTTTGGGTGCCATTAGGGTTTTTGGAAGGAGACAAAAAATCGAGATTTACCAAGATGGTAGAGAGAGACAACCACAGATGAGAGAATTAGCAGCCAGCAGTCGACTTGAAATCTGGTCGAATTGAGCTTCTTCTTCTCTTGCCTTAGGGTTTTGAAATTGGGGGTGAAATTGGAGATCGGTAAAAGTGAGAAAGAGGGGCTGGTAAAGGGTTTTTAACAGAGAATAGACGGCTTAGATGCAAGGAAGAGATATCAACGGCTGAGATAAGAAGTCACGGGTGAGAAATTGAAAAGTTTTATCTCAAAACTGTGATGAAGACTCGCTGAAACCAATTGATCTCGCGACAGTCGACTGGTAGGGGTTATTAGTCGACTGAGTCGAGAAGAAAAAAAATGTTATATCTACTAATCAGTCGACTGGTATATGAACCAGGCGACTGGTAAGATAAAAAAATGTATATGTAAAAAAAATTTCAGTCGACTTATACAAAGACAGTCGACTTATCAGAAGCCATGTTCAACAAGTATCAATAAAATCACAAATTCCAAGTTCTCTCCTTAATTTAATGAAAGTATCTTCTTTAAGGGGCTTGGTAAATATATCTGCTACTTGTTTATCAGTAGAGATAAAGTCTAAAGATATATCTCCTTTTAAAACATGATCACGTAGAAAATGATGTCGAATATCAATATGTTTCGTACGTGAATATTGAATCGGATTTTTAGATAGATTAATTGCACTGGTATTATCACACATAATTGAGGGTTTCTCAAATGAAATACCATAATCTAACAAGGTTTGTTTCATCCATAAAATTGTGCACATGCCAAACTTGCAGCGATATATTCAGCTTCTGTGGTTGATAGGGATACGGAGTTTTGCTTTTTACTGCACCAAGATACTAGGGAATGTCCCAAAAAGTGACATGTACCACTAGTACTCTTGCGATCAGTTTTGCTTTCAGCAAAATCGGCATCGCTATAAGACAAAAGTTGAAAATTATCGGTGCGTGGATAAAATAAACCATATTCAGATGTGCCTTTAATATATCTTAAAATTCGTTTCACTGCTTTTAAATGAGATTCTTTAGGACTAAATTGATATCTAGCACATAAATATACGCTGAACATAATATCTGGTCTACTTGCAGTAATATATAAGAGTGAACCAATCATACCTCGATAGAGTTTTTGATCAACACTCTTACCTAATAAGTCTTTGTCAAGAGTAGTAGTAGTAGCCATTGGTGTGGATTTACTACTAGTACCATCCATGTTAAAACGTTTGAGTAATTCCTTTGCATATTTGCCTTGATTGATAAATATGCCATTCGAGGACTGTTTAATTTGCAATCCAAGGAAATAATTGAGTTCACCCATGTGACTCATCTCAAATTCATTTTTCATGGTATTAGCAAATTCTTGACATAGATTATTATTAGTAGAACCAAAAATTATATCATCAACATATATTTGTATGATTAAGATATCATTCTCAACTCTTTTGATAAACAAAGTAGTGTCTACTTTACCTATTTCAAATCCTGTTTCTAAAAGAAAAGTTTTTAAACGATCATACCAAGCACGAGGTGCTTGTTTAAGACCGTATAAAGCCTTTTTCAATTTATAAACATGATCTGGAAATTGTTCGTGTTCAAAACCTGGTGGTTGTTTAACATAAACATTTTCCTTAATAAACCCATTAAGAAAGGCACTTTTCACATCCATTTGATAAAGTATAAAATTCATGAAACAAGCAAAAGATAATAAAATACGAATAGATTCTAGTCTAGCAACAGGAGCATATGTTTCATCAAAATCTATACCTTCTTCTTGATTATATCCTTGGGCAACTAATCTAGCCTTGTTCCTTACAACTTGTCCCGATTCATCTAACTTATTCTTGAATACCCATTTGGTACCAATGATAGTCTGATCAGGAGGTCTAGGAACTAAATCTCATACATCATTCCTTATAAATTGGTTTAGTTCATCTTGCATGGCATTCATCCAATATTCATTCTCACGAGCTTCTTGTATATTTTTCGGTTCAAAATCCGACAAGAATGCTGTATGAGAGATCATATTAACATGTGAACGTGTCTGAATACCATGGGAGATGTCACCAATTATTAAGTCATGAGGATGATCTTTAACTTCAACAAATGACTTTGGTAAAGTTGAAGATATCTCAATCGGATCAGTCGACTTGACTGGTTCTTCAGTCGACTGCTTTACGTCAGTCGACTGGGAGACCTTATCAGTCGACTTATCAGATAGATTAGTTTGCTCTAAGGATTTAATCACATTATCAAACGGTGATAAATCAGTTTCATCATCTTTATTTAATGTTGATGAAGGTAAGGATTCATCGAATGTAACATGCATTGATTCTTCAATAGTCATTGTAGACTTATTGAAAATTCTATATGCTTTACTCCTATTTGAGTATCCCAAAAAGATACCCTCATTAGATCTAGGATCAAATTTGTCTAAATTATCTTTTGTGTTTAGAATAAAACACTTGCAACCAAATGTCTTAAAGTAAGAGACTTTAGGAATTTTATTAAAAAATAACTCGTAACAAGTCTTCTTTAGTTTAGGTCTTAGAAGAATTCTATTCAAAACATAACAAGCTGTAGCAACAGCTTCAGCCCAAAAATGCTTTGGTAGATTGCTTTCAACAAGCATAGTACGTGCGCATTCTTGCAAAGTCCTATTTTTCCTTTCAACCACTCCATTTTGTGGTGAAGCTCTAGAAAATGCAAATGAATGTGTTATACCATTCTTGTTGCAATATTCTGTAAATGTTTCATTTTCAAATTCTCCACCATGATCACTTCTAATAGTGACTATGGTTAGAGATCTTTGATTTTGAACACGTTTACAAAAATGTGCAAATTCTTCAAAAGCATCATTTTTATGTTTTAAAAAGAATGTCCAAGTGAATCTTGAAAAATCATCTACTAAAACAAACACATATCTACTTTTATTTAAAGAAGCAACTCTAGTAGGGCCAAATAAATCCATATGAATTAATTCAAGTGGCCTACTAGTAGAGATTACGTCTTTTGTTTTAAAAGTGGATTTGATTTGTTTTCCTAGTTGACATGCATCACATAACTTATCCTTTTTAAAGGATAGTTTTGGCAGTCCTTTAACTAGGTTATATTTAGATAATTTTGAGAGATTTTTCATGTTCACATGTCCAAATCTTCTATGCCATAACCAAGATTCATTGTTAGAGGCTATCAAACAAAAATCATTTGAAAAATCAATTGCATTCAAACATAATTCATAAATATTATTTTTACGAAAGCCTTGAAAAACAACATTTTGCATAGTAGAATCATAAATTAAGCATGCATCTTTTTCAAAAACTATTTTATAACCTTTATCACACAATTGACTAATGCTTAAGAGATTATGCTTTAAGCCATTAACCAAAAGCACATTTTCTATAATAGGGTTAGATATTTTACCGACCATGCCAATACCGATGACTTTGCCTTTGTTGTTATCTCCAAAGGTGACGGTTCCTCCATCTATATTTTGAATGGTGGATAGTAGGTTGGCATGCCCTGTCATGTGTTTTGAACATCTGCTGTCTAATATCCAGCGTTCTTTCTTGGGTACCTATAAAAAATTTAAGGTAAATATGGTACCCTTTTTATTGGGTCCAAAGCACATTAGTTTGGGAAAAACCAAACCCATGAAGAGTTTGATCTTCCTCCATAAGCAGGAATATAATAGGCAGAATTACACACATTCAGCATATAAGAATTGATATAAGCAATTCTATCATTCTGATTAAGACTGACTGGAACCCATACTAGTTTGTTCTGTCCAGTCGACTTACCAGTGTTGCTCAGTCGACTTGTGGTGTACAGCAGTCGACTGGTAGATGCACTAGGTCGACTTATAGGAGGTTTTGATCTTATGGAATAAGATCCACTTTCTCTGGACAGGCGAATGGTTGTATGGTTCAGTCGACTTAACCGAATGTTAGTATTACTTTTATTACTGAAAGTAACAACCTTTGGTTTTGCAAAGAAATCATACAACTTGTGTGTAACACTAGAAATAGATGCTGACTTATTCTTACTAGTGTTTAAAACAGGAGATTCTTTTACAGAGGATTTTTTAAAACCAAGTCCAAATTTTTGACTAGATGTAACTTGATGATGAAGCATATCATTTAAATTCTCTTTGCCTTTGTTAAACTTAGATACGTTCTTTGAAATCTCTTCATAATTCTTTTTGAGTGTTTCAAGATCAGTATCTAAACTTGCAATGCGAGAATTTAAGGATTTTACTTCCTTATCAAGGTTAAGATTTTCTTGATTAAGTATTTGATTCACTTTCTCAAGATTCTTAACTCTAATCTTTTCTTTCTTTAACTCTTGGAATATTTCATTAAACGCATCAAGAAGATCTTCGGAATCATAATCATTACGTACATGTTCTTGTGCAGCCATAAAACACACATTTGCCACTTCGTTATTTTCATCCGTTTCTTCTTCGGAAGATAAATCACTATCATCCCATGTAGCTTGATAGGCCTTTTTGTTCTTGGCAAATTTGTTCTTTGGATATTTGTCCTTCTTGAAGTTGGATGATTTTCCCTTGTTTTTTGCATTTTCTAAGGGACAATCCTTCTTCATGTGACCTATTTTATTGCACCTGAAACATGTAGGAGGGTCATTAGAATCTTTACTTTTAGAATGAAACTTACCCTTCTTTAAGAACTTCTTGAATCTCCGAGTGAACATTGCTATTTATTCTTCATCTTCTTCCTCATCTTCTGAGTCAGTCATGGCTTTAAAAGCCAATGATTTCTTCTTTGCTTGGTGTGATTCAGTATCTTTCTTTCGATCTTTAAGTTGGACCTCATATGCCATGAGATTACCAACAAGATTCTCGAGAGTAAGTGTTGACAAATCATTCGCCTCCTCTATTGCTGTGGTTTTCTTCTCCCATTCTGGAGTGAGTGCACGTAGGACTTTTCTGACCATCTCTGCTTGGGTATAAATCTTTCCAAGCGCCACAAGAGAGTTTGTGATGTCTGTGAATCTTGTAATCATCTCGGACACAGTCTCATTGTCCTTCATTCTGAACATCTCAAACCTGTGGACAAGAACAGAAATTTTAGACTCTTTTACGTTATTCGTTCCTTCATGTGTTACCTCGAGTGTATGCCAAATTTGATGTGCGGTTGTAGCATTGGATACACGGTTGAATTCTTCCTTCGTCAGTGCACAAAATAAAGCATTCATTGCTTTGGCATTGTTCATAGTCTGATTCTTTTGATCATCATTCCATTGTGCATATGGAATGGTAGGGGCAGTGTATTCCATCTCTGTCATTTGCCATATCTCGTAGTTGATTGATTGGAGATAGATTCGCATTCGACACTTCCAATAATTGTTGTTCGTTCCATCAAATAGTGGTGGCCGTTGTGTAGATTGGCCTTCATAGTACTGATTTGTATTTGAAGTAGTTGCCATAGCCTGTAACCTTGCTCTGATACCAAGTGTTGGATCCTGTAGGCTAAGCAACAAACACTAGAGGGGGGGTGAATAGTGTTTATCAAAAATAAATTGCGGAATAAATAATTTCTCTCGGCACAGTCGACTTAGTGGTGAACCAGTCGACTGATATAGCAAAAATAAAATAAATTTAAACTCTCGATGCAGTCGACTTATAGATAAGGCAGGCGACTGATGAAGCAAAGAGAACAACTAATACAAGACTGAGCAGTCGACTGATTCGAATCTGAGTCGACTGGCCAGACAAGTTTTGCAGAGTTTAAATAAGTAAAAGTAAATACAAACACAAGATAATCAAACACAGAGTACACAAGATATATCCTGGTTCGGTCCTCCCGACCTACATCCAGTCCCCAAACAACCCACTTGAGATTTTCACTATTCTTAAAAATTACAAGAATACCCTTACGGCGTTACGACAACAACCTTGTCTAACCCATAGTCCTTTCTCTCAACCAGAGAAAGCAACCCACTCTACTACCAAGAGTGAAAAAGACACCGACTCTACAACCAAGAGTCAACAACCACTCTCCAACCGAGAGCAAAGGTACAAGAAGAATTTTTACAATCAACCTATAGCCTTGTTGGTGTATGTGTTGATGCACGAGGCTAAATCACAAGGTTGACTTCTATACTCAGTCCATAGCGAATTCAATGCTATACTGGACTGAATGTAGAGAACCAAAGTGTATGAACTTTGAAAGCTTTGTTTCTCATAGAAAATCTCTTAAAAAGTTTTTCACAAGAATGCTCGGGTGTATTGAAAATCAAGTTATTCTTTTCTGTGAGATATGAAACTCTATATAAGGAGTTTTAATCCCCTGAACGTTGGAGAACAGTTACATAACTGTCAACCAACGGATCAGAACTTTTGAGTTTGAAAAAATTCGATTTTGAAAATCAGAAAACGGTTAAAAGCTCTCGATCAGTCGACTGGGTTGCCATATGAGTCGACTGATCAGAGTTTGAATAATTTTAAACAGTTTTGTACTTATCAGTCGACTGGCAAAAGCTTAAGTCGACTGGTACTTAAAAGTTAAAATTCTTCAAACTGTTTTGACTTCTTTTTGGGGGTTTTTAAGAGACACACATTATGAAATTTTGAGTAGTGTGTGTGTGTGTGTGTTGACAAGGCTTTACATCAGACTAAGACTCAACAAGAAATAAAATACAATGTTTACAAGACAAAATAATATAACACATTTGAGCTTGAAGTCTTGAGTCTTGAGTCTTGAATTGAAACTTGATCCTTGTCTTCTTCATCTGTATCTGTTTGAGCTTGTTTGTTTGTTCAGCTAGAATTGTCTTTAGTCTCTGCACTGCAATGTCAGCTGTATAACATAGACACATGTTGCACTGTGTTGTGATCATCAAAATCAAGAATCAACAACAAGAACACACAAGATTTTAATCGAGGTTCACCCAAACAATGGCTACTTCCCCGCGCAGAGGCACTCCTGCGGTTTTCACTGGAAATATGAAGATTAGGTTTACAAATCTCTTAAGAACTCACCACCAAGGTGTAGGGTTTTTCTCCATCTCCCTTTCTCTTAATGATGGCTGGTAGATCTCTATTTCTTTTTCACTTAACCCTAAAATCGTACACAATATAATATATATAGGATTCCACAACTTTCCATCTCAGTCGCTCATCAATAAGCATCGGGACGGTCACCATCTTGACGGTCGACCGGTCTTCTCCATCGAATGCACGAGTTCCAACAGAGAGCAGGTCATTCGACTGCGCGGTCGATCGGTCATTCCTTCAAGGTACAGAGTTGAGTCAGAGAGCGGGACGGTCGACTGCACGGTCGGTCGATCGTCTTGCCTGGGTGTGGTCAGGGGGTGCGGTCGACCGCAACTCTGTTGTAGCCTCCAACTACTCTTGACCTCTTGCTCCCACTTCAACTCTCCTTCCCATCTATTTCTTCAACTCATTATCGTGTATTGGATCCACAAACCCCAACAATCTCCCACTTGGAGACATATACACGAAGTCTCTAACCTGTTCTTCATTCTTCCATTGGCCTAGTCTAGGCCTGTGCCTCTGCGAGTCTCCTCAACAATTATTCTGGAGACAATCCGATAGCGGTATAGCAAAACTGATGTTTCTTGCTATCCACCACCTTAGTGAGCATGTCCGCCAAATTCTTAGTGTCAAGAATCTTAGTTAGCTTCAACCATTTCTTCTCAACTGCCATTCTGACAAAATGATACATCATTTGAATGTGCCGAGTCCTAGAGTGATATGCTGAGTTTTTCACCAAGAAAACTGTACTTTGACTGTCACACCATAGTTCACCTATGGGTTGCTTCCTGCCCAACTGTTTCATAAGCTCCGAAATCCACAACATGTCTTTCGTCGCTTCCATAAGTGCCATATACTCTGACTCCGTGGTTGACTGCGCTACAACCTTTTGTAGCTGTGAAGCCCAACTAACAGCTATTCCACCAACTGTAAATACATACCCTGTAGTACTTCTGCAACCATCACGATCTCCCAAAAAATCCGCATCTACATAACCATGTATATGCAAAGAATCTCCCCCAAAACAAAGAGAGTGATCTGAAGTACCTGCTAGATATCTAAGAATCCACCTTACTGCATCCCAATGCTGTTTACCTGGATTCTTCATGTAATGGCTAACAACTCCCACTGCTTGTGCAATGTCTGGTCTTGTAGACACCATCGCATACATCAAACTCCCAATGGCTGAGGCATAAGGAATAGCAGCCATTTCCTCCATCTCTGCCTTTCTCTTAGGACACAAGTCCATTGATAATATCACGCTCCGCTTTCCAAAAGAGAATACCGAATACGGATACGCGACAAACGTCCAGCGAATAATTTTCATCATCCATAAGCTGTTCAAGAAATCTTTACAACATTCACAAGAATCATCAGAGTCGGAAGCAAAAGAATCAACCACATGCACATATGAGCCAAAATACTAACAAGAATACTTGAAACCAAATATATAATCTCAAATAGTCATGATCTGAATAAATAAATATCTTGGGTCACATCACCCAAATACAAGAATAAATCCAAGTCTCAAAATACAATATTGTTCAAGCAAGCTACAATAAATAATAATAATAAAATACAGCACTAATACTTCATGTCTCCGATACCATCTGGAACCTGTTCTCCAAAATCTGCAATTCAACGAATGCAGAAAAGAGGGAAAGAGAAAACACAAGTACCCGTCAATTGCAAGTTACGGACCACTTATAATGTAGGATACAAGCACATGGGAAAACTAACTAACAACATGGTATAAGTGTGATGTCAACATAAACAACTAGCATGGCAAAATGAACCAGTGTAATTGGCATGAATCGAGTATCAAGTAATCAAGTATCATGTAAACATGCATCAAGTGTCAAGTATCATGTAATCATGTATCAAGTATCATATATCAAGTCTCATGTATCATGTAGTCCAGTATCAAGCAAGCATGTATCGTGTTCAATTATCATGTTCAAGTATCATATTCAAGTATCAAGTTCAAGTCTTATAGTGATTACTATCTAGGTAGCACTTCATACATCCCATACGACATGGTTGCTACATCAAAAAAGTTTTGCTATAGATTTCATAGTGGACCATAGAAGGCAGTATACTCGGGGATAAGTCAAGTAATTGAGCTCCAAGCTCCAACTATCTTGTATCATGCAATCACGTGTCAAGTTGTGCAAGTGGCAAGTATCGTGTCTTGCGTGCAAGTATCAAGTAATCACATGTCAAGTATCATGTCTCAAGTAATCACGTAGGATCAGTGGATCTCCTTCTGAGTACACATTTCTGAATTATCCACTATTAGATCTGTCCCTTAAATCCTGGCTTGGTTATTTATTATTAATGTCAAACAAGTATGTATATGTGCAAAATATATCAAGAATAACGTGGTATGATCATGTGACAAGTGCAAGTTGCAAGATAAACATGTACGAGTGCAAGATAATATATGAAAGAATAAAATAGACAAATCTCAAGTTTAGGACAACAAGACCATACTGTAGTAAAACAGTAATTTCCAGTATTACAAACATCCAAATTTGGATCCGTTGAAGCACATGGAAAATAAACTTCCACACGAATCCAGTGAATATAATTAAGTCATATAATAATTCACAAAAACATAGCTCAAAACTGGTTTGAATACAGAAAATAGGTTCAGCCAGAAATCAGAAAAACGAATTCAAGAACAGAAAAACAGCATGAAAACTCATTAAATAAATCCACGAAAAATCTGGGGTATTCCCCTATATGTCCAATATCTAAATATAAAGTTTCATAATTTTTCAGTGAAATTAGATCAGTCATCAAAAATAAGAAAGCATCAAGAAATAGTAGTTTGGCAAATCTGGAATTCCCAACACTGCTGTACGAAAACTATGATATCTCGCAACAGTGAAACGAAATCCAATTACACCAAAGAGATACGAAAATAGATAAAATATACTAACTTTTATATTTCACAAATATTTTTCATACAGTAAAAGGAATCATAGTAAAAATAAGGTTCTTTATAGAACAGCGAGCAAAATACTGCAAGTATAGATTTCATAAACGAGCATGAAACAACACATAAAACTCATCAATAAAATTTACCAAAATTCCAAGTAATCCCTAACTTGATAAAGAAATACTGACCAAAGTTTTGGATCAAAATAATATATGTAGCATAGTTCTTTAAAATGATTTGTCATCAAAATTACCGGAAAACAGAATCTGGAAAGGATCAACACCTCTGTAGTAAAACAGTCATAACTCACTCATACAAAATAAAAATCAAGCAAGGTCAGAGGGGTTTGAAAATAGACGAAATTCTCTAAAACTCATGTTTTATACCGAAATTAAGATACTGACTTCAAGACAGTCCAAAACAGCAAACAAAACAGTTCAGCGACAAAATACAGATTTTTCCCTTTTACAACAACTCAACATATATCATACAAAACTTGTTCAAAACACAACCAAACATGAAATCGAGTCTACCAAGTTTCTAAACATCATAAATTAGGGTATCTAGCATGTCCACATCAAGTATTCCACAAGGGTCTCAACCAAATCACGAATTCTCACAAAAGTCTCACATACATGATCAAAATCAAGAACGGGTAAAACCTAAGTTAATTCATGTCCAAATTGTGTCGTGAGTCATCTATGGTCAAATTTTCACAATAGAGACAAAACCCATCAATTATAACTTAAACAAGAGTCGTCTCTAGACCCAACTACACTGTAGGTGATATTTTTGACTTGTATCTAACAAATGAATTGGAGTACAAGTTACTTGCCTTAACCGAAGATAAAGAACAACGAAACCCAAGGGTAACGAGCAAAACCCTGAACGAAAATCCACAATTCGACGAATCCAAGCAACTAGAGCGAAAATCTCCACACGAACAAACTCCAAAAGCGAGATGATACAAGTGGCTTGTGGCCACAAGAGAACACCAAGAAGAGAGTCGAGGGATTATGCGGTAGTGCGAGGTGGTCGGGATGGCCAAAGAAAGACTAGGCCGATCGGGAGATGTGGGAGAAGTGGGCTAGGGTGAAGGAGAAGGGGCTGTCGGGTGTGGGGTGTTACCGGGGGTTGCACAGGCTGGGAAGGGGAGTAGGGGGCTGTCGGCCTGGGGGCTGTGTGCGGGTGTGCAGCCGCAAACAAGGAGAGGGAGAGAGATAGAGAGGGACCGGGTTGCTAGGAGTTAGGGTTAGGGTTTGTGAGGGAGAGTGTATATATATAGGGTTTAGTTGTGGGTTAATGGGTATTTGGGTTGTGGGTAATTAGGAGTAGCAACAGGATTTGTTTTAATGGGTTTCAAATAGGGTACAAATGTATAGGATAACAAATAGGATTGGGGATTTTAAATTGGCTTTGGTAGTCAAATAGGGTTCAAACAAAAAGATTGGAAAATAGGACGACCAATCACCACCATCTCAAGCTCCCAAGAACAAAATAAAGAGAACGAGACCAAAAATGAAGAAAAAACAAATAATGAAGAACAAAACGAAAGAAACAACCAATCAAACACAAAGAGCTAAAAAATGAAATAAGACATATATATTTATTGAAAAAATTCCAATATACGGTTCAGAAGAATACAAAAGAGAAAATACACCAAAACGAAAAATACACTCCAAAAATACAAAAAATGAAAAACAGGGGTTACAGATAACTTGAAGTAAGCAGCCAAGGGACAAGTGACTGGCCTCGCGCCATCCATATTGAATCTCTTCAACACCTTCTTCACATAGTTCGCTTGAGATAACCAAAGCTTCTTGCTACTCATGTCTCTACTGATCTTCATGCCGAGGATCTGCTTTGCTTCACCCAAGTCCTTCATTGAAAACTCCGAAGCTGGCGCCTTTTTCACTTCCTTGATCTTTTTGATACATAAACCTGCCAATAACATGTCGTCCACGTACAATGCCAAGGTAACTATATCATTGTCCTCATATCTACGAACATACACACAATGATCTGTTTCGTACCTATCGAAACCTTTCCCTCTCATGAAGCAATCAAACTTAAAGTACTATTGCCATGGTGCTTGTTTGAGCCCATAAAGACTCTTCTTCAATTGACACACCGTGTCTTCCTTTCCTTTAGCTTCAAAACCTGTGGGTTGTTTCATATACAGCTCTTCTTCGACATCACCATGGAGAAATGCTATCTTTACATCCAACTGCTCTAAGTGCAAGTCTTCAACTGCCACAATACTGAGCAGAACCCTAATAGAAGCCATCTTCGTAACCGGTGCAAAGATTTCACTATAATCAACACTTTCTCTTTGAGAGAATTTTTTCACAACAAGCCTCGCCTTGTACCTTTTACTGCCATCTGCCTCATCTTTGACTCTGAAATCCCATTTGTTCATAAGAGCGCGCTTCCCTGCAGGTAACTTGGTCAACTCCCAAGTTTGGTTCTGTTCCAAAGAGTTCATCTCATCCTTCATGGCTAACTCCCACTAAATTCGAGCCTCATCCCTCAAAGCCTCCTCATGAGTCTCTAGCTCTCCCGAATCCGTGTATAGAACATGCTCGTGAACAACACTAGCTGACGGATCAAATATCCTGGTTGGCCTCCTTTCTCGTATCGATCTCCTCAATGTGGGTACTGGTTCACAGACCGGTTCAGGTTTCCCAAACTGTTCTAGTTGTACCTATTCGTCTTGGATAACCTGCTCATTCCTAATAGGCTCACCATAAGTCTCCTATGCTGCCTATGGTACCTGTACCTGCTGCTGTACCGTAGGGCCCCCTACCACTAGGGCTGCCTTCAGAATTTAAATCTGAGTCTGAGTCTGAATCCTAATCTGATTCTGAACCGGTTGTACTGTCTTGACCTGTGTGCCTGTCCTTGTATAGAACCTCTTCATTGAACACTACATTCCTGCTGCGAATGACTTTGTTATCCAAAAAATCCCAAAGCCTGTAACCGTACTCATCGCCACCGTAGCCAATGAACACACACCTCCTGGAATTAGAGTCCAGCTTCTTTCTTTCTTCCCTGTCAATTAGTGCATATACCATACAACCATAAACTTTCAAATGCGAAAAATTAACAGTTTTACCTGACCATAGTTCTTCTGGAATAGCCCCACCAAGGGCACTAGACGGGCAACGGTTAATCAATACACTCCGCATGAAGTCTCATGCATCTCGCCCTTTCGAGTATCGTGCGGTTCATCCTTTCTGCTACACCATTCTCTTGTGAAGTCTTAGGAACTGTCATAATTCCTCTGATACCTTTCCATGCCGGATAGTTAACAAACTCTTTGCTTGTGTACTCACATCCGTCGTCTGACTTTATTGCTTTTACCTTGCAACCCATCTCATTCCCAACCCTGGCCTTCCAAGCTCTGAATGCCTCAAAAACTTCTGATTTCTCACGAATTTCATAAACCCAAACCTTTCTTGTAGCATCATTGATGAATGTGACGAAGTATCTCTTACCACCATAAGAGAATTCTTGAGCTGGATCCCACACATCTGTATGTACCAACTCTAGCTTTCCAAGATTCTTCTCATGCTCACCCAACTGAAAGCTAACTGTCTTCTGTTTGCCCATCACACAATTCTCACAAAAATTCATCTCAACCTTCTTCAGCCCTGGCAAAAGATCCCTAGAACAAAGCTGCTTGACACCCTTTTCACCAAGGTACCCCAACCTGACATACCATAGAAATGAAGAGGAACTACCTGCTGATGCTGTAGCAATGATATCACCTGAATCACCTCCCCTGAGTAAGTACAACATGTCACCACGCTTTCCTTTTGCCACCGACCTGGCACCTGTAGTCACCTTCCATTCTCAATGCCCAAAAGTTGTTGTAAATTCTTCTTTGTCTAGTTTACTGGTTGAGATCAAGTTTTTCTTCAAGCTCGGAATATGTCTTATGTCATACAAGACTAATTGCCCACCATTGCGAGCCTTCACTCTCATAGTGCCTCTACCCACAACTGAACATATCTGCCCATTACCAACTGAAACTGTACCAAAATCACCTGTCCTGTAATCCTCAAAAACATCCCTCATGGGGGTAAAATGATAAGAAGCACCTGAGTCTATACACCAATCATCTTGCAAAATATTAAATCCAACAGATAAACACAATTCATCTAGATGGGATTCAATACTTATCACATTGGCTACCTGTGATCCTGCTTGTGCTTTCTATACTCCTCGCATTGGTCTCTCATGTGTCCTGGCTTCTTGCAGTACCAACACTCACCTTTGCGTTGTCCTGTTCTTGACTTGGACTTGTGATTCCTGCTTTGCGACCTCCCTCTGTTGTTACTTCTACCACGGTTATCAACTGACAACGCGGTATTGCTAGGATATGACACCGAAGTCTCTCCATGCCTTTTACTCTTTGCATCCTCATTCATGATGTTGCTTATAACATCCTTTAGGATTGTCATATCAGTGATGGTGCTAGTAATAGTCTGCTCTACTGTGTCGTAACTGTCGGGAAGACTAGATAGCAACAACAACGATTGTGCCCTCTCCTCAAACTTTAAACCCGACGATTCCATCTGATTGTAAATCATATAGAAATTATTGATGTGCTCAGCAACCGAACCCCTTTCTGATAACTTCAAGTTAACCAACTTCTTTAGATGTAAGATCTGGTTCGCTGCATTCGGCTTCTCAAACATGTCTGTTAATATCTCCATTGCCTCCTTTGCAGTTCTTGCCTTCTCAGTATGAAATAGCGCCTTCCTGCTCAGCGACAACTGAATCTGCCCAAGTGCTTTCTGATCCAATCTATTCCAGGCCACCAACGCAACCGGATTGACCTCCGTCCCTTCTGGCTTCACACCAAACAACGGATCATCTAGATCCTTCTGTCGGAGATACGCAATCATTTGGATCTTCCATATTGTGAAATCCGTTCCATCAAACTCCTTGACTCTACTCTTGTCCCCCATCTCAATCAATACTACCGACCTGTAGCTCTGATACCATTTTGTTGAAGTCTAACTGCAGAATAAACTCAACAACGACGACGAGATGCAAGAACTATAAAATCAAAATAAGAGAACAAAGAACAACCAAAAGCAACACACAAGAACACACAAGATTTTTATCGAGGTTCACCCAAACAATAGCTACTTCCCCGCGCAGAGGCACTCCTGCGATTTCCACTAGAAATATTAAGATTAGGTTTACAAATCTCTCAAGAACTCACCACCAAGGTGTAGGGTTTCTCTCTATCTCCCTCTCACTTAATAACGGTTGGTAGATCTCTATTTTTTTTTTCACTTAACCCTAAAATCGTACACAATACAATATATATAGGACTCCACAACTTTCCATCTCAGCCGCTCATCAATCAGCGTCGGAACGGTCGACCGCACCATCTTGACGGTCGACCGGTCTTCTCCCTCGACTGCACGAGTTCCAACAGAGAGCAGGTCGGTCGACTACGCGGTTGACCGGTCATTCCTTCAAGATACAGAGTTGAGTCAGAGAGTGGAACGGTCGACCGGTCGTCTTGCGTGGGTGCGGTCAGGGGGTGCGGTCGACCGCGCCCGCAACTCTGCTGTAGCCTCCAACTACTCTTGACCTCTTGCTCCCACTTCGACTCTCCTTCCTATTTATCTTCTTCAACTCATTATCGTGTAATGGATCCACAAACCCCAACAATCGATATCAACCATCATGCACTTTAATCTCAGCGACACATTAAAAATTGGAGTATATATCAAATTGGAGTCTATATCGACTATCTACTTAAATTCAATCGTAGGCTTAAATCTCTAACATTTAAAACTTCAATCTCTTTGGACTCATCCACTTCACTTTAAGAAGAAAAGAAAAGAAACATATTTCATAAATATATAGTTAAAACTTATGGCTGCACGCGAACTGTCAGGATTTGTAGTCTCTCATGTACATTAAGCATGCCATAGCTAGTGTGATACACACCAGAAAGAGTGTGAAGCTGAAGAGTGGAAGAGAATGGGGGTGAAATAGATAGTGGTATCTGTAGTTATAGTGTAATTGTAGTGTGTAAATTGTATTTTTCTGTGTGTACCAGTACTTTTTTCTTTGTGTTTCAGTCTATGGGAAATTTGTAAGGGATTTTGTGTAAAAATGTGAAGAAAATGGTTGGGTGTAAAGCTGGACTTAAGGGGATAGATGGATTAGGGATTGTGACCGTGGATTAAATATGTGCGCTCCACTGTAACTGTCTGCCAAACTAACTCTACCTTCGTACTATGTGCATAAAAAAAATGAGGCGGAAGATACCAATGCAATCTCGTATCAAACTACTTGCATGTAAATTGAATGAAATAAATAAGCACACGCGCGATTGATTTTGGAAATTCTCTTCTTGATTTCTATTAGGAATTAGGGTTCCAATTCCAAACCCTAATTCATCTTCTTCTCTTGAGTCCATGATTGCAGCCATGGTGGTGCTTCCTTCGGGATCACACCATAGTGCTTATAACACTTCTCATGCAAAAAATACTCTTTGAATCATGTTTACAATATGGTTGTTTGGGCAGAGATTGAGAGGTTAGAACACGAGGCTAAACCAGCAACCTGATTGCGAACTAATGCATGGGAGCAACTGAAGATGACTGGGAGAAGAGTAAAATTTCCAACAGATTAACATTAACAACCTAAGCATACAAATGCACGAACAGCATCCTGACAAAAAGAATCTTATTCAGTAAATAGTAACAATGTAGCACATACCAAGCAACTTCCAAAACAACATTGATTTCAAAGAGTGATGAACATTTGTTGCATCTCTTCTACTTCGGCTCCCTCTGATAATTCTACTGATCTTACTATAGCGAGAGACTTGGGTAATGGCAGTAGTCTGTGTCGCGAAGGGGGGAGAAATCGCTAATTCCTGCAAAATTTTGATATAATGATGGTTTTTTAGTATAAGGTGGTTACTTCCAGACCATATCTCCCATAAATCTTAGAGCAGGTACTCCTCTGATCTCTAAATCAAAGAGGGGTGCTTGAATCGATGTTAAGCTCATGAGTTCTGGATCACTTCGGATTATTTCAAGGGCACGCGTTTGGTCCTGCAGTAAAATAGAAAAAATAATATAATCTCTTTCCCTCCTTTTGGTCAGAAGTAAACCAAGGCAAAAAATAAGTTCTATAGTTGGCATGTAGTATCATTTTGGATAAAGAAAACCAAAAACCAATAAAGAATACTACAAAATTCCAAAACAAGTACAAAGTTAAAACAATATTACTTAAAATCAACTTTATATGAAGTCATCAACTATACAGAGTCTAAATAATGCCTACCTTCTCTTAAAGTTTCTATGGTCTTTATTTTGTATGCTTAAGTGATCCGTAAGGGATAAACCAAATCCCTTGACGGACAACAAAAAGGGGGAGGATACAAGATCTATATACTTCAGCAATAAATAATATGAACTATCTACTTGACAATTTGTCTAACATAATAGGCAATAAATCATAACTTCTTAACACCCGAACAAATACTTTGCTCTCATGACAAGTGAAGAGCACGACAGTTGCACCAACGTTCCCTAAGATTAGGACAGAGAATATGGATAATGAACATGCTTCCAAATTACTTGAAGAGAACCATATTTTAGAAGAAGAATCCCTGATGGCCTTGACGTGACGAATCCCTGATGGCCTTGACGTGACGCAGCAAGCACACGAGGAGCCCACCCATGGCTAATAGAGGAAGGTTCGTGATGAGAGTGGAAGAGCAACTTCCCCGCAAAAGGGACACATTACCCTAATTTTGTTTAGCAATATATATGGTCTTTTAAGATTCGTGAAGAGAGTGAAATTAGCATTTTTAAGTTTTTTAGATAAATTGTAATATAGTCTTTTAAGATAAATTGTAACTAGAAGTTGTTTGAAAGATCAAATTTATTTCAAAATTAGATGTTAATATGGAAAGATGAATGATTGTGGCAAAACAAGAAATGAACACGGAACTAGTAAAACATAAATACATGTACCTTGAGTTACAAACCTCTGTTAAAAAGAAAATGTATTTGGTAAAAAAGAACATGATTATTGTGCGGGGCAAATACGACACTTCACTATTTGTTGGGAACCTGCGTGGAAAAGATAACCCTAAAATAGCATGTGTCACCGTGTCTATATAATCTAACCTTCCTTTTCCTTTCCTTTCTTATTACAAGCCGTTTCTTACCAAAAAGGAAAAGAAAAAAGAAAATTGTGAGGACCACGAACCACCAATGTAACTACGATCTTTGCCGGCAAGCTCATCACTACAAGCTGGAAGATGGATGGCATCGGACCGAGTTCCAGTTCAGGGACGACACCATTGTCACCATCGCGAAGGTGGCGTTGTTGGGGTTGGCAGTTGGGCACTCTTTCAAAGTCTGTTATTATCAATAAAAGTCCTAATTCCTCCCCAAAATTCTATCTCCTTGTTCTCCTTCGCTCAAAGCTAATCTTCTCTTTCCCTGTTTAACAATAGCCAAAAATGACCGGAAGTCATCATCCTGTTGCTCGAACTGGAGATACCTCCCAAATAGCGAGATTCCGATCCAATTTCAAGTTGGGATCTCAAATAAAATACAATAGCATTAGGATCCACTGCAAGATTATAACAATCAAGGAAGGATATAGCCAAGGAGCATTACTTGTATGATGTTTTAACTTCTTAAAACCCCCATGAAATTATAGCAAGGACCAATTTACCCCATGCCATTGAGGGAGGGAGAACAGGGAGATAGAATTTTAGGGGGGAATTAGAATTTTTTTTTATAATAATGGACTTTGAAGAGTGTCTGACCGCCAACCCCAACAGCACCACCTTCGTGATGGTGGCAATGGTGTCATCCCCGAAATGGAACTTGGTGCGATGCTGGCCATCTTCCATCTCGTAGGTGATGAGCTTGCCGTCGAAGATCGGAGTTACATCGGTGGTTCGTGGTCCTCTCAAACAGCTGGTAATAAGAAAGGAAAGGAAAAGGAAGGTTAGATTCAAGGTTTTAAAAATCGGATTTCGGACTCATCTCGGCAAGGGTTTTTTTTGTCTCGGATAGGAGATATCGGAAAAATGTGATAATCTCGGATGTTCATTACGGACACTCAATAAATATTTTTTTTTTTGTTACTAAGCAATATATTATAGAGTAATGTTCCATTGTGCACTAGGCCTCTGTGTGCACTCAGGCCTTCCCGCCTTCGTATCGACGATCCGAACCGTTTACATTGATCTACACATCTAAATTAGTCTAAACATGTAAAATCAAATCATTTAAAATTCATTTGCCCATCCATTGAAGTGTTACAAAATTGTATGGCTGAAAATCGTTGTTTTTTATAGTCACATGATGGATGGGCAAAAAAAATCAAATAATTTGATTTTACATATTTAGACTAATTTAGATGTGTAGATCAATGTGAACGGTTTGGATCGTCGATACGAAGGCGGGAAGGCCGAGTGCACACGGAGGCCGAGTGCACAACGGAACATTTCTCATATACTATATGTTCTACATGTCATTTAACATTAGTTTGTCTATTTACTATTTACTAATGCTCTATAATGCTTGACACTTGTTGCATTCTTGTTGCAGACCCAAAATGAGATAACTTTAGTATATACAAAAAGCTAAACAAACTAAAAACAAGACAGAGGAATTTGTAAATTCATGGTGTTGTAATGTTGTATCAAAAATTCAAGACAGAGAAATATGCACTATTTTGCTACTGAATAGTCATTTGGATTTCATAAATTCATGATGTTGTATCAAAAATATTAGTTTTTTTCATTGCTAGTATAAATTGTATACTAATATTAGTTTTCCAACATTTTGAACTCTTAAATCTGTTTATAGATTCACTTTGTATACTATGTTATATGTATTGTTGAAAAAACAATCCAACCTTCACTTAATAATACGTTCCCAAAGCCAACCTCAAATTGAAGAAAAAGACCAAGTTCCTAACATTTGTTGGGTTGATTTGATATGCCAATTGGAGAGTATTCGAATCAATGGTAACAAGCAATCAAATGAATCTTTTATTCAAAGTAAATCAACCAAATGAATCTTGCTAATAATCAATGAATGAGAGAACCCAACATTTTACAAAAGAAACTAGAGTGGAGAACTAGCGAAGACGTAAGTTCTTCCAAAAAAAAACTTCCATATAAATTATTTGAACAATCCAATTTTTAACTTAACTACCACTTAAAACTAAGGACAGGGATAAAATGTCCAATTTCACATACTATCCCATTCTAAATCCCATGCAAACCACTTAAACAATTATGGGTTTTCTCGCAACCACCCAAACTTAGCGCTAGTTTTCAATACACATCCAAAAACAAATTACAAACAAGACCTATAATTGAACTCCCCCAACTATATAGATTAAGATCAAACCAAAAAAAAGAAACTAATTTCTCACTTACATACCAACAATCAATAACAATTGGTCTAATAAAAACAATATAAACCAATTTCTTGATCCAACAAATCCAAGATCCCAATTTTCACCCGAAATTCACCAGATCCTCCCAGTTCTATCAAGAAAGACTCTACAATAATCATTCAACAATTCAACATAAAAAAACAACTTAAAAGGTGTTGAGCTTGCTTGGTGTTGTTGGCGACGAAGAAGAAGAGAGATAGTACGAGCAGTCGTTAGCGACGAAGACGAAGAATAAGTGAGCACGCACTGCTACTTGGAGACGAAGACGAAGAAGAAGAAATAGCGCGTTGTTGTTGCGCTGCTATTAGCGACAAAGAAGAAGAGAGAGAGAGCGCACTGTGCTAAGGACGACGAAGATGAAGACAAAGCACTCGTTGCGCTGTTGGCGACGAAGATGAAGAGAGAGAGAGAGAGAGGGCTGCTATAGCTGTTGTTGACGAAGAAGATGCACTGTTTTAAATTTTGGCCGATACGGCCGAAATTTCGTTTCGGCTACCTTGCCGATACGAAATCACATATTTTATACTTCATATCGTTTTGGACCGAACTGTGTAGATTTTGGCCGAAATAGCCGAAATATCGGCCGAAATTGCCGAAATATTAGCCGAAATATCGGCCGAAATAGACACTAATGTTATTATGAATATATAACTTTTTTTCTTGTTTTACTTTTTGCATACAAGTCTTCAATACAGGACCTTAAGCTAAGATAATGTGAGGATTTTCTCTCTATTGTTTGTATATATGCAAAGTCAAGTAAGTCTATCAACTGATACATTTTTTAAAAATCAATGCAAATTTAATTTAGTTATATACTTATATTATATTTTTTTATTGTTAAATTCTATGAATATTTATCGTAATTGATTCATGTCATTAGTTACATTATACAACACTAGTATAATGTACGTGCGATGCACGTCTAAAAAAATTAAAGTCATCAAATTAAATGAATATATATCGAATAAGAAAAAAATAGTTTATATTTGAATGTTTTGATTTGGGCTACACGTGCGGTGCACATTTATATTTGTTTTGATATAGTTTGTACGTGTACTATAGTGTTTATATAGTTACAAAGTTAGAGTTTGTTTGTTACAAACTCTAACTCACCTATTAAAATAGTAAAAATTTTATTTAATAAATGACATGTACAACATATAATATCTTTTTCAGTAACAAAAAAATATTTATTGAGTGTTCAAAATGAACATATGAGATGATTACATTTCCCTGAGATCTCCTCCGATATCTCAGATCCAAGACGAAACATCCCTTGCCGAGACGAGTCCGAAAACCGAGATGTAAAACCTTGAGAAGATGAAGATCTGAAGAAAAGAGACCAAGAAAGAGCAGCTGGAGAAAGAGATGAGAAAGATTGAGAAAGTGATGAATTAGGGATCAGGGTTAGATTTGGGTTTCAGGTGTAGGGTAATGTACCCCAAACCCACAAAGAAAAAACCCAAACCACATTTCAATTTGAGGCCTGAAATTTCAACATTTCGGGACGATACATTTTGGGCGAAATTTTCACTTTTCGGGTCAAAGCGAAATGGACTCTAAAATATGTGATTTCATATTGGCAAGCATGTCGATACGAAATTTCGGCCGATACAGCCGAAATTTAAAACTGTGGTTGGATTATATAGACACGGTGATACATTCTATCTTAGGGTTATCTTTTCCACACAGGTTCCCAACAAATATTAAAATGTCATATTTGCCCCTCCCAATAATCATACCTTTTTTACCAGATAGATTTTTTTAACACATGTTTTAAATCAAGGTACATGTATATGTTTTACTAGTTCTGTGTTCATTTCTTATTTTTCCATAATCATTCATCTTTCATATTAACATCTAATTTTGAAATAAATTTGATCTTTTAAACAACTTCTAATTACAATTTATCTCAAAAACATTGAATGGTAATCCATTACAATTTCTCTCCTATATATAGCTAAACAAATTAGGTCAACGTGTCCCTTTTGCGGGGAAAATGCTCTTCCCCTCTCTTCACAAACCTTTCTATATTAGCCATGGGTGGCCCCATCGCGGGTCAGCTGCGTCAAGGCCGTCAAACATTCTTCTTCTAAAACATGGTCCTCTTCAAACAATTTGGAGGCGTGCTCATTATCCATATTCTTTGTCCTAATCTAAGGGAAATGCCGTACAACATTCGTGCTCCACTTGTCATTGGCTTTGGTTTGGGCTGTAGAAAATACTATGGGTCTAAAGCCCATAGGTTCTTCACTGCCTGCATCACCCCCCCCCCCCTAAAATCAAATGCAACAAAGTCTCAAGGCCAAAGGAAGGGAAATAACGAACAAGGTCCCAATAGCTCTCCCATGTGGCCTCCAAGGAGTCCCTGTCTCGCCATTTAATGAAACTTATGTGATAACCTTCATGCCTTCAATGGCAACACGACGATCTAAAAATGGTCTCAGGATCATTGACAGTCTGCACCTCAGTCAGTGGCAGAAGTTTGGATACTAGTGTTGGGGGAGACGCTCTTCTTCAATTGGGAAATTTATACGCAACTTTCCCAATAGGTTTGACAACTTTGTATGGTCCATAAAACAGAGGAGAAAGTTTGAAACTGAGCAAGCAACCACTGACATTTGGCAATACGGCTGAAGGAGAAGATAAACAAAATCACCCAGAATGAATTTGGTTCTTACCTATGTTGATCATCATACTTTTTCATGCGGTCTTGGGCCTTGATGAGACTATCACATAACAGTTTAAGTGTTATATCTCGAGCAAGGAGTTCTTCAACCGATGGTGTTTGAAACATATGATAAGAGAGAGGATGGCGGGAATCCGTATAAAGCTTCATAAGAATTAAATACGTAGAGCTGTTAAATGTAGTATTGTACCAATACTCAGCAACGAAAGCCAGTTGCTCCACTCCCTTGGTTTGTGATAAAATCAACAAAGATATCGAGACGGCGATTGACAACTTCGGATTGGCCATTCGTTTGTGGGTGGTAAACGGTGCTAAATTTTAGTGAAGTTCCATGGAACTTCAGGAACTCACGCATGACAACACATGTGAATGTGGAATCTCGATCACAAAAAAAAATTGACTGTAGCAATGTCGTATATTTTATAAATTCCAATCAATGAGGGGTTGAGCCACTTTGAGAGTTGTGTACGAATGGTACAGGAGGAGAAATGAGCATATTTCATAAGGGGATCAATCACAAGAGAATGATCAAGTACCCATTACTAGAGGGAAGACCCTCGATAAAATCCATACTGGATTGTTGCCATGCATAATAAAGTATAGGGAGTGACTGTAAGAGACAGGCTGGTTGTTGTGCCTTGTACTTGCAGGTTTGACATATGTGACAAGAGCAGATGTAAGCTAGCACTTGGGCTTTCATTCCTTTCCACCAACAAGTGAGGTAGAGGCAGTGAAAGGTGCTTCATACTTAGAGTGGCCAGAAATTGGACTAGAATGGTCATCAGAAATGAGTTCTTGGCAGATTGGTGAAGATGAATCAATAAGGATCTTGCCTTGATAATACAGAACCCCGTGTATAACCCAGAAATATTCAGCGGGTAATAAACCAGAAGAAAATTGTTGATGGAGGTCAATATAGAAGGGGTTATGTATATGAAGAGTGTATTTGTAACGCCCTGAATTCCGAACACAGGTAATTTGTAGCAAATACATGATCTTATACTTCAATTCGTACAAATTTACAAGGAATTTAAAACTTTTTATTTACAACATGTTCTTTACAACAGCACAACGGAATTAAATGAATACAATACAACCTACAATAATGAAAATTCTTCAATCTTGTAACAACTCATCATAGTGACTTCAAGCTCATGCCAAGTCCAATCCTGCAACTGGAAACTGTGGGCACGTCAGTTGCATATAACTGACGCAATGCTATAATACAACGATTCTTTAATTTAGCAAACACAAACTTCAATGCAAACAGGAAAAGTGACTATCCTAGTCGTGTCAGTGTATGACAACTTAATGCCTAATGCAGACATTACACTACGATGACACTAATGCATACTTATTCGGATTCTATGCATCTCATACTACATAGGTTTGAAGGCAAGCCCTTATTGTACTCCTCATTATAGGGTTCAATCCCTCGTTATGAAATTCTACTACGGTGACTAATGTACGATTTAGATATCCTGTGAGTATCCAGTACAGCCCTGACAATTCTTGAGAATCGCTCTCCCACCGCAAGTCGTAACCCCGATAATTCTGGAGACGAAACCCACACCACGAACCATGACCCCGATAATTCTTGAGAGTCGTTCTCCCACCGTGAGTGATTTTCGGACGTCACGGCTCACACCCCAATAATTATGGAGACGCAACCCACACCACGAGTCATATGGTACCTCATCACACAAATACTCCATGAGCGTCGCCTCGATCCCGATAATTTTGAAGAAATATCTCGCACCACGAGTGATTTTGGATATCATGTCTTACACCCCGATAAGTCTGAAGATAATCTCCCACCGCAAATCTTGATCTCGATGATTCAGAAGAAATATCTCCCACCACGAGTGATTTTGGATATCATGTCTCACACCCCGATAAGTCTGAAGATAATCTCCCACCGCAAATCTTGATCTCGATGATTCAGAAGAAATATCTCCCACCTCGATAATTCTGGAGATAATCTCCCACCGCGAATCAAATAAGGTCCTCATACTCATGTTTGCTCATACTTCATCACATCACCCCTTAGTGTATGTCCTTGGGTTTAATTATAATCATCATAACCTAGACCTAGATTATCCTACCGGACTTAAATCAACACACGGAGAAATATTAGCCCACACTGGCTACTTCTCAAATTTCTTTTATCATAACTTGTCGGTCTCTACGGGTCTCGCTCAGCCTCTAGATTCCAATAACCATCTCAATATAGAGATCACTTAGGTTACATCCAACCTCATTCATAAACATTTCATTCATTATTCATTATTTCTTCTTTATCCATTCTTTATATTTATTATCTCAATGTAAATGAACACTCGATCAATTTCTTGTAAACAAACACTCAGTTGATATTTCTGATTTATCACTTAACCGTATTCAACCACTTTTAATTGATAAACCCTTTGCAAAACGTTACATGATTAATATTCCAAATTCTTTACTTTTATTATCTTGTAATCTCTAATATAGAACCTTTTTCATGAGTTCCTAAACTTGGTATTCTATTCCCCAAATTTTTAATTTGTTTTTACATAAGCAAATACTCTCAAAATTTGACTAGAAACTAGATTCATCTAATACATTGTCTAATATAATCTTTTAAATCCCCAAAATATATCTTATAATAGTGTAGAATTATTTCCCAAGGTTCTAATAATATTCAAAAATATTTCTATAATTTTTCTCCAATTTTAAAACATGAAAAACCATTTAAAAAAATAAAAATATATATATCAAACTGTGCACACCCGGAGTCGAACCCAGGCGTGCACAGTAACCCAAACCGCAACCCAAATGCACTCGACAACCACTAAGCCACTCTCGGGTCGTGAAGAAATAATCAAATTTTCGAAAAAGAACAGAGCCTCCCAAGACTCGAACCCGCACAACCCAGAGGTGCCAAAACCCCTCTCACGCACTAACAAGGAGGTCCAACCATCACATCTGATTATAACCTCCTTATATTATTTTTATACCAACTCCCAGTTTCTCGATTATTTTTAATCTAATCACATAACTTCAAATTTTCTTCTTCTTTAATTATTTTCAGGATTATTATTATTATACACAGCACTTCTAAAATTTCTAGAACTCCGATTCGAACAGGAGTACGCCATGCTAATGTGCCTTGGATGATCCACATCTCCGGGTCAGGCGCTGATGAGCACATTGAACTATCCATGTGGCTGAGAGCCCTCACAGCCCAGGCACAACGACACAATTATCAGAGGCGCGCTCTACCACGGAGCTAATAGCCCTTCGTGCGGGCCTCCCAGTGTAATATATTTTAACTTGGAAATTATTTAAATTAATTTAAATAGTGTAATCTTTAACCTTTACATTCTTGTTCCTCACTGATTCAAATTAGACTACAATATATAGAATTAGCATGAATACCCTACCAATTATTATAAGGTTAGAGAAAATACCCATACCCCCAATCTACTTACAAATCTACATGCAATTCTAACATAAATTCCTCAAGTTTGCAAATTTCTATGCATACTCAATTTCACATATACAATTTAATCATGGTGTAGCAAAATCTAATATGAACCAACATTCATGAATTAACATACATGAGCAAACACACATGACATTAACACACAAGAAATTTTATGCAAAATTATTTTAGGAGCATGACAAATCAATTTCCATATTGTATCTTCATCTATTCACCTAGTCTATTTAATATAGCATACATTTATACTCAAATTAATTCACCAATCACATTCTAGATTACACAGAGCCATCATCTAACAATTTCTTTTGACGAGTCATCATCTAACAATTTCATGCATCAAAATAACTAAATTAGAGATTAAAGAGACACCCACCTCAAAAGTAAAATTCCTAGCAAATACGAACTCCTAAAGGAGCTCCCAAGCCTCCTCGAAAATCCGGGACCTAGATCTCCCGAAGGCAAAGCACCGCAAGCATGAAATTTTTGTTCTCTTTTGTGTTTTTGTTGTTTAGAAACTAGGATGGGGGTTTATAAAAAGGATTAATTTATTTAATGAGTTTTTAATTAATCTCCCACTAATTCAAATTAACTACCCACTAATCAAAAAAATCACTCACTCACTCAACTCACCCCTCCACTCACATCCCGGCCAGCAACCAAGGGTGAGAAAGCACGTGCACGTGCATGCTATGTGTGTGCACACAATTTATTAATAATTTTTATTTAAATTAAATGCATATGTTATATTATGTAATATGTATTTAATAGAACTAGTTTAATTTAATTATAATTAGAGTTCATGCACACAAAAAAATAACCACACATTCCATCAATTTTATTTTGAAAAAGAATGCACCCACACGTGCACTGCAAATACGTGTGTCGTACGTAAAATAAATATTTAAATACGAAATAGATTTGATCAACGGAAAAATGTTTATAAATAATCGAAATATAAAATACGAAAAATACATTTCATTAATTTTATACATACAACAATATAATCAACACACACATAGAAAACACGTGCATCGCACGTATATTTAAGTCAAAATAGGAGAAAAATGAATTTCAATTTATAAAACGAATTCGAACAAGTTATAAAAAATAAATAATTGAAATACGTAGAAATTTTATAATATTACACGTAACGGTAAAATATATGTAATTGACACGTGCATTGAAAAATACACGTAAAAATAAAATATTAACTATGAGTTTAAAATTTAAATTCAAATACATAATCGAATTCGAGAGTGAAAAATATATATATAAGAATCTAAATACGAAACACGTAGAGAATATTTATATTAAAATACGCTACGGATATTACCCGTAACGGTACAAAATACATGTACGTAACACACGATGGGCAAAATTGTCATCACTCAATTTTACGGGGTGTTACAGTATTTGTGACCACCTCATTAGAGTAATAGATGTTGATGTCTGAGCGAGTGTACCACCACTTTAAAGTAAGAGAAGTTGCAGCCTGAGCGAGTGTAGTTTCATTGCACTGCGAGATACAGTCAGCCACAATGGTATCCTTGTCTGCTTTGTACTCGACCGGTATGGAGAGATTGCATTTTTTACCACCACTTGGAAGTAAAAGAAGTTGATGTCTGACGAGTGTAGTTTCATTGAGCCGAGAGAGATAGTTATTGTACTCAAATGTGAACGTGTAACTGTGGAGTTTGGCAATCCAGGTGTATGTGCTTCAAGCGAAACTCGTCGCTCGAGAAGATATCTGAGTGGCCTATGATTGGTTCAAATATCAAAACTCTACCAAAGAGGTATTGCTTCCATTTCTTGACAGCAAGGAGTACAGGCTGTACAGCTAACATCTCTTTCTCATAAGCGGACCATAATAAGGTGCAACGAAAAGGCTTGGTTTAAATATGCAATGGGGTATTTTTGTTGAAGGAGCAATGCACCAATTCCACCTTTAGAGGTATTACATTCAAGGATGAAGGTGTCATTAAAATTAGGCAACTGCTAGAACAGGTGGAGAGTCGGGGGGATCTTTCAAATTAGCAAAGGCAATTAAAGCTTCGTCGGGCCAGACGAAGGCATCCTTCTTTGTCAATGCTATCAAAGGAGCGGTAATGATGTCATAGTACGTAATGAACTTATGAACTTATGTTGGGGCCATGCTAGGACAACATCAATCTTTGAACGATCAACAACAATGTCATTGGCTGAGACTGTGAGTGGCAAGAATATGCAGGACAACATGCAAATGAGTATTGTGTCCATTCCAAGAATGCAGTGTTTTGTAGGCGATAGGCGAGGTGAGGTAGGAAGGTGGTGCCTAGCGCCTTACCTCCTAGGCGGTTGACTAGTATTAATTTCTAAGTAATATTAATTTTATATTTTACTTGTAATAATGAAAAAGTCATTAGAAAATCACCACACAAAATAATGTTTATACAAAAGAATTATCAATAACAAGCAAATAACAGAAGACCGTTGAAATTTATTTGAATCTCTAACACACCCAATTAGTTCGAGCACAAAGATAGTAGGCAAGCGTTTCCATCTACTGCCTCTGCTAGGTGATCACTTAGGCAGTTGAGGCGGCCACCTATAATAACACTACAAGAATGGCTATAAATGAAAATATCATCGAATAAGACGAGTACAAACTTTCACAAGAAATGACGAAATATGTCTTGCATGAGATATTGGAATATAGAGGGTGCATTAGCAAAGACAAACGACATTACTAGAAATTCGGCGTGGTCAGAATGAGTGCATACAATGGTTCTGGAAATGTCACCATGTGCCATATGAATTTGGCGGTATCCGGATTTGAGATCGAGTTTGGTGAAGCGAGAGCCATGTAATTTCATCGAGGTCATCTATAAGCGGAATGGGATACTTGGCTTTCACCATTTGTTGATTTAGTGCTCATTAATCAACACAAAGATGTCATGAACCATCTGGTTTGTGAACTAGAATCGGAGAGTATGAACTTTGGTCTGGGCGAGTGATTCCATGTTCAGGAATCTCCTGAATCATAGTTTCTAGAGCATTTTTTTGCTCATGGGAATGTTGATAGGGGTGACTGCAAAGTGGTTGGGAGTCATTGATTAAGGAAATATGGTGATCATATACTAGGGCTGGAGACAAATTTGTTGGGTCTACGAAGATGTTCGGGAAGGTGTCGAGAAGCTAAGCTAGGTCAGAAGGAATGTCTAGGGAGTAGAGGATGGTGAGGAATCAGTTTAAAGGTATAACACAAAACCATGATAGGCATATGTGAGGATCTTTAGGAATTCTTCTATTGAAGAAACCTCCATAGGGTCAAACACAACAGCTTGAAGAGTCCATTCTCTTCCACCATGACTACACTTGATTTTCTCTGATTCATATATAAAGTTACATCATTCATTGATACATTCAGTTAAGACCAAGAACTACATCATGACGACGAATAGGAAAGTCAAGAAAATCCACATTGAGTGTGTGATCTTGGCACTCATTTGAAACCCCTATACATAAGCCATTACCTTCTAATTTTCTCTGATTCTTATATAAAGTTACATCATTCATTGATACATTCAGTTAACACCAAGAACTACATCATGACGACCAATATGAAAGTCAAGAAAATCCACATTGAGTGTTTGATCTTGGCACTCATTTGAAACCCCTATATATAAGCCATTACCTTCTAATTTACACAACTTGAATAAAGAATGACTACTTAACAACAAGAGAGAGGCCAACTCCTTGAACAATTCGCGGGTTAATAAAGTTGTGGGATGTCTCACTATCCACCAACATAGTAACCTCCTTCCCACGAAAGGTGGCTTTGGGAATAACACTGTCCGGAAAATACCTTAATTGTCAAAGCATGGATACTAATTTGGCGCTCAGATGTAACTCTAGGTAGTGTGAGCAGAAGTGATTGCTCCTGGTCAAGAATGGAGTCAAGATCCCAATCGCCTTTTAATTGGCATATATTCTTTTACTCTAGTGGTGCTGAGTAGGAATGTTTCATTGCAGTGAAAGCATAAGCCATTCTTGCGTTGCTCCGAAATTTCATGGGTTGTGAGTTCGCGGAGTGGACGGATTTTAGAAGAGGTGAGGGGTTGATTAGGATAGAGTGCAATTAGGGGTGTGTGTGTCAAGATAAGTTTAATATTGTGGTGGAGTGGAAAATTAACGAGGATGGGGATGAGATTAGTTGTATTTGAAGGGACGTTTAAGGGCAGTAAGAGCAAGATGCTTGTTCTCATACTTGGTAGCAAACTGGAAAGCTTCATTATTGGTGGTTTGGTAATAATGACATCATGTTGGATTTCCTCGTTCAATCCACCCAAAAAGTGTGAACGAGGAACTCATCAGTCGCACCCTCAATTTGGCATTGGAGTTTTTCTAACTGTTGTTGGTAATCGAGAACTGTGGTGGTTTGTTCGATGCAAGAGAGGGTAAGTGCTAGATTACAATGCTTTGCTTCATTGAAACAAGTCTTAACCACTTCTCGAAATTGCCTGTGTCAAAAAATCACCATTGTGTAAGTTACGAGCAACACCATTGAAGTGCCTCATCCTTGATGTAGAAGAAGGTGCAAAACTAATCACAGCAGCAATTTGATAGACATCAAAATAATGCTCAATGTAAACAAACCAGATGAACATATTGCCTTCGCCGCTGGATGGGTAAACATCAAGTTTGATGATGGTCATGGCCACAATGGTAATGTGGCGAGATCTCGGAGATGGGGGAATAACGTCGATGGCTTCTTCAACCTCGATTGGGCTCACTATGGATCGATCTCGATCGTAGTCTCGCCCCTCGTGATCCCGCCAGCATTGTTGCACGACCCTCACTTGCAACGAGAGATCATGGATCTTCTCGACCCAACCTTGATGGTGGTCAAGTTGAGTTCCTAAGGTACGGACTTGACCTTCGAGAACTACATTACAGCCTTCGACGCTTCCAATGTAATTTTCTAGGGTCTGCAGGCAGGTGAGATGGTGGGTGGAGGGGTTTGGGCCTAATATACTATGGTGGTTCTCTGGGTGGCCCCACGGGTTGAGGTTGGCATCATACACTTCACTAGCATCTTCACCCACTGTTTAAAATTTTGGCCAATACGGCCGAAATTTTCTTTCGGCTAGCTTGCCGATACGAAATCACTGATTTTCTACTCCATATCGTTTTGGACCGAAATGTGTAGATTTCGGCCGAAATTGTCGAAATATCGACCGAAATAGACACTAATGTTATTGTGAATATATAACTCTTTTTTGTTTTACTTTTTGCATATAAGTCTTTCAATATAGAACCTTAAGCTAACATAATGTTAGAATTTTGTCTTTCTATTGTTTGTGTATATGCAAAGTCAAGTAAGTCTATTCACCAATACATTTTTTTCTAATTAATGCAAATTTAATTTAGTTATATACTTATATTACATTCTTTTTTATATTGTTAAATTCTGCAAATATTTATCGTGACTGATTCATGTCATTAGTTACGTTATACAATAGTTTATATGATAAATGACATGTAGAACATATAATATTTTATTTAGTAACAAAAAGAAATATGTTTATTGAGTATCTGAAATGAACATCCGAGATGATCACATTTCCTCGAGATCTCCGATATCTCCAATTTGAGACAAAACACCCATTGCCGAGATGAGTCCAAAATCCGAGATTTAAAACCTTGTCTTCACCTCCGGCAGTGCTGAACTTGGCTACTTCACCGTGTGGATCTAATGGCTCTAATACCATTTGAAGAGACCCCCACCCCAAAATTGGATTGGAATCCTGCTGATATGGCTAAAAATGGGACTAAATCGGAACCGTTCGAATTGAGCACGAATCTTAAAGTTACAAGGGCAAGATGGTAATTTCACCTACAGACAGGTCCGAAATGGAAACCGGGTCCCTCCTTTTGGACCCGATAACCCACGAACGGATCTGTTCAGCTAAAAGCAGGTCCCAACCCATGGAGGACCAATTCAACAGGATATCAGGAGATCCTGGATCGTCCTCATCTCTAGGAGGCGGTTCTAACCGCCCCTATCCAGCCACACCGAGAAGTAGGGATCTGATCTTATCCCGAAACAAGTCTTCCAGGCGACTATTAAAACCCCCTACCTCCTACCGTTACAGGGTGATCACTCTTTGTCTACTCAAGCTATTTTCCTTTCCTTTTCTGTGTATTGACAAGAGCGTCGGAAGATTCGTCGCCGGGATCCATCCCGGTGTTTCGAACGTTTGTGCAGGTCCACGAGAGCACCAAGGAGTTAGCCTATCAACCCGAGAAGAAGTCAAATTTGGCCTGTTCAAGTTCCTACGAATCCACAAATTCTATCTATTGCCCCCACACCAGATTCAGCGGCAACAGATTGGCGCCGTCTGTGGGAAATCTGGACTAGCTATCCGATCTTCCTCCTTCAATCAAAGCTACTCCCAGCAATGCCTCCCAAAAGGAAGTTCGCACACTCCAACCGTAGAACAACCTCTTCTCATCCTCCGGAGGAGGATCTCCCTCCACCCGTTCAACCGGCCCTGCAGCTCGAACAGCAGGCTCCTCAGTCTATTCTGCAGCCTATAGGGCCCCAAGCAACAGTGGGGGAGCCCTCTCGACGAAGCCGCCAGAAGCAACCTATGCACCAAGTTCGGGTTTCCATCCACAATGCCTCCACGGATTCTATGGCCTCCTATAGTCCTACACCGAAGCATCTGCGAGACGTGCTCAATAACCGGTAGAACGAGCCCGGGCCCGATCTTCGTCTAGACGAGAGGCGAACCCGCGAGGCAAACCCGCGCCGGGAGCACCCGAGGGATCAGGTCACCCCGCCGAACAGACTGCAGGGGGTCCAACTCTCCTCGGAGGCAGGAGAGAGTCACCCCAGTATTGCCTAAGGCGAAGTCGCTCCACGGCGAGCCGTCCTGCAGCTCGAGGTCATCGGGAGCAGGAGGCCGCCATCACGAGGGCGGAATTTCAGCAATTCCAGGAGACCATCCTACGAGCGCTTAACGCCTCACCCAACAACGTCCATAGGGTTCCTAGCCCTCAACCAGCTCCTCGTCATCATCGCCGCTCCCCCAGTCCTCGGCCGGATCCGAGCCATCGCCGCCCCTCTCCCACTCCTCGGCCAACTCAAAGCTACCGCCGTAGCCCCAGTCCTCTTCGGCACGAGCACGAGTCTCGAGGTTCAGCAAGACAGGACCGAAGGGAGGACTCCGTCTACCGCCGTCTCCACGAGATGGAGAGGCGCCTCGGTCAGCTCGACCGAGACGAAGAACGGGCGAGGAACCTCTGCCCAAGCAGGCCACCATTCTCCTGCACTATCATGGAGGCCCTGTCCCAGAAACTTCAAGCCTCCACACTTCGAGTTTTACATCGGAGAGTCGAACCATTGAGAGTTTCAAAACTCTCATGACGATCCATCATGCTTCTGACGCCCTCCTCGGCAAGACCTTCTCGACCACCCTTAAGGGTCCCGCTCGGGAGTGGTATTCGAGGCTCGCTCCAGCCTTTATTTTCTCCTTCGATTAGTTCGAAGGCCTCTTCCTCACCCATTTCGTGAGCAATCGCCGCTCCGAGAAGACCAGTACCTCTCTACTCTTCCTCAGCCAAAGGAAGGGCGAACGGCTGAGAGAACGGCTGAGAGACTATGTCAAGCGATTCACCGCGGAGGCCCGATCCATCGCCTCATTGGATCAGTCAGTGGCTTCGGTCGCATTCCAATCCAATGTCATCAACCCTGATCTCAGGGCGTCCTTGGCCAAGAAGCCTCGGGACTTCTCCGAGCTCCTTCACAGGAGAGAAGTATATCCGAGCTGAAGAGACCCTCAATCGCCCCACTCTGGAGGGGTCATCTTCCGGGAACAAATGGAAGGCTGCTGAACAAGATGGAGCTAAGAAGCTCCAAAAAGACAATAGGGGTTAGCATCGCCCTCTCCCTCGATTCGAGAAATTCACACCGCTTAACGCGAGTGTATTCACCGTCCTGATGGATATCGGGAACGAGGATCTCCTACCGCCTCCCCCTAAGATGAATACTCCCGAGAAGAGGAGAAACAGGGATAAATGGTGTCGTTTCCACAAGGACCATGGGCACGACACAGACGAATGTCGGGCCCTCAAGAACAAGTCCTCATCCAGAGAGGGCAGCTCGCTCGCTTCGTGAGAAGGGACAGAGCTGATCAGCCCCCACCCCCCAGGGGGGCTAACAGACGAGTAGAGCAACAAGCGGAGACTCAGGAGGAAGAAGCGGTGGTCGTCCTACACCTGATACACGGAGGCCCAATGGGGAGAGATTCTAACTCCTCCCGAAAAGCCTTCGTTCAGGAAGTAAACGCTGTCCAGAGCCATCCCCCTCCGAAGGGCCTCGGGGTCCCAGTCACGTTCTCCGACAGAGACCTGGAGGGCGTCCGCACACCCCCATTGCGATGCCCTCGTCATTAATCTCCGGATGGCGAACTTCGACGTTCGTCAGGTCTCGGTGGACAACAGCAGCTCCGTCAATATCCTTTTCTTGGAAGCCTTCAATGGCCTCCAGCTGACGAGGGACCGGCTGAAACCTCTTCACGGGTTCACTGGGGTCCCGGTGACGATCAAGGGAGTTATAACCCTCGACGTAACTGCTGGAAAGGCCCCAGCGACTCGCACCGAACCGATGGACTTCATGGTGGTGGACGTCAAGGCCGCTTATAATGTTATCCTGGGCCAACCAGGTTTGGTCGCGCTCCAAGCTATCCCTTCGGTCTACCACATGAGGATGAAGTTCCCCACCGCCTCAGGAGTGGGGGAAGCAAGAGGAAGCCAAGAAGCGGCTCGGAAGTGCTACATGACCTCGATGGGAGGTCCAGTTCTCTCCCTGGAAGCCCTCGAACTTCCACAGGAGGGTAGTCAGACTATCTCCAAGCCAGTGGACGAGCTTGAGAAAGTGGCCTTCTCCGAAGAAGACGCCACAAAGACGTTCCGCATCAGCAAGGCTCTTTCCCCCTCCATTAAGCAGGACATCTCCTAGTACATACGGGAGAACCGCGACCTCTTCGCTTAGACCGCGGCGGATATGTCCAGGATCTCAGAGGAGCTCTTAATGCACCATCTAAGCGTTACCCCTGGGGTCAAGCTTGTCCAATAGAAGAGGCAAAAGTTCGCTCCCGAGCGACAACAGCCGATCAAAGAAGAGGTCGAAAAGCTCCTCAACGCCCGATTAATCCAGGAGGTGAACCATCCCGAGTGGCTATCCAATGTGGTGATGGTCAAGAAAGCCAACGGGAGCTGGAGGATATGCATTGACCTCGCCGACCTTAATAAGGCATGTTCGAAGGATCCATTCCCCCTCCTGAGCATCGATGCGACCTCGGGCCATGAGCTACTCAGTTTCATGGACGCTTTCTCGGGGTACAACCAAATCCAAATGTTCCCCCCGGACATCCCGAAGACCTCATTTGTGACTGATCAGGGCTTGTACTGCTACCGATTTATGCCGTTCGGTTTGAAGAACACAGGTGCAACGTAACAACGCCTCGTCTACAGGGTCTTCCGAGACCAAATTGGCCGAAACATGGAAGTTTACTTAGATGGCATGTTGGTCAAGAGCATTCAGGAGCAGGAGCATGTCCTCGACCTCCAAGAGGCCTTCGGGGTGCTGCGGAGGCACAACATGAGGCTGAATCCGAACAAGTGTGCGTTCAGGGTCTCGTCCGGCAAGTTCTTGGGGTTCATGGTCAGCCAGAGGGGCATAGAGGCCAACCCCGAGAAGATTCAGGCCATTCTCAAAATGGCTCCCCCTCCAGCGTCAAAGACATCCAGAGGCTCACCGGGCGCCTCGCGGCGATTGGGCGCTTCCTGTCCAAGTCCGAAGAGAAGTGTCGCCCGTTCTTTAAGGCCCTCAGAGGGGCTAAAGGCTTTGAATGGGGGCAAGCGCAACAAGAGTCCTTCGACCGGCTCAAGGCGTACTTAGCCAACCCCACGCTCTTGAGCAAGCCGAAGCCCAAGGAGGTCCTCTACCTATACCTCGCCGCTTCGGAGCAGACCCTCAGCACGGTCTTGGTAAGCAAAGAAGATAGGGCACAGAGGCCCATCTACTATGTCAGCAAGGTCCTCCAGGATGCCAAGCTCCGTTACCCAAAGCTGGAGAAGATGGCTCTTGCGCTGGTCATGGCGGCGAGAAAACTCCGCCCGTACTTCCGGTCTCATTCGGTGATCGTTCTTACCGACCAACCGCTGAAGCAGGTGCTCCACAAGCCAGAAACGTCGAGCCGCTTGATGAAGTGGTCCATAGAGCTGAGCCAGCATGACATCAGCTACCAACCAAGAACGGCCATCAAGGTGCAAGCCCTGGCAGAATTCATTGTGGAGAGCACTATCCCCAACCCCTGCGAGTCGGCTGCTGAACCCCTGATCCGGCCGTATATGTAGATGGATCCTCTTGCGCCGACGGAAATATGGCTGGCGTCATCCTGACCGGTCCAGACGCCTTCGTCCTACAATACTCCCTGCGCTTCAACTTTCCTGCATCAAACAATGAGGCAGAGTATGAGGCCCTCATAGCGGGGCTCTGTATGGCCCGCAAGGCAGGAGCCAAGCGCGTGAGGGTCTTCAACGACTTGCAGCTGGTCGTTAACCAGGTGTCCGGGGAATATGAAGCAAGGGACGAATGCATGGCCAAGTATCTGGCGAAGGTTAGGGGGCTACTAGACTCCTTCGAAGACGTTCAACTCCAGCGGATTCCTCGTGAGGAAAACTCACAGGAGGACGCTCTCTCAAAGCTCGCCTCCTCGTCCCTCCAAGGTCTAGAACGGACAGTCATGATAGAGGTCCTCCTCAGACCAAGTATTGATGAAGATAGTCCGGAGCCGATGGAAGCCTACCCCCTAACCCTTGGGGAGAACTGGATGAAGCCCCTTCTCGAGTACCTCAGAGACGGAGTCCTTCTCGAAGATCCGAAAGAGGCAAGGAAGATCAGGACACGAACCGACCGGTACACACTCCTTGACAGAATCATGTACAAATGCTCATACACTCAGATTGACGGCCGACCCTATCTAAGGTGCCTCTCCCCGGAGGAAGCACTCTATGCCCTAAAGGAGGCCCATGACGGTATGTGTGGCACGCACTTGAGAGCGAGATCCCTCGCTCGTAAACTCCTAAATTACGGCTACTTCTGGCCCACACTACTGTGTGACTCCGAGGAGTACGTCCGCCAGTGCGACCTGCCAGAAATTTGCCCTGATCCGCCGCCTTCCTCAAGCACAGCTCACCTCCTTAGCGAGTCCAATCCCTTTTGTGATGTGGGGGATGGACTTGCTCGGACCTTTCCCTCCAGCGCCGGGCCAGCTGAAGTTCTTAGTCGTTACGATAGACTACTTTTCCAAGTGGATTGAGGCTGAACCCCTTGCAACAATTACCGAGCACAAAGTCCAGAAGTTCTTTTGGAAGAACATTGTTTGCCTGTTTGGGGTACCCCGCGTCCTCGTGACCGACAACAAGACTCAATTCGCGAGAGCGACCTTTCCCAACTTCTACGCCGACCTCGACATCCAGCAGCGGTTCTCCTTGATAGCCCACCCTCAGTCCAATGGCCAAGTGGAGAACGTCAATCGGCAGATACTCTCCGGTCTGAAGAAGAGACTCAACAATTCCACCAAGAAATTATGGGTCGAGAAGCTCCCCAACGTGCTTTGGAACTATCGCACCACCGAGAGAGCTCTGACAGGGGAGTCCCCCTTCAACCTCACCTATGGTTCTGAAGCCCTCATCCCCTTAGAAGTGGGCCTGCCTTCACGCCGACTGATAGCCTACAGTGAGGCACATAATGCGAACCAACTTCGCAACTGCTTAGACTTCACAGACGAGGTCCGGGAGAGAGCTGTCATTCGAAAAGAGACCTACCTCCGTAGGATCACTCAGTCTTACAACAAGAAGGTACGGCCAGCTAATCTTAAAGAGGGAGACCTAGTACTCCGAAAGTTGTCAATCTCAAATCCCAGCAAGAAAGACAAGCTAGCACCTAACTGGAAAGGTCCGTATAGGGTCTCCAGAATTATTCGCCCCGGCGCGTATCAACTTGAAGACCCAGGGGACAGGAAGATACAGAGGACCTGGAATGCCAACCATCTAATGAAATACCAAAAGGGTATCGTAACACCGCTCCAAGCAACTTCAGACATCTCTTGAGTCGAGCAGTCTCCATTCGATGTTTTTAATATCTTGTATTTTTCTTTGCAAAATGTAAGAGTGGCTCGCAACTCATAAGCAGCCACTCAAATCTTCTTTAATAAAGGCAAGATACTTCTTGGGATCTTTTATTTATAATAAACTAGTTGGCCAGTTTGAGACGCACAAAATTCTAAAAACGGCATGCTTGGAGTCCAACACTTGGTTCAACTCCGCTTCAAATACTTGTTTCTAAGCGAGTACGAAGCGGATCACCATTCAGAATTGCTCCTGCAGCTGTTGATAATCTCTAAACAACACGCTTGGAGTCCAACACTTGGTTCGACTCCGCTTCAAATACTTGCTTCTAAGCGAGTACGAAGCGGATCACCATTCGGAATTGCTCCTGCAACTGTTGATAATCTCTAAACGACACGCTTGGAGTCCAACACTTGGTTCCACTCCGCTTCAAATACTTGTTTCTAAGTGAGTACGAAGCGGATCACCATTCGGAATTGCTTCTGCATCTGTTGATAATCTCTAAACAACACGCTTAGAGTCCAACACTTGGTTCGACTCCGCTTCAAATACTTGCTTCTAAGCGAGTACGAAGCGGATCACCATACGAAATTGCTCCTGCAGCTGTTGATAATCTCTAAACGACATGTTTAGAGTCCAACACTTGGTTCGATTCCGCTTCAAATACTTACTTCTAGCGGATCACCATTCGGAATTGCTCCCACAACTGTTGATAATCTCTAAACGACACGCTTGGAGTCCAACACTTGGTTCGACTCCGCTCCAAATACTTGCTCCTAAGCGAGTACGAAGCGGATCACCATTCGGAATTGCTCCTACAGCTGTTGATAATCTCTAAACGACACGCTTGGAGTCTAACACTTGGTTCGACTCCGCTCCAAATACTTGCTCCTAAGCGAGTACGAAGCGGATCACCATTCAGAATTGCTCCTACAGCTGTTGATAATCTCTAAACGACACGCTTGGAGTCCAACACTTGGTTCGACTTCGCTTCAACTACTTGCTTCTAAGCGAGTACGAAGCAGATCACCATTCGGGATCACCCCTACAACTGCTGACAATTGCAAACGCTAGCAAAACACACAAGTTCAAGAAATAAGTACTAGTTCATTAAAAGTTTGAGGTAAAAGTCTGACTACAGACCAACGACTCATCTTTACATCGAGTTACAAAACTTGTGGAGCTAAGATTACAAAATTACAATGCTATTTTAACCCCTCCTAGGGAGGGGGGCACTTCTCTTAAGAGATAGCCGAGGTCGACGAGTACCATGCTGCGGTGGCCTTTGTCCCGTTGAGGTATCTAGACCGGCAAGCCGAGTCCGAAGCCTGAAAGCCTGAGTGTCGCCCCGGCTGATGCTCCGCTCGATGAGCCGGCCACTCCGCTCCACTCTGCGCATCCCCGGGGCGCCTCGAGAGGGGGCGAGCGCAATGCCAACTCATGGAACGACCTCTCTTGGGAGTATTCACCTCGGGACAAGAAGTGGTTCGGACGTTGCTACCCTCGACAGTCGTTATAGCCAATGGTTCTCCGCCTCCAGCTCCACCACCCGATCCTTCAGCGAGTCGTCCGTCACAGAGATGTTTAGCCGAGGCATTCGGCTAGAGCCGCCCTGACGAGAAGCGTCGGTAATAGCTCTCCGGAGGTGCGCCGTTTCCAAGCTCTTCTCGAGCACGACGTTCTTCAACCCGTCTCGTTCGGCATCGACCATGAACAAGCACTGACGAAGGTACTGAAGCCGTAGGCCTTGGTTGAAGGCCATCGAACGACATGTCTCCTCTCCATTAGGGGGCACCTCCCGAGCCTGCTCGTCGAGGCGCTTCACCTTGGAGTCACAACGAGCCAGTGTCAATTTGAGGTGGTTCAGCTCAGCCTCGGTTTTGAAAAGCCTCTCTCGAGTCTGAGCTAGGCTCTCTCGAGTCCGAGCTAGCCCCAACCTCGTCACCCCTAGACCAGCCTTGAGACGTTCCACTTCGGCAAGTTGTAACGCTTCGACGATCTGAAAAAAGCCACTAAGTTTACACAACTCGTACCCAACAACTCAAAACAACAAAGACAGTTCAGCATAACTTCACCAACACTTGGTCAAAATAATTTTTTTTCATTGAATAATCAAATAGTACAAGCGGTGGCCAGTCCGCGGTTCGGCACTACATAATCGAAAAACAAAAAAGAAGCGAAATACAAGACAAATCAAGGGTCGACTTGTTTCAACGATCCACTGCTGAAGGCGCTTCCTCAGGGGCCACGATGACCAGGGGCGTAGCCTCCGACGGAGCATCCTCCTCGGCCTCGGCACCTCCTCCCTCGACCTCCTCGACCTATTCTTCTTCTCCAACCTCCTCGTCGCCCTCCGAGATGTCGTCAAACCCAGGGACAGGGTCCAGAAAGAAGCGCCATCCGACGCAGTCCACTTCGGGGAACTTCTCCCTCACTTGATCGATGGCTCGAGCGTACGCCTTCGCCATGTTTACATTGAGAAACCCTCGCGCCTTCTCCATGGCCTGCTCCTCGGCC
Source organism: Hemerocallis citrina (assembly GCA_017893485.1). Lineage (NCBI taxonomy): Eukaryota > Viridiplantae > Streptophyta > Magnoliopsida > Asparagales > Asphodelaceae > Hemerocallis > Hemerocallis citrina. The sequence continues at coordinate 58,830,025 of CM030363.1, forward strand.
TCCTTCGCCGCCTCCTGCCTCGCCGCTGTGACGGCATCTGCCTTCTCTTTAGCTGCCAACTCGGCAGCTTGAAGAAGCCGGGCGTTATCAGCCTCCAGCTTGGCGACTAAGCAGTTAAAATCCCCGATTACACGCGATTAATCCCCGATTAATCGCTAATCGGAGGTTAAGCAATTTTTTTTAGCGATTTATAATATTTCAATAGTTAGCAATTTAATCGGGTATAATCGGCCGATTAGTGGCTATGAAGCATAGATACGGGTACGGGGTGCGGGTACGACACGACGCGGGTACGGGGATACGTGATTTTACAAAAAAGTAGGATACGGGTACGTTGGTGGATATGTTAAATATAATTTATATTATATTATATATATAAATAATTATTTATTTATTTTATTTAAAATGCATATATTTAAACTATTTCATATAATTATAAGAATACATTATAATTATGAGCATTTTTAGAGAAAAAAATGATAATCTAACTATCAAAACATTGTGTATACTTATTTTGTGTTTGAGCATAACATAAAACATTAAGTTTTTGAAATTACATTGGGGACCTAAACATTCATCTTCCCTTAACTGTGTCCAAAAGTTACAAATATGTATTAAAAAAATGGATACTCCTTGGGTACGCACCCGGGAGTACTCAAGGAGTATCGGCACCCGATACGCACCCGACACGGGTACGTTGAGCGTTTGGAAGTATCCGTGCTTTCTAGATTAGTGGTTAATCGGCCGATTTTAAGTGACCGATTAACCGATTAAATCCCCTCATCTAATTTTCATGCTCGTTTGCATTCTTTGGGCTCAATCCGACCCAAACTCAAATTCAAATCCAAACCCTTTCTGGTTCTCGCGCAAACTCAAACCAGACATGTCACCACCCTCTTCTTCTTCCTCGCACAAACCCAAACCCAAACCGATTCTTTTCTTCTTCCTTGAGCAAACCTAAACTCGACCCGCCATCGCATACTTGACCCGGCCCGCATCCACTGTACCTCCTCTTCTTGCTGTTCGCGTTGCTCATACTCCCCGATTGTTTTTGTTTGATGGAACCGACCAGCAAACCCAATCCGATCCACATCTAGAATCCAAACTCAGCTCAAACAAAGTACTACTTTTCTCTATAATTATATGTTCAAATTTGATAATCTCCTAATAGTTTTATGTTAGGATTTAGAGTTGCTACATAATGAGAATATATCCTTTTTTAATTATATATATAATGATCTTTCCGATTTAATCCCCGATTATTTTCCGATTAACCGATTAATCACTAATCGCTTCTAGACCGATTAGTTCCAAAAACCGATTTTAACTGCCTAGCTTGGCGACCATAGCTTCGAGGTGCCCCAACCTCGAGTTCTTCGACTCGGCCTCGAGCGTCACCTGCTCGAGCTCCTTGGCGATCCGGTCCTTCTCTGCTCGAGCCTTATCCGCCTCGAGCTTCAGCTCCTTTTCCTGCTCGGCTATCTTCTCCATCAGATGACCGAAGTGGCAAGTGATCTGCGAAGAGTACGACTTGGGTTGTTAGCAAAAAGATTAAGTGCTCAGCCAAAAAGAAAATTCAGTCTTCGAAACTTACCGACATCGTCGAACGGGCGACCTCGATCACGTCGTCCCCCACGCTACCAGCCTCCATGGCTGCCTTGTCCTTCAGCGTTGCAAGGTGCTGAACCGCCTGCATACATGCCGACGAGTCGCCTAGAAACCCTCGAGCTTGCGGACCTGCCGGTCCGGAACGAAGATCTTTTTGTACTCCTCGGTCAGAAACACCTCGGCTTCGGCAGTCAGTGGCAGAGCCTCTAGCCCTAAGGCTGCCAATATCGGGAAGACTCCCGAGTCAGTAGAAGCCGAAGCCACCACGGCGGTCAGAGGCTTCGGAGCAAAGGGGGGTCGCCTCACCAGCTGCTCCGCGACAAACACGATGAGCTTGTAATCCCTCCGAGGTGGCCTTCGAGGCAACCCTCTTCCTCCTCTTCAGGGCCTTACTGCTCAGAACCCCACAGTGTGACAGCAAGTCGTCAAAGTCCATTGATTCTGCAAAAAAAAAGAGTTAGAAAACATGGCCTACTCGGCTCGCAACACAAAAGGAGCTATTGCCGACCCTAACAACAAAAAACAAAACAAAACAAACAAAACCGTACTATGGTTTATCGAGCTAAGACCCCCCCGGAAGAGCACCTCCTCGGTCAAGTCCTTCCAATCGAACTTATGGCGGTCGAGCAGCGTCCGAACCATATCCTCCTCAGTGCTAAGAGTTGGGCTCTGCTTGACCTTCTTCGGGACCGACTCTACCCAAGCTGTGGGGATTCCTCATGGCCCTAGATTTCGGATGAGGAAGCACTTATCCCTCTAATTTTTTATCGAGTCCGGACAGCTGACCAGCTTCGTCCCGAACCTCGGAGCCAGATAGAACCGGTACACGTCCTTATGCTGTTGGTGCATCCGGTACACCGTTCGGAGCACACTCAACCTCGACGCAAGATTTTCCGCCTGACAGTGGAGGACGAATCCGTTTATCAGCCTCCACACGTTCGGCATGTACTGAACGGGGCTGACGCAGAACCACCTCAACACTTCGGCGACGAAGGGGTGAAGTGGGAGCCGAACTTCCGCCAGGAACGCGTCAACTGGCCAGAAGCACATGTCAATGGGTATTGGCGAGTTGGCCCTCACTCCCGGCCCAGGGAGCATTAGGTCGAACTCCCTTGGGATTTGGAAGCACTCCCAAACCCTTCAAGTCCTCCTCGGTAAGGATGGAGATCGTCTCGTCTACTTCCGACGTCTCTCTGGGCTCGTTTTTCTCGAAGCTTCGACCCATCCCGTACATTATCCGCTCCGCATGGTCCCCCGAAAGGTCTCGAACCCTCTGTAGTCCAGTTAGAACCCCAGGCAACCTCCCGAACTCTCCCATTCTCCGCTCCTCTTCGATCCTCATCTCAATGATCACCGAAGTCTGCCCTACTACGGCTTTGCCCATGTCGATTGGGGGGACCTAACTAGAGGAAGCCTCGGGGGCAAGAAGAGGGGAAGTCTCCTTCCTCGAAGGGTCGATAGACATTCTCTAAAAGGAAATAAGCTAAGTATAAAGTTACCTTGATTTGACAGCTACGGTTAGAAAACACACCGGAAGACGGTAAAAACTTGTCGGAAGCTCTTACTAAGTGAAAACTCTCGCCTTAGTAAAAAACAGGAATAGTGAGCAAATTGAGAGGGGGTGGAGATTTATAGAGACTAAGGTTGGTGGCGCATTTACCAAGGTTAAGAGGCCCCCAACAATGCAAAAGCCTAGCCCATTTGGTGAAAAACGCAAGAAATTGCGTTGACTGGTCAACGGTGACTGGGACCCACTGGCCACATGTCGCTCTCCTATTCGTTCCCGAAGTCACTTGCCACTGACGTCAAAATGCAAGAAATTGTGTTGACTGGTCAACGGTGACTGTGGCCCACTGGCCACGTGTCGCTCTCTCATTCGTTCCCGAAGTCACTTGCCATCGATGTCAAAATGCAAACAATTGCGTTGACTGGTCAACGGTGAAAGGGGCCCCACTGGCCACGTGTCGCTCTCCCATTCGTCGCCGAAGTCACTTGCCACCGATGTCAAAACGGAAGAAATTGCGTTGACTGGTCAATGATGAAAGGGGCCCACTGATCACGTGTCGCTCTCCCATTCGTCGCCGAAGTCACTTGCCACCGACATCAAAACGCAAACAATTGCGTTGACTGGTCAACGGTGAAAGGGGCCCACTGGCCACGTGTCGCTCTCCCATTCGTCGCCGAAGTCACTTGCCACTAACGTCAAAACGCAAGAAATTGCGTTGACTGGTCAACGGTGAAAGGGGCCCACTGAACACATGTCGTTCTCCCATTCGTCGCCGAAGTCACTTGCCACCGATGTCAAAACGCAAGAAATTGCGTTGACTGGTCAACGTTTACTGGGACCCACTGCCACGTGTCGCTCTCCTATTCGTCCCCGAAGTCACTTGCCATCGACGTCAAAATGCAAGAAATTGCATTGACTGGTCAACGGTGACTGGGACCCACTGGCCACGTGTCGCTCTCCTATTCGTCCCCGAAGTCACTTGCCACCGACGTCAAAATGCAAGAAATTGCATTGACTGGTCAACGGTGACTGAGACCCCTTGGCCACGTGTCGCTCTCCCATTCGTCGCCGAAGTCACTTGCCACTGACGTCAAAACACAAGAAAAACTAGGGACCCACATGCCACGTGGCGCTCTCCTAGACCTCGGCAAGCTCTCCGAGGTCGCTTGACACCGACGTCCAAATGCGAGAAAACTAGGGACCTACATGCCACGTGGCGCTCTCCTAGACCTCGACAAGCTCTCCGAAGTCGCTTGACACCGACGTCCAAATGCGAGAAAACTAGGGACCCACATGCCACGTGGCGCTCTCCTACACCTCGACAAGCTCTTCGAAGTCGCTTAACACCGATGTCCAAATGCAAGAAGACTAGGGACCCACCTGCCACGTGGCGCTCTCCTAGACCTCGGCAAGCTCTGCGAAATTGCTTGACATCGACGTCCAAACGCGAGAATGATCAGGGGCCCACCTACCACGTGTCAGTCTCCTAGACTTCGGTGACACGATCGAAGTCGCTTGCCACCGACCCTCAAATGAGGAAAATCCAATCGCCCACAGACGTCAGATCACTTCGAAAAGCGCACTACTGCTTGATGGACGCCTCAGATTGAGCCACGTCACTACACCCTGATCCGCCTTCAGATCGCTCAGAAAAGCGTGCAACGAGACAATCGACGTCCCAAATTGCGCCACGTCATTCTTTATTTAATTTTTCCTTTTATTTTAATTAAAATTCGAATTAATTATTTAAAAATTGCGAAAAAATAATTAAAAATTCAGAAAAATTAGTTAAAAATTCTAAAAAATAATTATAAATTAAGGAAAAATATTTTGAAGCTCCTGAGTAAATAATTATTTGTTAGAACGATTAACTAATGCTTCTGGAAATAGATTATCGCTTCGCATAATTAAATAAATGACTCGAAAAATAGTTTTAAAATCAGAAAAAATTATGAAAAATCCAGAAGAGCCCAGAAGCAATCTTAGGCATGCTGCCGGTCCAGAAAAGCACCGCTACCCCTCAAACAAGATTCGAACACCCTTCAAGAACTCCGACAAAGTCCTATACGCCATTGAAACAACAAAAGTACTCCCCAAAGGTTGTAGTACACAGTCTTTGGGAGTGGGGGGCTCGTAATATGGCTAAAAATAGGGCTAAATCGGAACCGTTCGAATTGGGTACGAATCTTAAAGTTACAGGGGCAAGATGGTAATTTCACCTATAGACGGGTCCGAAATGGAAACCGGGTTCCTCCTTTTGGACCCGATAACCCACGAACGAATTTGTTTAGCTAAAAGCAGGTCCCACCCCGTGGAGGACCAATTCAACAGGATATCAAGAGATCCCGGATCGTCCTCATCTCTAGGAGGCGGTTCTAACCGCCCCTATCCAGCCACACCGGAAAGTATGAATCTGATCTTATCCCGAAACAGGTTTTCCAGGCGACTATAAAAATTCCCCTACCTCCTACCGTTACAGGGTGATCACTCTTTGTCTACTCAAGCTTTTTTCCTTTCCTTTTCTGTGTATTGACAAGAGCGTCGGAGGGTTCGTCACCGGGACCCATCCCGATATTTCGAACGTTTGTGCAAGGTCCACTGGAGCACCAAGGAGTCAGCCTATCAACCCAAGAAAAAGTCAAATTTGGCCAGTTCGAGTTTCTACGAATCCACAAATTCTATCTATTGCCCCCACACCAGATTCAGCGGCAACACCTGCCATTTAGGAGGTATTTACGGTTCGAGCAACACGATGATAATTTCTAGTCATTTTTTGCTATTGATAAACAAGGAAAGAGAAAATTAGCATTGTGAGAAGGAGATAGAATTTTGGGGAGGAAATAAAAATTTTATTTAATAACAGTGCCCTTCAAGCAATTTGGAGGCGTGCTCATTATCCATATTCTCTGCCCTAATCAGAGGGAATGGTTGTGCAATGCCCATGCTCTTGGACTAGGCTGCCTTTCATTGAGTGGACCTTGTTATAAGTTGTGCTTTGGGTTGTTGATAAATTTTTGCAATTAAATTATGTGCCCATAGGCTCTTCACCGCATGCATTTAATTCTCTCCACACAATCACTTCCAGTATGAAGATGTCGTTATCCCTTTTTTGTAAACACTTATTCTTCACTCAAAATAATGATTATATTGGGCTTATGAATTTGCCTCATTCCTGTACTCGGAAGCCTTCTGATGGAGTTTGTTGGCATTGGAGCTCTTCGACTCTTTGCACTATGAAATCTTTCAATAGATTTCTCAATTCAAGTGGTGTCAAGTCTCCTTTTAGTAAGTTTATTTGGCAAGACGTGCACCACTTAAAGTGCATATTCTTGTAGGGTGAGTCATTCAAAACAAACATTTTTTTCTTCTTTGAAACATGTAACCTGTAGAGAATTTAAACAAGAGAAATTTGGCTGTGGTCAAAATTGTGTGTTTTGTGGGGGAGGTCTTGAATCTACTTGTCATATTTTCGTTACTTGTCCCTGTATAAACAGTTCTGGCTAACCTTTAAGCGGGCTTGGAAATTTAAAGGTTATCGGGCTTCTATAAAATCATGGTGGTGTAAGTATTTTTTTTTAAAAAAATACTATTTATAGTATCTATAAAAAAAAGAAACGCATTTAGTAGTGGATCACATACCTTTCGCTTCATAGCACAAAACTTGCAATCAGATGCAGATGGGGGTAGAACTTGGTTGACAATAAGCCTCCTGACAGGTACACTTTCTTTCTTCAAGGAAGCACACAGTCTTGATGACTCACTAATTGCCATAACCTAGCAAGCACATTAAGTTAAACACAAGTGATGGAATATGCTTTAAAACATGATATCCATATCCATAAGTATAAATGATTTTAATTTTAAGTCAAGTGATTCCTACCCCACGAGCCAAGCATATGTACGTTAAGCAGCTAAATGAACAATAGGCTTAAACATTAAGTCTAGACTAAACTTTAGAAATGAAGTGGGTTCAACTCTGTAAGAAAGATGGCCCCAACTCATTATCTTGAAGAACCTTCAGAAGTTGCATAAGCACACTATCACACTGAAGCTTTGAGCTGACATCTAGTTGATGAATACATTGTCAAGTTCACAATCAAACTTGACAGAGAAGTTCAAATCAGTGCTCTGAAACCATAACGTATATGAAGAAGATGCACACTAGATAGCCTTAAAAAATAGGATGAGAATCATTTTATTGTTAAGTGCCTTTACCGATCAAATAGTATGACTGCTACCCTGTCTGCTTGGACATATTCAAACTTAGTAAGAAGCTGGATGCCTTTACACAAGACTGTGATTGAAAGAATTTCCATGGAAAGGGCTTCCAAGATTTAATGTGGTGTTGTGCTAAGAGTTGAATGTTGTCTCCTACTATTAATCTATCATCTTTTCCTAGACTTCTTCCATGAGTATCGGAGAATCTGGATGACACCAAATCATTTGGTACAAGTGCCTACCATTGAAATGAACCAAGATTTCATAGCACATGGTTTTAATGCTTCCTTCTGCTAGTACATGCCAATACATAAATATGGGATAAGAATCCATAAGGTCCCATACCAACCAACTACCATGAATTTCAGAATCATGAGATGCAATGCATACATGCATACATATGATCATATGATTATAACCGCATAGGATGGTGGGTGGGCTTTAGTGGTAGTGAAGAGTGCACGTCTGAGTCGGGCAGATGAGAGTTAACATTCATCCGGAGTAGCACATTACCGTAGGTATCGTCACAATAATGAACTCAGTTGAATCCGTGTCACGGAAGAGCTCCCGCACTTTGACCATCCTCTCCCTTAGCTGCTCTAGTTTGTCAGACTGCACAAACAAATACAAAACAATATAAATAATAATACTCGAAAAAGATTATTTGTTTGATCCAAGAAGACACTTGTCTGGAAGGAAGTTGACTTACCGCATTGCTTTGAGGTTGTTCTTGCCCAAACACAGATTTAATAGCTGATGTTGCTGACGCTAACTTCTTTTTCAACTGTAACAAAAACAAGGTTCAAAAATTATAAGGTTGCTTTGAAGTAAAGATGGCGAACAAAGATAGTAACAATAGGCACTACTCTTCCCAAAAATTATACCTTCATGATCTTGCCAATGGATGCATCCAGGAAATCTGGTAAGGACAAAAGTCGAAGAGTATGGCCCTAACGAAGAAAGACAATATTGTATGAGCAAGATGCATGCAGCAAAATTATGTTGCAAGTTAACAAGAAAACCAATGGATTTTATCAACAATAACAGTAACAAAACAAGAATAAATAGTCAGAAACTTTAGACTTACTGTAGGAGCAGTATCAAAAACTATTCGGCTAAACATATTGTATTGTTGAGATTCAACAAATTGCATAACCTGGAAGGAAGGCCTGAATTAGGGAATTCAACAACTTAAAGAAGTCACAAATATAAACACTAAAAGCAACAAAATATATTTAATATCCTGGTTAAAATATCATACCTTTGAAATTGCAATTGCTTCATCCAGCCCAGGAGGGGGGGTGTCCAGCAACTCTCCTAGTTTAAGTTCCCCTAGCTTAATCATAAGAAGACCAACATAAATAAAATATGAGAAGCAAATCTAGAACTTCAAAGTATACCATGTGCAAGCTACCAGAACCAGACATATTTATAAGCAAAAGCAAAAGCAAAAGAGCCAGAGCCGATGTTGTGACTAATTTAAAGGCAAAACATGTGAATGTTTTTCAATTTAATGCTGCTATAGTCAGAGAATGTAGAATATTCATCAGCCTTTTCGTGAAGACTTTCCATTTTAGTGGAGAAAACATGAATCAGCGATCATTGAGCAAAAGTTAAGACATAAAGGTCAACAAATAAGTACTTGAATCTGCATGTTGATGCATATAATCAAAGAATATGTTTATCTCATATGGAACTTTACCAGATAGAGACACAAAACCACCACAAATACCAAATACAAAAGAGGTAAGATCAATGAGGTGTGTTTTACTGCAGACTTTGGTGCAGACTTTGGCACTGAACTTTCAAATTCTTCTTAATAGTTGTAAGAACAAACATCTGAAATGAATGTCTATGCTTATTGCAATGCGGTTAGAGCACCTACTTGTTCGGAAAGCATTCCAAGACCCATGCTGTCCATAAAATCTTTGACCCCAGCCCCTCCACCATTTTGACTTACAGCCCGGAATTCCTCTCTAGCCTTTTCAGGGTTTATCTGTACAGAAATAATCAACGATGATCAAAAACTCAAACTGAACTGATAGAAGTATAGTAATTTGCAGATATAGTATTATATAAACTCACTTCAAGTGCAAATAGTGGAGTGTCCAGTCCATCAACGGGCATCAAAGTTCCTCCACTCAAGTCCTATACAAATAAAGGTAGAACAAATTGACTTTACATTCAAATGTCTCACTAAAATTGTAATCCCCTAATTGCATAAACGTAGATTACACGGTCATCGTCAATTTAAGATCCAACCAATTCACATACTTGTGCAAAGGAATCGCTTAGAGAATGTGCAGGATCAGTCGAGACCACAATTGTAGGATGGCCATGATTCGCAAACTTAACAGCAAGAGAAGCAGCGCAACTTGTTTTCCCAACCCCACCTTTTCCACCAAGCATGTAATACCTGCGCTCAACGCCAGCAGCCATCTCATCAAATCTCGCTATAGCTTCGGTGGGGGTAGTAACACATCTTACTGCAAGAAGTAAACTATTTTTCAGATTGATGTTCATGTAATGTACAAAACAAATGAGCTGCAGATTCTAAATGCCATTGGAAGAAATGATTGTTTGACAAACAAAATTTATATATATATGTATATATATATATAATATGTATATATATACACACACACACACACACACATTGCAGTTTACAATAGACTTTTAACCCAAAAAATATCAGCAATTGATCCGTTAGTGTTCAATAGGAAAAAAAATTAAGGGGGAGTATCAGTTAAGATGAACCAGTTAATGAACAAGTCTTCTTATCCGACCCTTCCATAAGATAGAGATCCTATCGCAAGGTGTCCTTAACAAAAGTATATTAATTGATGAGATAAAGTGTTAAATTGATGGGGGGGAAAAAGTGAGTGGTTATAGTCAATATGAAGACTATAAATGATGCAGAGGGGTAAGGAAATTTTAGAGTAATCTTCTAGTTTCTTATTTTCTCTAGAGCTAATTTATCAAAAAATACCCCAAAGTTTACTACTTTATACTGTAAAATACCCTTACCCGCATTTTGTTATCCAGATAACTAGCTGGAGATTCCAAGTTTTCCAAGATGAAAAGATTGGGATATAAAGGGGAGGTATCTTCATTTTCCACATCTTCTTTTATGTTTGCCTAGTAGTAAAGACTACAAAAGGCTTTAGAGTAGTTCCGGATAACAAAAGGCATATTAGAGTATCTTAATCTTACAACAAAAAGTGGTAAGCTTTAGGGGTATTGGGACGTTATATTACATTCAAGTTATTTGAATCAGAGTAAGTAAAACAAGAGAAAAATGAAGTAAATGAAATGTGAATGTCACAACTATGAAACTTTTGAGCAGTCTAAAACGCAATGTTCCGTACTTTGTCTGAATCAAAATGAAAATGACCTGTACAATCATGCATGCAGAAAATTCTTCACATCACTTTTATAGTTTATACATCTATGAATAGAGCTTCATCTTTGGTCCATAGTGTACCCGAGTCTAAAACAGTATAATGTACTATGAATACAGCTTCATCTTTGGTCCATAGTGTACTCGAGTCTAAAACAGTATAATGTACTGTACTTAATACTTGGTGGTGGTTTGCTCACTTTATCTTATGTCACTCTTTTTTTGGTGGAGGAGTCATTGTCCCCACTTTCTGAAAGTTAGACATTTAGTATCCAAAATTTTCGGGAGCTAATTATTGTTGGACTCTCTTATATATATGAGTCTCTAATTAATGATATTTTCATACTTTCAATGCCTAATGTAATCAAAACATTTTGGTGCGCCAGATACTAATTTGAAATGTTGGTATACAATCTGTTTAATATAGTGTATGCAACTTATGTGATAGCGATAAATTAACCTTTTCTCTACCATCTATTTCCAACACTAACCAAAATATCTCGACATGTATTGGTTCTTATGCGATAGAAGAAACAGAGAAATTTAGAACATAATATTCTACAACAGGACATCAAGAACCCTTATGCAAGTCAAACTTAACCAATAGAGAATTTCTCAACATTTCCATGTAGAACCTATAGAATGATCCCAATCTATCCTAAGTGTCAAATCAAATGCAATAACCATTAGTTCAATACTTCACTTTTACAACATAAATATGCTGCCCATTCAATATAAACAACTGAAACCCCATAAGTAACAAAGAACCATAAAAAATTTCCCAAATAGAAAGATACCAAAACAGACTCCAAGATCAAATTTTGATGGCTTCCATTAGCAATATATGCTATTATGAGCCAACCCATCAGACCAAATCATACAAAAAAAGGGGGGAAATGGGAAATTGGTAAAAAGGAGGGACCTTGAAGGACAGTGGCATGGCGGCTGTTGCCGGCGATGGGTCGCCGGAGATGGGCTGAGGAGAGGCGGCGGCTGGTGGCGAGAGAGAATGAGAGGGACAGATGGCGGGCGAGAAGGGGAGTAGATGGAGAGAGCATCATATAGTTTTCTTGTAAAAGGTGAAGGAGAAGATGAGCCTGAATTGGGCTTGGTGGATCCCTGGCAATTGCTTATTTCCAATGGAGTTTGATTATGCATTTTTCACCTTCAAAATCAATGTATTGTTAGTAACTTGTATGAATGTGAGGAATTTTTTCCAAAATAAGCATGTTTTTTAAAGAAAATTTCATAAGGGGTTACATGTCAAACTTATTTACTGGGTGAGCTAATGGTTGCCATGTCAACTTAAGCCGATGTTCCCTATAATGAATCCGCATTTTCTAATTGTGGCGTCTTCAAGAAAATTTTATTTCTTGCCATCGTTGCCAACTACGACAATAGTGTAAGTAGAGGCTACAGTTGACAACGACGACTTTTAAGACACAGAGACAATACTTAAACCAGAGAACAAGTGCTCTCTGGTTGAAGTTATTTAAAGAGATTAGGCAGTTCTCAACTGTAGGCCTCTCTCTATGTGCAGGCCTCGGTCTACACTATACTTCAAAAGTTTTACTCTTTGAGTCAAAGTGCAAGACAAAATTCATACACACTGAAGTCGCAGTTGGAAACTGCATCATCACTTACACAGGAGTCGCAATTCATACCTGCGACTTCTATTGAAACAGTGATATCCAAGCTATCGAATATCATGGTTTCCCTGTTTACAACTAAAAACATGCACGACAAAAATATCACTAACCCAAAATAGTGGTAGTGAGTTCAACAATTGAGATCAAAATACCACAAGTGGCTGTCTCTAGCTCACTCATATAAATGAAACATATTCAAACGCATTCAAACATTATTATACTTCAAACACATATTCAAACACATATAAATGAAATCAAAATGAAAAAGTCGAATCGGAAAGCAACAAATATCACAAGTTCAACCACATTTAAATATCACACGTTGTTAAAAAATATACCCAGAAAAATTAAAGATGAATATATTAAAATTTTATACAATATTTTTTCCAAATCTAACTCAATGGATAGGATAAAATCTCGTATCCTTCCTCTTTCGAACGGGCTATGACGGACCAACACCTGCTTGTGTCAGCTGTAAGATGGGCATACTCAGCTCATCAACTTGCTCCTCTTCACGTGTTGACTCCTCTTCTTGTTGATCAACTTGTGCTATATCTTCTTCTTATTGTTGCTCCTTCCGTTGTGGCTATGACATGGGCTTCCTAGCGACCTTCATATGTCTTCTCGTGCTATGATCTGGATCTGTCAACATAGCATCTAGTGTGGCTCCCTCACAAAACTATTCAAGTTGCGACCTGAACGATTTGAAAAAAATTCGCGCAAACTCTTTGATGACATCGGTCACATTACTCGACAAGACACAAGCACATTTTCGTGCATCCCCCATGTGGCTTTAATCAGCAACAAATTAGAATGTATCATATATTGTTGTATGAAATAATGATTTTGATTCAAATGGAAGAATTTTTTTTACAGATAAATATATGGAATGAACAACAAAAAGCTAGTTCTTAAAATGGACAAAGATGTCGATGCATTCGGTTGATACATCAGTTGTAAAGAGGAATCCATGGAGTTGGTTTCGTCTCTCTCCTCGGAACTGGTAGTTAGACCCCTGCTAGTATAGTGGAAGGAGGAGCAATATACGATTGTATAATCTTTCAATACCATGGCATATACACACCGTGCAACGATCCATCATATGGAGGAATTCCTGCAATGGTCGTCTCAAACTCGCGCTCATTCCATGCATTGACATGAACTTGGTAAACCAATCATGATCAGGCAGTCGACACATCCCTTTGATACCGTACAGGGCAGTGTCATACAATTGTGCGACCAGGATGCGTTGCTAGAGTCCGAACTGTCGGAGCATTCGGTCCGAAAAATAAAACTCTACAATACTAAAGTTGATGAATGGTGCTCTCGTCAACCATAGCTCTCTGCTTGCTGTGCAAACATGTGGTAGTCTCTCCAATCTATAGGTCGTATAAGGCTCTTATTTGACGAACTCCTCCAGCAATTGCTCAAGCTCGTCTCTATAATATGTTAACACCCTACGTGGGTTATCTTTCCACATGTGTGCCTCAGACCAATAAGTGTTAAGGAATTCATAGAATAAAATTGATCAACATAAGGTCAGTAATCAATAGCCCGAACTGCACAAGTCACCAAGACATAAGAACATGGAAGGTGGTAGAGCTGAAATTTTCGACAAGTACAAATGTGCATTTTCAAGTCAACAGACTGCAATTTTCCATCCTTTCGGTGCCTACCAATTACTCTAATAACTGTTTTTACTTGAAATACGCCAGGATTATGATGAAACATTATAGCATCATGCATATTAGCTCTCTCACGCCACATATCGATAATTTCTTGAACTCTCAAAGTTCAAATATGCCCTTCACTTATAAGGTTTTGTACCGATTAACGACATTCAGTAAAGTAAGAATTGAAACAATAGAATATCTTCTTCACAATTGTCGTCACGAACATACGAATACCCTTCAAAACAGAATTAAAATTTCTGATAAATTTGAAGTCATCATGCCATATCGACGTCTTCCATCTGCATAAAGTACCCACTTCTCGATTGGTTTCTTCTTGAGCCAACTGACAGCCTCGAATTTTACTTTTTCCATCTGTCATTTTTTTCTCAAACTTTCTCGGCTGATATTAACATGCAACCACCTTAAATTTATTCTTCAACGCCTTGTTACCAAAATTTTTGAAAAATTTTGTAGCAAAATGTTGCATACAAAAACGATGATATGCATGTAGCTCATTCCATGCTCCGTTTTGCATGTTTTAGAATTTGTTGGAATAGATGAAGAAATGAAGTGGAGAGGGAGGATGAACCCGATACTTAACTAAATTTTTTAATGGGCCCCACAAAGGACCACAATTAATAGCTGTGGCCTCAGCATAATCGATGCCGCAATTCTTTGCAGCTCCTAACTACAACCTTTTTAACCAAAAATAAATTAAAAAATACTTACAAGTTTTCTTAAGTATCCAACTCTGTCTTGACCACTTGGCTTTCTGTATCTCAAAACTTTGAGACACTTCGCTATTGCCAACTATGGCCTCCAATTATACTGTTACTACAATTGGCAACAATTGCAAGAAATAAAGTTTTCTTGAAGAAGCCGCAATTGGGAACTGCGACTTCATTATAAGAGTTTTCATTGTTCTCAACTACGACTTAAGCCAACGTGGTAACGACTAGCTCATCTAGAGAATAGGTTTGGCATGAGACTCCATATGGGATTTTGTTTAAAAACATGCTTATTTTTTAATGTGAGATTGTTGGTGAAAAATTAGATCCTTTTATTTTCCATATTACCCTCCTAAATATTGTTATCCTAAGTCATCAAGTTGGTGCCATATAAAGATTGTGTGTCATGCACTTAGGGGTGGCATTCAGGTCGATTGGGCTGGATCGGGTCGGACCCACAGGGTTCGGGCTAGTTCGCGGGGTTAGCCGGGTCGGGCCGGGCCCGGGCCGAAATCAAAAGTTTTGACCCGATCGACCCGCGAACCCATTCGGATCAAACCAGTTTCAGGTCGGGCCGGGTCGCGGGTTGGCCCGGATAAATTTTTTTAAAAAAATTAATTTTTTTTAGCAACTTCACTTAAATTTTATTTTTTTACAACAAGTATAACTGTATTAAAGTAAAAAAATACATATATTATTCATTTCAACTACTATGAATTTTTTTATAAGTTTTTTATACACATATACAAGTAATAGAAACTCATAAAGAACATACAATATTTCTTGATTTGCAATTTTACATTTACATGTTTGAGCGGGTAATCAGAATCTAGAGTTTGAGATAGCCTAGAGTTAGATTGAAGAGAGGGCATTGGACTACTGCCATGCACCTCTACTTAACCTAAACATAGGATCGCATTGCTCTAAATTCCCTAATCTTGTTGTGGGACTTCAGGAGAGTTGCTTCCACTTGTTGATGTAGATGCCGATTTTTCTTGAGTCCTGTCTTCAGTCTTCATCCAATCTTCAGTGCACATGAGCATCTCCAACGAATCTGGCTTCAAGCGATTCCTGTAATCTGTTAGAACTCTGCCATTTGTAAAAAAACACTTTCTGAAGAACTGTGGAGACATGAGAGTTATTAGATCTCTAGCCATATGTGAAAGAATAGGAAAAAAATTTCATGTTCTTTCCACCACTGTAGTACTTCAATCTTAGTACTAGAACTCTCACTATCTTGTTGATTATACTAATTTAATTCATTTGGTGCATTAGTCCTAGGTTTTTTTTAATTGAATACAAACAAGTAAATTAGCAGTGGCATCTTCTAATGTACTTTTACGCTTATCTTTAGAAGTAGTAGTAGAAGAAATAACTATACTAATTGTACTACTAGATGCAAAAATTCAATCATAATAATCATATAAGTTATTTAATGTCGATTCAAAGCTAGCTAAAAATTCATTACAATCATATTCGGAATCATCTCCAAGTAAAGTAAAAAATATTTCAATCAAATTTTTCGTACCTGCTAATTTGATACGAGGATCCATAACACTAGCAATACATTACAACATAGGAAGAGGATTAAAATACATCAAAAATTATAATCGGGATCAACGATATGGTTAATGTATTTGTCCGAAATCATTTTTTTAAAGTTTGCATTATAGTAATGATTGAAATAAAAATACTACTAGAAGTAGAATCATAAGATGTAAAAAACTTCAGAGTTGTAGTTTTAAAAGGTTCCAAAAATCGTAATAAAGATTCCGCAAAATACCTTGATTAGAGAGTTATTTGATAATTTTCCATGTTTTTTGCAAGACAAAAATCGTCTATATATAATATCTTTGTATTAGTAACAACATTTAGTAAATTGAAAGTAGAGTTCCATCGGTGTTTAACATCTTTAGGAAATTTTCTAAAATGTATTCCCCTAGCTTTACACCATCCTTTAATTCTTAAAGCATATGACCACTCAAAGCAATAAAATGTACACAATTTTTAATTTCAATTATATATGAATCGGCTACTTTCAGTGCATCTTGTACACATAAATTTAAAATATGGCACACACATTTAACATGAAAAATATCATTACATGGAAGAGCTAATTGTGTTTCTAATGTACTAATCGAAGTATTGTTGTTATATGCATTATCGAAACTAATAGTAAAATTTTTATCACGAATATGATATAAATCACAAACCTCTAATATACATGTTGCAATAACTAGTCCACTATGGGGATACGACAAAGCCGCCAGTGAGATGATTCTCTTTTAAATCATCCAATCATTATCTATCAAATGACAAGTTAAGCTCATCATCGGAATATCGTTACAACCTTTCCAATAATCGAAAGTTAACGATACTCTACAAGTTAAAGAATACAATAGTGCAATTAAAGCGTCTTTCATTTCGTTGTAAAGTTTAAAACAATCAGACTTTAGTTTGTTTCTAGGAATTCTTCTAAAATGTGGATTTAGTGCATTTTGCTTGAAAGACTCTACACTCTTACTCTCGGAGTAGGAAAAAGGTAGCTCATCATTAATAACTAGTCGGGTCATTTTTCGACGAACAAGTTCGGGATCATAGGGTTGACTATCTATTTGTCCGATCCTAGGGTTAATTTTCTGTTGGCCTTATTGGTCTTGTATTAATTATTTGTGTACATTTAAAATGTATCATTTAATTGTACTTGTTCTCTCACCCTTCTTCCATTTGTAACTCTTGTCACAATGTTTATGTCCTACACCCAGATTATTCTCATTGGGGATATAATCATAAAATATGTGCTCCCCCTAGTTTTTTACTACTAGGGGGTTCGGTTCGTTGTGTTTGTGTGTCAAAATTATGCATTTTTTCTTCTATATCGTATGGAAGGACATCGTGAAATCCTACCATATGATTCAGTATAAATTCGGGCTTTACATGGGGGACTATTAGATGCTGACGTGAAGTACCGGTGGAATCTTGTCCACTGTGGCTACGGCTGCTATCTTGTGATCTAGACATGGTAATAGTGTATGTGAAAAAAAATGATTTCTAGTGTTTTACTAGTGTATGTGCAATAATACAAGAAAAATTGAGGTATATGTTAAAAAATAAAATCTAAAAAAACAATAGGAGAGTTGAGAGAAAAAAAAAAGCGAAAACCAACAAACAAATATGATACAAAAAATTAGAACTACAACAAAAATCAAGACAATAGGAGGGTTGTTAAATTTTGATACCGTACTTCGCGGATAATTGAATATAGAAATGAGAGAGAAAATAAATATAGAGAAATGTAGTAGACGTAGTCACAATCACGTAGTCCGGTAGTCGTTGAAACTTGAAAAAGAGATAGAGAGAGAGACAGAGAGAGCGCTTCTTTGTTGGAAGAGTTGAAGTAGACGTAGTTCAGAGTTGAATCAACACAATTCGATACGATCGAAAATTTTCACTTCTTTGTGGCTTGCTTCTTTGTTGAAAAATCTTAATTGAATTGAGATTGAATTGAGTACTAGTAATAGAGAAAGTAATGTGCGGAAATTTTTAGGTTGAATTAAGGGGGTATTTGTAGGGGGAAAAAACAAAAAACAAAAAAACAAAAACAAAAAACAAAAAACAAAAACAAAAAACAAAAAAACAAAAAAGCTCTGTTTTGGACCGTTCGACTCGTTTGGGTCAAACGGGTCCAAACCCACGAGTCGAGCGGGTAGGTTGTGGGCGGGTTTTACCTAGTCAACGGGTTCGCGGGTCGGGTCGAGCGGGTTGGGTTTACGAATTTTTCGACCCGGATCGAAGGTTTCGACCAGGACCCGAACAGCCTATTTTTTGCCGGATTCGAGTGGCGGGTGTAGTTCAAATAGCTCGTTGTTTCAAACAACGAGTGTAGTTCTATGGTTTTCTCCAACACTTGGAGAAATCTCGCGAAGATACAAAAGTCTAAAGACAAACATACTGTAACCCCTATTGCTCATATTTGTATTTTTAATTATATTTAATAAATCGTTGATTTATTTATTTTTTATTTTTTTGGTTGTAATTATTTTCATTTCTTTTGTATGGTGTGTTGTGTTCCTATCTCTTGCAATTCATTCTCTGTTTGATTCAGCTTCTTACTCTCTTTATTGGTCTACAATTTGTTTTTGATCTTGTCTATCGTTAAACTTATTTCATGGCCTATTTGTCCCTTATTGAATTCTTTTTACCCAAACCCATATTGTCTCTATTTAAACACCCTAATTGAACCCTAACCCTAATTATCAAACCCTAATACTCTTTCTCTCTCTCTCTCTAATCGTCATCCTCTCTCTCACCTACTCCCGACCCCCTCCCGACCTCACCTCTGTGTTGTCGTCGTCGTTGACCCCGACGCCGGCCACCACCCACCGATCACCCGCTTTTCCTCCCCTCTCCGCTGCACCCTCCGTGCACCCCAACCTACAGCAGCCCCCGATCCCCCGTGTCGTCATCTTGTCCTCGAGCAGCTGCGACACCCAGCCCCTAGCCGCCATCATGGTCGCCCAGGCCACCGCCCTTACTGCTATTGCTGACCGCCGTCCTTGCTGATGTTGCTGACCGCCACTCTTGCTATTTGTTGGTTGATGTCTCTTTGTGTGTGCATGCGTGTGTTTTTGTACACGTGTTTTCGGTTGGATTGGATTCTCGTCTCTCGTCTCTTGTTCGTGTGTTCGCTGTTCGAGATCTGTTCCCGTTATTCTGTTCTTCGTTTCCATCGTCTTTGTAATGCCCCGAATTCTAAATAAGACCGAATTCGAGATTTCACAGGATCTTTACACTTCACTTCGTACAATTTTACAAGAAAATTAAAACTTTTCAATAATACATTTGAGTTCATTACATTTTTGTTTACACAGCGGAAGAATACAACAATGAAATAAAATACAACTTATACAACAATGTAAATCATCAACTGCATCATGACATCTTTACTTCTTCATAAAAATTCCATTACCTGCATATTAAGCTGTGGGCACGTCAGTCACTTACACTAACGAAAATGTTATACTCGGTCATCCTATCTATGCCATACATATAACGATCTCATTACTTTAACAAATCACAAAAGTTGAATGAACAATAAAGTGTTAAATTGTGACTACGCTAAAATATGTAAGTGTATGCTATGCCTTAATGCCTAATGCACACATTTTTATACTAGGATGACACTAATGCATACTTGTTCGAATTCTATGCATCTCATACTACATAGGTTCGAGGGCAAGCACCTACGTACTCTACAATAAAGGGTTCGATCCCTCGCCATAAACACTACCCAGTAATAAAACAAGGTTTAGATCATTCCACGAATATGGATCCCAGCCACGGAGATCCACCGCCGACTATTATAACAAATCTCTCATCGTGCGAATCATCCCGCAAGTGCCCCTCTAGCCCCGGTATACGTATATACATTAGAGTACAGCAAACTATCCACCCGACTACGCAAAGTCCCGGATCTAAAATAAAAGCTCGTCTCCCACGAAGCAACCACATTCACGGAGATCCACCGCTAACTGGGTCTATAGCCACGGAGATCCACCGCCGACTATATAGAAGCAACCCACTTACGTTTGCCCAGGTTTACTACATCTTCACTTATGTGCCTAAATATTTAGTTCAAGACATGAATAAATTTCAAGCCTAGAATTAGTTTTACCTCCTACTGGACTTAATCAACAAATACGAGATAGCTCTATGGCCATATCTCAAATATATCTCAACTCTTTTCAATTCAATAGTGCCAGTACCCGAGGTCTCACTAACTCTAAATCACAACGTTTTCATGTACAAGAAACCATGGGTATACATACCCTTTAAATAAACATGTCTTAAACTTAGATTATTCTCATCTTATTCAAAAATGATCAAAATTTTGTCACTATTCATGATCTATTTATTCATTCACAATCTTTATAAGCAAATAATTTCTTTCGAGAACACACTTCATCACATGAAATCTTATCAACAATTTCAAGCTCATACAATGTATCTCAACCACATCAAAACAATTCTTAAACCAAGTAAGAGTATAATCTTTTCAAAAAAACTCACTTTACACAAACACACTTTTCTTCAAAAATATAAATTTCATACTCTTTACTAATTAAATCTTAAGTTAAAATTCACTTTCTATCTCAATTTCTTCTTTTTACTTCTCAAATATACTTGAAAAATTCTACAACTATTTTTAATTATTTCATTTTCCAAATATTCTAGAATTTTCTCAAATTTTTGTTCTCATTTAAGCTTCCCTCATTTAACAAAACCCAAAAAAATATAATGAAACTAACAGGTTTCGAACCCCTAACCCGCCAGCACAGTAAAATGCCCAAGACCCTAACCCGCTAGCTGTTTGGTCCATGTGGACCTGGCATCAATTTCATATGCCGAAAGGCTCTTAAGTCAAGTTCAGTTTCGTAGTTTATCAAAAAGAATCAAAAGTGAATGTGGTTATCAAGTTTCGAACCCAAGATCTCTTACAAACGGTGCTCTGTATTGCACTAACTAACCAGTAAATCCAAGTGTATTTTCTGTTTAGGATTTGCACTAATATACTTTTGTTCATATTGTTTAGAAAGTGATTCCTTTTCATAAAACTTGTTTATCCAAAGATCAAATCTTTCTAAGAATTTGAAATAAAATTTTTCTTGACTAAGATTGAAATTAAAAACAGTAAACAACAAATTTTAAATTCATTAAAACTCTATTTCCACTTCTTTAAACAATTATTTTTCTCATTTATCACATAAACCTGTAATTTTCTCAAAGCTTGAATTTACAAAATAGTGTTCATGAAAACTAGTTTTTATCCCTACTTATACAAAGAATTAGAATTTTATAACAATACTAGCACGTCTCTCAAACATGAAAATTTCACAAAAATATCTCTTTCATCCAATAGTTTATATTATAACATGGCATATGTCAACCCATTTTATGGCATTAACTAAATTCATTTTCTTTCTTCTTTCATAGTCATCAAAAGCATGATTTGAATATAACCTTCTTCATATGCTCAACATGTACAAAGGAAATGCAAGCATACTAACATGATTCATAGTACAAAAGAATTTTTACTTAGCATGGTAACAAATATATATTTAATCACAACAAGATTGTTCTCATTCATGGCATACTACTCTAGCATGAATTTTATCTATATTTTTCACATCAACATTAACTTATACTACTCATTTATAGTTTTTAGCATGCATATTCTACAACTAGAAAGTATGAAACCACCCACCTTTAATGGAAGATTTTAGAATGAGAAAGATGGAATCCACTCCTAGCTCATAGCAAGACATTCTCCTCCTAGCAAGAACTTCTCCAAGCAAGAACTCCTCCAAAATGAGAACACTCTACTCACTTTCTTTTTCTTTCACTTATTTTGATTTATTTTTGGTGCAAAAGAGAAGGAGAAATGGGGTGCTATTTATAGGATAATGTTAGGGTCCTATTTGCATAAATCTCCACCTAATAACCCTCTCCTTAATTTCCCACTCAACTCTTCATTTTCTGACTATCAAAACTCCCAACCTTTCATGCTCCCAACCCTTCACAACCTCAGCCCCCAACCTTTCCTCTCCCCTCTAGCCCAAAACCGGCCTCCCCTAGGGTTCAAAACTGGCCAATCAACTAGTGTGCATATGCACACATGCACATACAAAAATAAATATATTTTTGTAGTTCTAAATGTGTACAAAAAGTTGTAACTTGTCATGTTTAGTCCAAGCTCAACTTAATTTAGTATTTTACTAATGGGCTTGATTCATGGGCTATCTTTTAATTTATTAACTTAATTATTCTAGTGGGCTCTTCTTTTAATCAATCTAATGGGCTTGGATTTAATCTTTAGGTCCATGGGTCAAAAGAAGGCTAATAAGATTATGCATGCTTAAAATTAGTAATTGAGAGTAAGAAAAGAGATGGATAAATTAGCACGTGCATCATACGTGAAAAGATCAAAAAATGCATTTTTTTAATAAAAATAAAAATGTGGGGTGTTACAGTCTTCATCACAGGAAAGTAGTTTATATGTATTCTTTTTGTCATATAAGTTGATACCGTAAGTAATCTAGTATGAAAATATTTGTACTCTCATGATGATCCACATTTGTTAGGTTTAACCGTAGATATCATCTCTTGATCATGAGTAGTTACAATAATTGACACCCACTGCATGAAAACGATTAGATTAGATGACATCTTTGACTGTATGTTGTTTGTGCCACACCGTATGTTATAGATGACTGTTGCATAGACGTTGTTAGATGTATGATCTCATTATAGACCATTTATTCACATTCCATGCTAATTTGAGTAACCCACATATACCATGCTTTGTATGACATCTATATTGGACTGTTTATAGTTAAGTTTGGTGTGGATATTTGCAAGTGTACAAAATCGCAACAAGTAGTATAGTTAAGTGAAAAGAGTGTCGAACCCACATGGACTAATTATTTTATTGAGTACCAAATTTACTAGATGAATCACTATTTGGAAAATTGAAATTAATAAAGAAAGACACTAAATTAAACTAATCTAAAGAACTAACTAAATTAATTAAGAGGAAGCGGAATCTGAAATTTTGTAATTTGTTAATGGCAAAATTAATTCTGGGGCTTTTGATTTCACCTAGTTAATCACACACAATTTATAGTTCCATATGAATAAAAAGATTATTTTTCCAAGTTGTAGACCAAAATCTCCAAATTATTCAATATTCTCTCTCAAGCAATATCAAAATATTCTCAACTAATCATTTGTCATAATTCATGCATAAATTACCAATTGAAAATTCATTAAGATCTATGGATTTCTTAACGGTCACATTAACAGCAGTTCGCTCTTATAACGGTGTTTGATTATTAATAATCACAAATTACCAGTTTCGTCTCTTCATGATTTAATAGATCATACAAATGTCTGTCCACCAATTGTACGCATTAAGAATAAAAATCAAACACACAACCATGGAAAAATAGAAAAAATAATATGGAATTAAAAATTGTGTTCTCAAAACTATGCTACATCGAAGCCCTAGAAAAATAAATTTAGTTCATAATGAAATTGCAACTAACAAATATTGTCTTGGATTGCATTATAAAAAATTAGAGAAAGAAAAGAAATACAAAAAGGACTGCTTTTTAAAAGAAATTGTAAGCCGAACAGCCTCGAACCGCGTTTCGAAATGCAAACTCAGTTCAGTCTCTATTCTCTCTCTCCTCTGTCTATGTCTCGAAAGCAGCGTCGAAGTCACGTCAGGTCGAAGCATGTGCTTTGGGTCCCGCCTGTCAGTGCCTGTAGTGCGCCAGGTCGAAGCCACGTCAGGTCGAAGCACGTGCTCTGGGTCCCACCTTTCGGCGCCTATAGTGTGCCAGGTCGAAGCCACGCCACGTCCAAAACCCTGCACTTTGTCCCTTTTGAATTTCGACGTTTGCTTGTTCCTTCTCTCTCCTACTCTTTCGTCCTGCCTCTCTCTCTGTTTATTATATTTTATTATATATATATATATATATATATATATATATATATATTATGATTCGAGGTTAGCCGTTGCTCTTCCTCTCTCGTTCAGCCCCCGTTTCTCTTCTTGTCTTCTGTTCTGTTTATAGGCACGGATAGAAGAATTAGGATTTACTTTTGCAGAAAAAACCCCTATTTTTTCTTTATTTCCTTATTCTTTAATTTGCTATTTTCTTTTTTGCTTCTTTTTCTTTTCTTTCACGTGCTGCACACACAAAATAAAATCAGAAATTAGGATTTAAATATGAAAATAAAAAATAAAATTAATTAGTTTAAAATTAATTAAACTAACGAAAAATCATATTAGCTCATTTAAACCCTTCTAAAATTGTTTATTGCACTTTCACCTCTATTGGCAAATTAAAATTTATATTTTTTTTACAAGGTCAAATTGTAAAATTTAAATTCAACAAATCAATAAAAATAAATAAATCATTAGATTTGTTTTGTTTGTTGATTTTTACTAAAAATCTTCACATTTGGCATCAAAAATCTTATTCCTTCAACTAATCAATTACTTGAAACCTTACAGAAATAAGATGAATGAAACACAATAAAGATGAATACAAGCAATTTTAATGGGTAAATGAGTACAAATATTTGTATAAAAATTAGACACATCAAATATCCCCAAACTTACGATTTTGCTTGTACTCGAGCAAAAAGTAAAACCATGAATAAGGAAATAACAATCAATAATAAGCTCAACCCATTACACTAAGAGATCTTATCATGCAAGCATCAAAATTTCAATTAAAAATATAAACAATAGCAAATAAGGTAAAATTAAGCATACTCACTTTCTCTAATGCAATTTTTTGTTCATAATTCCAAACTTAATTATATTTGTCATGTAGTTAATGTAATTATAGTATGTAACAACTTTATCTGTGATTTTCTCTTCTCACTACTACAAACCGAGTAGCAAACTGGAGTTTTTTTTGGTCTCTTTTCTAAGTTGTCACTTGCCTTTTGACACAAATACAAATATTTGTGATGAATTCACTCGGTTACTCAGCAAGTCACAAACTTAGAGTGCTTTGCATACTCATATTTCAAGTTGTCGTGTGACATAAAAGTAAACATTTGTGATGAATACCCCTAGATACTAAGCAACTCAAAACATTGGAGTAGATTGACTTTATTCATAATTTTTTTTTCATTATTACTCTATTTACTTAAACCCTATTTAGGACTAGATCAAAGGGGATAATCACAAGAAAAAGACATCACATTTTTCTTTTTTGTATAATCGCATGACTCTTACAATTTTGTAAGGAAATTTGAAATTCAATAATTCTAAAGTAAATAAGTATGCTGAATCTTGCTTTATAAGATATTTTCTATCCTAAAAAAAATTATTGCAATGCTTATCACAATAAAGAACTCAAAAGTGTAATGGTAAGCCTAATTGAAATCCCTTTTATTTTGTTTTTCTTTTCAAAAATAAATAACAAATTTGTAAACCTTCCCCCCAAACATGAATATCATATTGTTCTCAATGAGAAAGGAAAAACAAAAACAAAAAGAGTACAAAAAGTTCAGAATTTCTCTTCTGATTCGTCTTAAAAATTCTGCACGCGCGGCGTTCAGTGTTTCAGCGATATCTGAAGCTGTAGGTGTCCAAATGGGCTGATTTGTTTTTTTGCTGGAAAGCTAAGACAATTGTCTACAGTTTCTCTTTGAAGCACTTTTTTCAGATTCTGATTCCATCCTGCTAAAAAACAGCCATCAATGTAGGTGTACAAAACAGCTCCGCCCGGCGACTTTCAAACTCAAGCAATCCTACAAAATAAAATTAAAAATTAAAATTAAAATAAACTAAAATAAAAATAAAATCTAAATGCGGTAAAAGAAAATATGGGTTGCCTCCCAAGAAGTGCTAAGTTTTAAGTCTTCAGCCAGACATGATAGGGGGTATGTAACGCCAAGATTCAACAACATTAAAACATCTTTTCTAATACTTCTCTTCTGGTGTGGATTAGGTTCAAGATCTAGTTTGAGTCGTTTTCTTCGTAATGATGACGTCTTTGATTCCCCCACCTCTTTGAATTTTTTCTGAAAAAATGAATGAATAGATGGTGCAGCATCCAAATACATAACACATTCTGAAATTTTTTCTTTTTCAGATTCAAGACTTGCTGAATTTATTGGACATACTTCGATTGGTTACTTTTCAAATTTAGCCTTATGTTTCTCGCCCACAATTAAATCAGTTTTACTTACTTGAATACACGACTGTTCTTGTAACACCTCGAATTTTTAAAATATCGAAAATGTCTGTTTTTATATATTTTGAGTGGTGAAATTATTTTTGGTATATTTTATTTAAATATTGCTATCGGTATGGATATTTGTGGTAGATAGGTATTATTGATATCTTAGGAGTCATGAGTGGAGATTTTATGTGAATAAATATTGTTTATTTTATTTTATAATTTTGGAGGACTATTATGAGATAATTTTGATGTATCCTTTTTGTATTGTTCGTATTATTAAAGAGTGGAGTGGGGTTTATTTGAAATATTTTGGAGATTGGGGGCTATATGTAAATATTCCATATTAATTATATATATATTTATTATTATTATTATTTTCTTTTACCAAAACACCCCCCCCTTTCCCTCATCCTCCTTCCCGTTCTTTCTTTTTCCCGATCGCAAGCGAAGACCAGCCGAACCCAATCGACGCCTTCTTTCCCCGCTCGAATCCACCCTCCTACTTCATGGTTTTCGAATTAAATTGGGGAAAAGGCTAATTGAAGGGTGCTCTAGCTCATGGCGGAGTCGATTTGGAGAAAGGAATTAGTGGAGGTATATCCCTTTGAATTTATTTGTGTATTTTCATGAGCTTTTAATTTATTTTGCTTAGTAATGGAATATGAAGTTTGCTAGTAGTTTATTTTGATGTTAGGGTTAAGAAATTGGGAAATTATTGAGGAATTTGTAAGTTGCTAATAAATTAGGGTTTTTGGTTTGTAAAAGAAAACTATATATGTGAGAATTATCTTCTTTATAGTAGTAGAATTTTAGTAGAACTATTATAATGAGTTGGGGGTGATTTTGGTAATTGTTTGGGGAAAAACATTCTGTAGGAATTTGTCTATTACGTGCATTGCACGTGTGTGTCCCAGACGTTCGATAAAATGCCTGAGTGATATCAGAAATAGTGTTATTATTTTCTGTGATTGATTTGGATGATTTGAGCCTTAATTGTGTTGAAATTTGATAATAGGATATGTTAGCAGATTTGGATGTGGAACAGCGTGCTGGCGCTTCGAGTCTTCACGGGAGGCTATGTGAGTATGAATGTATTTATGAATCTGTTATTTTAAGAAAATTTTAGTATAATCTGAATGATTGGTATGGATTCCGAAATAAGGTGTATGTGTAAATGGGAATTAGTGCTCGGTGTTGGTGTGCAATATGACGATTAAATACTCATCTCACGTGTATTGATATAACTTTATAGATGATAGATTAGTTATATATATATGGGGATGAGTTATATGTATATAAGGATGTCGGTATCTTCATGATGTGTGAGGTAATGGTCAAATAAATAATACAATACCGTTGTGATGTGCAATATTATGATGTGATGATTTTATATATTAATTACAGTGATATTTTCTTTTGTGTGATGCATTGAAAGGGTAAGTGAGATGGTGATCATGGTTTATGCGAATAAGTTTAAATAAAAGATGAGATGCTATGATGATAAAGGGTGATGTTAATATGAAAAGAAAAGGTCAATAGCAATAATTTCGGTTGACTTGAGTTGATTCCCTAGGATGGACCTGGGAGAGCAGATACCTCCGGATAGACCGGAGAGAGATATGATACCTCAGGGTAGACCTAAGAGAGAGTTGATTCCCCAGGATGGACCTGGGAGAGCAGATACCTCCGGATAGACCGGAGAGAGATATGATACCTCAGGGTAGACCTGAGAGAGTTGATTCCCCAGGATGGACCTGGGAGAGCAGATACCTCCGGATAGACCGGAGAGAGATATGATACCTCAGGGTAGACCTGAGAGAGAGTTGATTCCCCAGGATGGACCTGGGAGAGCAGATACCTCCGGATAGACCGGAGAAAGATATGATACCTCAGGGTAGACCTGAGAGAGAGTTGATTCCCCAGGATGGACCTAGGAGAGCAGATACCTCTGGATAGACCGGAGAGAGATATGATACCTCAGGGTTGACCTTAGAGAGTTGATTCCCCAAGATGGACCTGGGAGAGCAGATACCTCCGGATAGACCGAAGAGAGATATGATACCTCAGGGTAGACCTGAGAGAGAGCTGATTCCCCAGGATGGTCCTGGGAGAGCAGATACCTCCGGATAGACCGGAGAGAGATATGATACCTCAGGGAAGACCTGAGAGAGAGTTGATACCCTAGGAAAGACCTGGGGTAAATTGAGTATGATATAGAATGTGAATAAGAAAAAGAAGAAAGTACCTAGTGTAAAATGAAATGAAATGAAATGAAGCAAGTGTATTATGAGTTACGAATAAAGAATAAATAAGTAATTACGAGATGAGATTCAGAAAATACGAAAAGTATATTAATATGGATTAAATGAAGAAATTGTGTTATGTTAATGAATACGGGAAGTAGATAGAACGCCTTATGTATCTTCTAAATGAAAGTAAAATACAGTATGATATGAGTGGTTCCACCTTAGAATTGTGTCAAGGAACTACCTGTACGCTATTTCTGTGGAAATGGTGGGAACTACCAGCCTTGGCATAATTCGCAGGGTGAGTGGGCATGATAGTGCTAATGATTAATGGAAATGAAGAATTAAATTAGTGAAGATGAATAGTGATTGAAGTGAATTAATAACCAAGCTATCAGGTTGAGATGTGATGTGATATTACCCAGACTATGTGTTTGGGGTGTGGTGATTATTACCCAAGCTCTCGGCTTTGGGGTGTGATATATTATTGCCCAAACTATGTTTGGGGGTATGGAGTATAAATTGATGTGAATGAAAGTGAAATCAATGATAACTTGAGTAATAAGTGAAGATGAGAGTAAGTTAGTCATCAATTAGATTGAATAATAGCTAAATGATATAACGGGATGAGAATGAGTTATAAAACATATTTTTGATGTGATAAGAACGAGTGTTTAATAAGTGATATGTTAATGATGTGATGAAATATGAGTAAATTGCAATGGGCAATGATGTGTTATATTTGTGTCATAAGACATGAGTTAATGTGGTATGATAAGAATATATGCATATGTGTTATAAGAAATGAATGAGTGCGGTGTTGTGTAATATGAGAACGAAGAAGAAAATATTTATGAATGAAAATGAGTACGAAAGAATACGAGTCGTGAGTTCGTAGATGCAAACGTACGGCAAATGAAGTGCGTGGTTAAATAAGTATGAAGAAAAGTGGCGGTGACTTTATGTGATTAGTTATGAAAATAAAGAAATGATGAGGTGGTGGAAATTATGAAAGGATAAGTATTTGTGTTGGGGATTTCAAAATGAAAAGTAATGGAATGTGAATTAATGTGTTGCTTGTGATTGAGTATAAAGTGAATGAGTTGGGTATATATGTATATATATATGCAGTCATATATTAATATGATGCATTTAGCGAAGGGAGTGAAGTTATGAATATATAGAGGTAGACGGATGCAGATTGGTCGAGTACTTGATACTAAGGTGTATTCTTGATGCTTTAATGTCCAGATTCGAGTTGAATATTCATACCTTAATATTTGTAAGTTTAATTTATTTTCGTTATATACTTGGGTTTATTTATTAGATTTATGAATTATACTCACACCAGAAATGGCTAACCCCTTAGTGTTTGGAGGGTTAGGGGAGTCCGAGGACTACCCTAGATCCCCTACTGTTACAGGTTCCCATCAGTACAGAGAGGAGGCGTAGATTGTAGGGTAAGGATTTATTTTAAAATTTTTGTATTAATTAGTTAGGATGAGAGGTAATTCTATGATTTAAATTGTATTATGGATGTATAAGTATGTAAATGATGATGGTGAGTATAGTATGGAGTAGTATGTGGTGGTTGTGACCCGTACCCATCTTGTTGTGGTGTACCGGGCTCTGTGGTAGGTTTCACAAAGATTTTTCTAAAATTTTACCTCGTTTTTCAAAGAAATTTGTAGTTTTTATTTGTTATTTGATAATCTGTTATGAGTTTGGCCCCCAGAGCATTATATTATATTGCCTGTGTGTTTCTGCTCATTTTGGCCTGGGGAGCCCGTGAAATTATTGCATGTATTGTGAGCTACGGAATTTTGAGCAGAATTCCGTAAGCTATTTGTGTTTCGGGGCAAAATTTACAGGGAAACTCTGCCAAAATTTTCCTTGAAATATATCTTTCTTAGTTTATGTTTAAAGTAACATAGAAATTGAAAGATTTGAGTTTGGAGTCAAAATTTTTTTTTTGGGGCGTTACAGTTCTTCAGGAGGAAACTTTATGGAATTAAAAACATCAAAAGTTACTTGCTCATGCTGTGTTTGTTCCTCCAAAATTGGTTTGTACTGTTCTTCCTTTTCAACCACTTTTTTTTCGGCAATTTCTTCTTGTGGCTGCTCAATTGTTCTCCCGCTTCTTAGTGTTATTGTTTTGACATGCTCCTTGGGATTGACAACTATGTTGCTTGGTAATGTTCCTGCAGTTCTTTCGTTAAGAATATTTGAAATTTGACTAATTTGTACCTCAAGATTGTGAATGGAAGTCGAAGTTGAATTTGCAACATTTTGGATTGCCAAATCTGTCTTTTGTATGTATTGTTCTGTCTTTTGCATGTAGTGCATAAACATATCTTCAAGTGTCGGTTTCTTTTCTTGCTGTGAAAAATTTTGAGGTGGTCTAATTGCTCCTCCTTGATCGTTGTTTCATGGACAATTGGGGTGGTTTCTCCATCCTGGATTGTATGTGTTTGCATAATGATTGTTTTGTATTTGAAAGTTTGACACAAAATTTTCATGTTTGGCATTTGATGGAGCAAAAGGGTTCCCCCATTTGGCAATCTGCACTTGAATGATTTCCTGCACAAAAATCACAAATAATATTAGTTTGAGTAGCATTAAAATTCATATTGCCTAATTGTTTAGATAAAGTATCAATTTGTGCAGTTAAAGTAGTAATAGGATCAAGTTCAAAAACTCCAGCCACTTTTCTTGGCATTGTTCTCTCTGAAGACCACTAGTAATTATTCGATGCCATCTCCTCTAAAAGTTCATAGGCTGCGTCATGAGTTTTGCTCATAAGTGCACCTCCAACTACTGCGTCAACCATATATCGATGTGTAACTCCCAAACCACTATAGAATATTTGAATTTGCAGCCATTTCGGTAGTTCATGATGAAGACACTTTCTCAATAACTATTTGTTCCTCTCCCATGCATCATACAAAGACTCGGTTTCAAATTGAATGAATATGGCAATATCATTCCTCAGCTTCGCTGTCTTTGCCGGTGGAAAATACTTAGCAAGAAATTTTTGTGCAAGTCCCTCCCAAGTAGTAATACTACCGGGTGGTAGATTAGGGATGGCGAACGGGTCGTTCGGGCCGGGCCGGGCCCAACCCGTACGGGTTGGCACGAATACGTAGCCGGTCCGGGCTGGGTTGCACCCTTATACGGGCCGGGCTGGGCCAGGCTATGTTTTCGTTTGGGTGGCCCGCCCAACCCGTGAACCCTTTAGGGTTCAACCCGGGTTGGGCCGAGTCGACCCGCGGGTTGGCCCGTTTAATAATATAATTTTTTTTTGTTAGCTTAAATTAAAATAATAATAATAATAATTTTACAAATGATGTATACAAACAACCATATCTTTGTTTGATGAATACTACAATTCTTCAAAAATTATTATACTAAGTAAGTAATAATACTAATAAGTAATAATACTACAATTCTTCAAATATCCCCAAATGATGTTTAATTATAATACTAAGTATGTAATTCAGTAATAATACTAATAAGTAATAATACTACAATTCTTCAAATATCTCCAAATGATGTTTAATTATAATACTAAGTAAGTAATAATACTAATAAACAAAAAAAATCGTAATAATAATAATAAGATTGAAAGAGTGAAATTGACAACAAATTTTGAAATTTTATTCATATGAATTTAAGTTATACAATTTGAACAATTTATAACGAAATGAAGAATTCAATTCACAAATAAGTTTTATACAATAACATATTTGTTATATACAATTTTAATTGAGTACAAGTTTTCTAATTTGACATAACAAGCAAAGCTATTGTTGTTGTTGTTGTTGTTGTTCTTCGGGCGAGTTGCTCCCACTTGTGGAACTTGATAGTGCTTTCCCTTGCGTCCTATCTTCAGCCTTCAGCCAGTCTTCTGTGCAAACGAGCATCTCCAACGCCTCGGGCTTTAACCGATTCCTGTAATCAGATAGAACCCTGCCACTTGTAGAAAATGCACTCTCAGAAGCAACTGTAGAGACAGGAGGAGTTAGCAAATCTTTAGCCATAATTGACAGAATACTAAAAGTGTGTTCATGTTCTTCCACCATTGTAAAATATCTAATGGAGAAAGAGTAGGCTCAGTATCCTGTTGGTTATACAAATTTAATTCATTTGGTTGATTAGTCCTAGGTTTTTTAGATTGAATTTGTTCAAGTAAACTAAATGTTCTATCACCAATTCTACTTTTACCCTTACCTTTAGAACTACCAGAAGAAGAACTAACTACAGAAGTTGTACTGCTAGAAGCAAAACGTCTATCATAATAATCATACAAGTTATTTAACGTAGATTCAAACTGAACTAAAAAAGTAGCGTAATCAATTGTTAATTCTACATTGTCCTCTAAATATCCAAAAAACATTTGTATCAAATTCTTCGTACCTTCTAATTTGATACGGGGATCCATAACAGTAGCAACACAAATCAACATAGGAGGAGGAAAATAATACTTCAAAATTTTTTGAAATGCAGGTATTACAATGCATGTGTCACTAATATAGGCATCATTTAACATTTCGTTAAATATTTGCATCATGCTAACTAATTCAATAAAAATGCTACTAGAAGTAGATTCATATGTTTTTGAAAACTTTAAAGTTGCGGTTTTAAAAGGTTCTAGAAATTTCAACAAAGATTCGGCAAAAAACCAATCGTTGGGAGTCATTTCAAAATTGTGCATATTTTTTGCGATACAAAAATCATTTACAACTGCTTTATAATCGGTGACAACATTTAGTAAATCAAAAGTAGAATTCCACCGGTGTCTAACATCCTTTGGAAATTTTCTAAAAGGAACATTTCTAACCCTACACCAAGCTTTCCATTCTTGTAAAATGCTTGGACTTAATGCAATGAAATGTACACAATTTCTAATTTTATGTATATATGGATCAGCTATTCTTAATGCATCTTGAATACATAAATTTATAATATGACATGCACATCTAACATGAAAAATATTGTCAGATGGAGGGTTTAATACAGATTTTAAAGTAGTAATTGCTACATTATTGTTAGATGCATTATCAAAACTAATAGCCATAATTTTATCGCGAATATGAAAAACATCACAAATTTCTATAATACGGTTTGCTATTTCAGCACCACTATGGGGATACGGCAACGACACAAGTGATATGATTCTTTTATGAAGAATCCAATCATTGTCGATCCAATGACAGGTTATTCCCATCGTTGGAATATTGTTGACACCCGTCCAACAATCCGAAGTTAAACTAACCCTACAAGTTAAACTCCATAAAATTGCAATCAAAGCGTCCTTCATTTCCATGTACACTTTAAAACAATCCGATTTGCAAGTATTTCTCGGAATTCTTTTAAAATGAGGGTTTAAGGCCGTTTGATTAAAATTTTCCAAGTTCCTACTTTCGGGATAGGAAAATGGCAACTCTTCCTTAATGACTAATCGGGCCATTTCCCGACGAACAAGTTCGGGATCATAAGGGTGGCTATCTACTTGACTGGTCCTAGGGTTGATTTTTTGTTGGCCTTGTATTTGATCAAGAAGTTCTTTATGATTATGTTGTATGTGCCTACTAATTGTACCAGTGCCGTCACCCCTATTGAATTTGTATGTTTTACTACATGTTTTACACACTTTCAAACCTATACCCGGAGTATGTTTGTCCGGGATATACTCATAAAACTTATGCCAATCGCTAGTTTCTCCTCTACTTTTCCTACTACTATGCGGTTGTGTGGTTTCGGGTTGTTGTTGTTGTTCTTCTTCTTCTAATTGTATGTCACCTACAACATCCATGTCGTGTGTACCCCATTGTTCCATAGTAGGATCAATGTAATCCTGGGCGGGCTCACTAGTTGGGACAATTGGTGGCCTACGTGAAGAGGAGGAGGAATCTTGTCCGCTACGACCGCTACCGCGTGATCTAGACATAATGTAGTAATGTGCTAAAGTAAAGTATGTAAAAAAAAATATACAATGTAGGAGTGGTGAATTATACAAAAAAAAATCTAAAAAACAAGAGGGTTGAGATAGAGAAGTTCAAAAAAACAAACAATAATTTTAACTACAACGCAAAAAAAAAATTAACGAGAGAGATAGAAATATTTTGATACCCTTCACCGTGGAATACACGTATGTAAAAAAACCGTTAAAATAAGAATAGAATAGAAAAGATGGAGGAGCGCTTTGCCGATTCTGCAATTGAAGAGTTGAGAAGATGTTGAAGTAGATTTGACGAGGGTTGAAGAGAGTTGAAGACGTTGAAGACGTTGAATTTTGATTCCGATACGACCAAAATTTGATCGTGTATACGCCTCCTTGTACACTTGTTTGATGAATACTACAATTGTTCAAAAATTCTTCACAAATGATGTATAATAGTAGAGAGAGTAAGAGAGTTAGGTGTGATTTTTTTTGGAAATTTTTGGGGATATTTATAGGCTAAATATGGGGTGAAAAACAAAAAAAACAAAAAAAAACTCACCAACGGCTCAAAGAGCCGTTCTGTCCATCAGCAGTGGCAGCAACGGTATTTTCGACCGTTCGACCCGCGGGTCAACGGTCGACCCGTCACGGGTCGAACGTTCGACCCGTCACGGGTCGAACGTTCGACCCGTACGGGTCGAACGGGTCGAAACCCGCGGGTCGACCCGTGGGTTGGCGGGTCCAATTCGTGGGTTAGACCGGGTTCATGGACCGGGTTTCGCGGATTTAATTCGCCTAAATTGCGACCGGGGTCGACCCGGTACTGTTCACCGGGTTCGACCCGAACCCGCCAAGACGCTAAGCGGGCCGGGTTAGCGGGCCGGGTCGCGGGTGGGTCGCCGGTTGACCCGGCCCAGTTGCCATCCCTATGGTAGATAATGTAGCAAAGCCTTCGCCTTATCTCGTAGTGAAAAAGGAAAGAGTCTCAATCTGATTGCATCATCTAATACTCCGTTCTGCTTAAAAGTGTCACAAATTTCTAGAAAGTTTGCAATGTGAACATAAGGATCCTCTTGCGATAGTCCCCAAAATTGAACAGTCTGTTGAATCATTTGAATAATGGCCGATTTACTCTCAAAATCGTTAGCTTCAATAACCGACCTCTTTATACTTGATGTTGCTTCATGAATTGAGGGCATAACATAGACTCTCAAAGCCTTGTTCTCATAGTTTGCCATGATAATTTCCTTGTATGTCCTGAAATGTAAGTATTATAAAAAATAGAAAAAAAAAATAAAAAAAATAAATAAATAAAAATAAAAGTAAGTCAAAAGAAAATAAAGAGGTAAAATAATAATAAAACAAAAACAAAAATAAAAATCCAAACTAGTAATAATCTAGTAACTTTCAATATCAATAAAAGAATAACTAGTCCCCTGGTAGCGGCGCCAAAAACTTGGTGTGGATATTTGCAAGTGTACAAAATCGCAACAAGTAGTATAGTTAAGTGAAAAGAGTGTCGAACCCACATGGACTAATTATTTTATTGAGTACAAAATTTACTAGATGAATCACTATTTGGAAAATCGAAATTAATAAAGAAATCCACTAAATTAAACTAATCTAAAGAACTAACTAAATTAATTAACAGGGAGCGGAATTTGAAATTTTGTAATTTGTTAATGGCAAAATTAATTCTAGGCTTTTGATTTCACTTAGTTAATCACACATAATTTATAGTTCCATATGAATAAAAAGATTATTTTTCCAAGTTGTAGACCAAAATCCCCAAATTATTCAATATTCTCTCTCAAGCAATATCACAATATTCTCAACTAATCATTTGTCATAGTTCATGCACAAATTACCAATTGAAAATTCATTAAAATCTATGGATTTCTTAACGGTCACATTAATAGCAGTTCGCTCTTATAACAGTGTTTAATTATTATTAATCACAAATTACCAGTTCGTCTCTTCATGATTTAATAGATCATACAAATATCTGTCCACCAATTGTACGCATTAAGAATAAAAATCAAACACACAACCATGGAAAAATAGAAAAAATATAAAAATTGTGTTCTCAAAACTATGCTACATCGAAGCCCTAGAAAAATAAATTTAGTTCATAATGAAATTGCAACTAACAAATATTGTCTTGGATTGCATTATAAAAAATTAGAGAAAGAAAAGAGATACAAAAAGGACTGCTTTTTAAAAGAAATTGCAAACCGAACCGCCTCGAACCGCGTTTCGAAAAGCAAAATCAGTTCAGTCTCTGTTCTCTCTCTCCTCTGTCTATGTCTCGAAAACAACGTCGAAGTCACGTCAGGTTGAAGCCACATCAGGTCGAAGCACGTGCTCTGGGTCCCGCCTGTCAGCGCCTATAGTGCGCCAGGTCGAAGCCACATCACGTCCAAAACCCTGCACTTTGTCCCTTTTGAATTCCGACGTCTGCTTGTTCCTTCTCTTTCCTACTCTTTCGTCTTGATCCCTGCCTCTCTCTCTGTTTATTATATATATATATATATATATATATATTATGATTCGAGGTTAGCCGTCGCTCTTCCTCTCTCGTTCAGCCCCCGTTTCTCTTCCTGTCTTCTGTTCTATTTATAGGCACAGATAGGAGAATTAGGGTTAACTTTTTCAGAAAAACCCCTATTCTTTCTTTATTTCTTTTTTCTTTAATCTGCTCTTTTCTTTCTTGCTTCTTTTTCTTCTCTTTCACGTGCTGCACACACAAAATAAAATAAAAAATTAGAATTTAAATATTATAATAAAAATTAAAATTAATTAGTTTAAAATTAATTAAATTAACTAAAAATCATATTAGCTCATTTAAACCCTTCTAAAATTGTTTATTGCACTTTCACTTCTATTGGCAAATTAAAATTTATATTTTTCTTTTCACAAGGCTAAATTGTAAAATTTAAATTCAACAAATCAATAAAAATAAATAAATCATTAGATTTGTTTTGTTTGTTGATTTTTACCGAAAATCTTCACATTTTGCATCAAAAATCTTATTCCTTCAAAACTAATCAATTACTTGAAACCTTACGGAAATAAGATGAATTAAACATAATAAAGATGAATACAAGCAATTTTAATGTGTAAATGAGTACAAATAGTTGTATAAAAATTAGACACATCAAAGTTGTTTGATAAAGTGCCGAAAAGAACTTTTGTTTTGCTGCTGCCCTATTTTGTACAGTAATTTCGACCCTGTTAACATCAGTAAAATCAATAAGTTTGTGAACATGATTTGAAGCCTTTGTTCTCTAGTTTCCAGAACTTTCTACTGATCTGAATTCCGAGTTTTGATGCGTGAGTTATTGCTATTTTACTGCAGCATATCGTATTTTCCAGATTCTGAACTATATGTATTCTGTATGAAATATTATTTTAAAACTGATATTAAAAGTAGAATTTGAACTCTATATTTTGCTGAGTATGTTTAGATATGACCAGGAGAAATCGCTAATTTTTATGGAATTAATTAATGACTTTTGTATCTCATTTTATGCTTTTGAAACCAATGGAAATATTCCAAACTACATGGTGTTCAATAAAGAATTATGTTTTCGACCTGATTCTGTTCGTTTTTTATGAAAACTTTATGAATATAAACTGTATCCTGATTTGTTTATTTTACTACCCTTTTAAAGGATCTGAATTTTTAATTATATTTTATGAATTATCTCTGTTTTGGTAATGCTATGTCTGAACTTTCAGAATTGAGATTTTATTGCATTACTCTATTTTCTCAATTTTGTTGACTATACTATCTGTAATATAATTTCATAATAATTTATATTTTGAAACTATATGTGTTAAGGAATCTTCCAAAATTTTCTCGAATTTAATTATGATGATTTTCAACTCTTTTCATGCTTATAAATAAGATTTTGCATTTTCTAGCTGAACACGATTTTTCTATTAAATGCTGTTTTCGACCCTGTTTCTGTGGCTGATATGTGACTTATATATATGTGCTGGTGTAATAACCCAAATTTTTAAATAATTTTTTAAAGATTAATAAATGGATTAAAATGATTTTTGGTGATTTAATAAATATTTTTCTGAAATTTACCTTTTTACACGTGCAAAACACGTGCAAATATTTTCTTGGGAAGTTCAAAATCAAAAATAATTTGGGAAAACTCATTATTTATTATTAGATATTATTTGTGAATTTTCTGGATTTTTCTGATATTTATTGGACCTATTTGCAATTATTACAGAAAGATGGACTTTTGTGCAAAATTACCACTTGGAGTGAAAACTCCAGATTTTTGGATGTTTGGGGTTGGCATGATGCCTAGTAAACTCAAAGTTAAAGATTTTACTTTTTGCTATAATAAATTTGGTTTATTTTGCAAGTTTTGATCAAGAATGCTATTTTTGCAAATTTGTCACTTAAAGGGGTAAAAGTGCAAATTCTTTTTCTGGGTTTTCAAAACAGTGCCGGCTGGTTATAGGATGGTTGTTGTTGTTTTTAAATCTCAATTAAAGTTGTTTTATTTAATTTCCAAGTATAAGGATCTATATATGTAAAGATATATTTTAAAAGAGATATTTTGCAAATCTACTCAAAACCCTATTTCTCTTGGATTTCTGGCCTATAAAAGGTGGAGTGCAGTAGTCTCTTGCTGCACAACACAAAGGATTTCATTATTTTTATTTTCTTGGAGTTTTTAAAACGAGGATCTTGGTTTTCTTGCGAAAAGGAGGGATTTTTCTTATTTCTTATTTTTCTTTGGTTGATTCTTCAATAAGGTGAATGACATATGTTTGTTTTGTATTATTCTATGTATGTTGTATGCGATGATTTATCTATTAGAAAGCATTTTAGGAGTTTGTAAAAAGATATAATAGATTTGATGAGTAGATGAGTTCAAAATTGAATCTTTACTTGAAATTATGCCTTTGATGAATTAAAACCCTAATTGATGAATTGAGATTGTTAAAGAACCTAATATAAATCATGAGTAGATTGCTTTCTTTCAGATTTCTACTGATTTGGTTGGATATAATGAGTGGTATGTTGTATAATGTACAATTTGAACAAAGTTAGGACATTTTGCTGATTGATATATATAGATGCACTGTTGATGAATTTTGATGAATGAAACTTGATTATTGGCATGCTATAATTGATTATATTCACGAGTAAACTATTGTGAGTGCTTTTGCATAAGTATAATGAAATTGCAAGACGGATTATTGAGTTAAAAGATGGATTTCGAAGTAAAGAGGAATTGGATGCTACTGAGGTTATGTCTTCTGTAAATGCAAGTTATGTCTTCTGATCTCAAAGTTTGTCTTTAGTTTGTCAGTTGTCTTTTGAGATCTAAGTTTGTTGTTTGTTTCTCAACTATTGCCTATTTGATATCTATCCTAGTCAGAAATATTAAAACAAATATTGGAAATAGTCTGCATTTTACATTCCACTTACATTTCTTCACTATTATATTTTGTTAATGACCTGATTTGATTCCCTAGTTTCTCTATTGTTTACTGCATCTACTATTAGAGTGAATGGTGTTGTCAAAATTCTGTTTTCTAACATACAATCCATGCCTTTGGCTGTTCCTGTATTATCTGTAGAATGTCGTTTACTTAGAATTTGATTTGATGATAGTTTTCGTACACAGTAACCTAACATCAAAATATTAAGTATGCAAATTGAAACATACACGATAGCAAATAATAAAAGGCATCTTCTACATAATCTGCATATTTTTTTCACTTCAAATCAGTAAAGAGGATTTCTATATATATATATATATATATCATATATATACATATACATACTTCACTTCAGTAAAAAGGGTTTTCTATATATCAGTTTTTGCCCTTTATATTTTCTACCTCATTTTAATGGAATTAAGATATATACTAATTAATCATCTACTAGATTATAAGTACAGATCGAACTTATAACAGTCCTGATACACAAGAGCCTTTAGTATCTACTAAGTTATGTAACAAATAAGATCTATGCTTCTGGACATTGAATACTCGCAAAATCCATACATCTCCCTGAATATGCTTAATTTCATGCTAAAACAAATTACAGGGCCACAAAATAGGATGGCAAAGAAAATGACCATACAACAATAAGACCATTCTTCAAAAAAAAAAAAAAAAAATAGAGGGGCCCTTGCTTTTCCTTTCCTTTTACAAATAGAAAAGAGAGGTTTCTTTTCAACCAATGACCTACTACATAAGCTGCATATGCTTTCATCCCCTATAACCTGCATAGGCTCATTTCAACAAAATGGATTTTTTTCTTCTATATATCATATATATACTCATATATCTTCAAGGAATTTTTATATATCATATATGTATACACAAAAACTTCATCTCAACAAAGAGTTTCCTCTTCTATGTACTCTACACATGCTTCAAATTCATCCAATTTCTGTATATACTTCATTGCAATAAAAGAGCTTTTACAATATTTCTGCATATACTTCATTGCAATAAAAGAGCTTTTACAATATTTCTGCATATATACTTTATATCATTAAAAAGAGATTCTTTCTATGTATCAGACACACACACATATATATATACTTCATATCAGTGAAAGGAGTTTTCTAAATATGTTATATAAATGCACAAATACTTCAATCAGTGAAAGGGATTTTTATGTATGTACATAATCAAGAACAACATTTTAGTAAATGGTCTTATATACACTTTTTGCACACTTCACTTCAGTAAAGAGGATCTCCTATACATATATACATACTCTTATACAAACAATATGAATGAATTTTCTCACTGTGAGTAGGCTAACAATGAAATAAAAGGAAGTGACTAAAATGAAAGATTTATTTTGTGTTAATGGTTGAGTTGTGAGTCTCTAGGAGTTGAGTGAGAGTCCTGTGAACCGGCAGATGAGATTTGTGGATTTAGACCAGTGGGGTCTTGGGTTTGTTGTTATGGAATTAAGTTCGGCAGGATACACTAACTTTAGAGAAGGAAATTTTTTGTGTTTTAATAATAACCAACTTAAGGACAGGCACTAGTGGAGATGTGATGGAACTTGGGAAACGTAAGTATATTCTCTTGGTTTTGTTAGTCCAATGGATGCGTTCCAAGACTGTTTGTTGTTCTGTCTCGAGAGGACATTTGTATGTTCGCGTGTCGAGGGTCTGCAGGCCTATTTACGGAGCATACAGGGTGCATTCGCGTGTTGAGGGTCGGCGGGCCTATTCACGAAATGTACCTGGTGTATCTGCACATTGAGGGCCTCGCAAGACTATTCGTGGGGTATACAGTTGGGAGGTGATTCTTTCGGTTGTTGAGCTATTCTTACATGATACTTGCGCGTTGAGGGTTGTGATACCTATTCGCGGAGTATTCTAGATCTTGTTTTACATTACCGTAGTAGGATTAGTTGCATAACGAGAGATTTAACCCTATAAAGTGGAGAACGATAAGGGTTTGCACCGGACCTATGTAGTATGGAATGCATAGAATCCGACAAGTATGCATTAGAGAGTCAGCATATAGTAATTGTGTTTTCTTGACTTGGTTTTTTATGCATAATGATTTCTGTTTTCCTACACTTTACACTT
The DNA here is from genome assembly GCA_017893485.1 of Hemerocallis citrina. NCBI lineage: Eukaryota > Viridiplantae > Streptophyta > Magnoliopsida > Asparagales > Asphodelaceae > Hemerocallis > Hemerocallis citrina. The sequence continues at coordinate 58,872,367 of CM030363.1, forward strand.
AGTCTAGATTCACTTGATGTTTTCATGTCTTACTTATTATTATCTTATATTCCTTGATGTTTTTATGTTTTATCTATTACTATTTCATACTTCATTCATTGTCGCTGTTGTTGTGTGTTGCTTATGTTTTTTATTCTTCATGTTTTATTTATGTTGCTTTCTTTGATGTCACTCACACCGTTATGGTTGACCCCTGTAGTTTTGGGGGTTAGGGTTATCTCTAACCTCATGTTTTACAAGGTAGGTGCTTATAGCTTGGGATTTGGATGCTTGTGCTATATTGATGCCATGGCTTATGTAAATTGTAAAAGAAGGTGTTGTAAAAGAAATATTGTAATTCAAAGTGTTTTGTAAACAAGTGATGTAATAAAAGTTGAAATAAAAATTATTTGTATTTTGGCTATATTTACTATTACAATTGAGGTTGATGCTGGGAATTGTGCCACGTATTTCTGAGATATTATATTGAAAATTCGGGGCACTACAGCTAGAATCGGCAGAGAGTCTAGTTTCTAGATTTTCTGAAGGATCTGGATTTCCTATCCTGTAGCAATGAGAATCTCAGATTTGGTACAGTAGTGTCTTGCTGTCTAGAACTGAAAATTTCATTGTTTGACCATTCTGAGTTGTTTTTAGCAACTGTTGCAATCACTATTTCATCTTAGACTTATTTCCTTGTTATTTCCATGTCTTTAGCCTGTTTTTATTCGTTCACACATGTTTATTAATAATACAAGAAATCAAGCCGGGGTCTTTAATAGAAAAAGATCGAGTAATGGACAATATAGAAATACATATTCAGAAGGGACTTATTTCCCCACTATTACTGTGGTACCTACTGTTTATGTAACCCATGTTTTCCATTTTCTGTATTTTTGGTTGTATTTTTCTTTTTGGGTATTTATTCATATTATACCTCCTTTTGAACCTTGTTTTGGATCTTCTTTATCAATATATATTCATCTATTTGATTTTTTTTGCCTTTACTTGGTCTTCTTGATTCAACTGTCTGTCTATTTAATTCATCTCTGGTTGATCGAGCTATTATTTTTTATCCTCACAAATTGTTTGTTCATGCCCTATTTTAATTATCAATTTTGCTTCTATCTCATTATTTTTTTGTTCATCTTTTTTTATTTGAACCCAAAAGCTCATAAACCCATTTAAGCATAAACCCAATAACCAATATCCCAAAACCCTACTGGATCTTGAATCCTGCTACCCAACTAACCCCTCCAACCCGTTACCCAATCTGCACCTAAACCCTATCTCCCTACATATATATATATATATATATCCATGTTCACCATACTATACCTTAGTCGCCTATGATCACCTAAACCCTAATAGCCGCTGTTCATCCTTGTCTCCTACTCCCGATCTCCCTTTCCCTCATCCCGACTACTCTCCTCCCTGCACCTCTGTCAGCCCTTCGTCGCATCCACAGTGTGCCCCTACGCTGCCTTTCCAGACCCTCCGGCGACACCCTGCCACCTCTCCCGTCTATCCTGTCACGCCCCACTTCCCAAAAAGAGAATACGGAATATGGATACGTGACTAAGCCAAGCGAATGATTTTCATCATCCATAAGTTGTCAGGATCTTTACAACATTTCATAAGAATAATCAGAGTCGGAAGCAAGAGAAGTCAACCAAGCATGCATATATGAATCAAAATACCAACAGGAATTTACTTGAAACAAAATATATTAATATCAAACAAACTAGATCTGAACAAGTCAATAATCCTAGGTCACATTCCCTAAATACAAATACATTATTCAAATAGCAACAGGAAATAATAATAATAACAGGAAAACATGATAGCAAAACTCCAGCGTCTAGAATCTCATATCACCTACACCATCTGGCAGCTGATCTCCAAAATCAGCAATTTAATGAATTGCAAGAAGAGGAAAAAGAAAACAAACTCCCGTCAATGCAAGTTACGGGCCGCTTGTAGTGCAGACACAAGTACATGGGAAAGAATAAACTATATAGCATGGAATAGACATGATAATGAAATAAAACTAGCATAAATCATGAACAAAATCAAGTAACGTGGTATGCAACAGGGTACAGGTAACATGTAACAGATGTCAAGTATCATGCAAGCAGGTAAACAGGTAATAGGTGAACAGGTAAACAGGTAAACAGGAAAACATGTAAACAGGTAACATGTATCGGTAATCATGTAACAGGTATCATGTATGTCAAGTCTTGTATTATTACTATCTAGGTAGCACTTTATGCGTCCATTCTTTTACCACATGGTTGCTACATACAATCAAGTTACGTTTAGGCTTAGTGGTGGGTTTCTATATGGCCATGTACTCAGGCATCATGTAATAGGTAACACGTAAACAGGCACAAATCACGTAGTCGTGAAATCGCGACAGCAGGAACAGGCATGAATCATGTAATCATGAAGTGTGGCAACAGATAGTAATAACAGACATGAATCATGTAATCATGAAACATGGCAATATATAATAATAACATGCATGAATTATGTAGTCATGAGTTCATGGAATAATATAATAATAACAGGCATGAATCATGTAATTATGAAACATGGCAACAGGTAATGGTATCACGAGCCCCCTTCTAAGTACACATACCTATATTGTCTACTACTAAGGTCATTCCCTTAACCTCGGCTTGATTATTTGTTATTATTATTAAACATGCATGTATGTGTCACAAAACAGAGCATGAATAACATGGCATGAACATGTAAAAAGATCAGGATGAAGGACATGCATGGATAGGTGAAAGACAACACATAAAAAGATAGAACAACGAAAATTCTAGTTCAGGACAGCAAGATAGTACCGCACTAAATTAGGAATTTCCGTTGCTACAAAAATGTAAATCCAGATCCGTCAGACAATCTGGAAAATAGACTCCCGGCCGAATCCACCAAATATATATAAGTCATATGGTATTTCACAACAACAGGTCTCGAAACAGGTTTGAATCCAGAAAACAAGTTCAGCCAGAAATCAGTAGTTTGTGTTCAAGAATAGGAAAATGACATGAAAAATTAATAATTAAATCCACGAAAAATCTGGAGTATTCCCTAGTATGTTTAGTAACAGAAAATAAAGTTTCAAAATTTTCCAATATAAATAGAATAGTCAAGTAAAATCAGAAAACAGCAAGATACGACGGTTTTGTAAATCTGGAATCACAAATACTGCAGTACTAAAACAAAAATATCTCACAAAATATAAATCGAAATCCAGATCCGTTGAAAGGGTGATAAAATTGATACAGTAGGCTATAATTCATATTCACAAAGTTTTTATAGACAGGAAATAGAATCAGGTCGAAATTAAGTTTCTTTACAGAACAATAAGAAAATTCTGCTAGTATAGTTGTTATTTGTAAGAATAGAATAGTTTGTAAAACTCGTCAAATAGTTCCAAAAAAACTCAGGGTTAATCCTAATCAGGTATAGTTATACTCAGCAAAATATTAGATCAAAATAATATTTTTAACATCAGAATAAAAATAGATTACTCCACAAAATTCATATAAAATGAAATCTGTAATTTCTTATACACCTCTGTAGTAAAATAGTCATAACTCACAACTCATAAAACAAAACTGAGATCTTCCAGAAGGGTTGGAAAGTTGAAAGAATTCTCTACAGTTCATGTTCACAAATAATTTTAATATACTGACTTTAATAGGGTCTAAAATACTAAATGAAAACGGGGTCGCAGAAAATACAGAATTGTCCCTCATGCACAAATCAACATAGATCATATGGAATTTGTCCAAATCATAACCAAACATGAAATATGGTGTACTAGATGTCCAAACAATATGGTATAGGGTATTTCACAAGTCTAAAACGAGTTATACTATGAATAACACATCAAGTATACGAGATCATACAACAAGTCATGAACAACATGCATGTATACCACAAGAAGTGGTTATCCCTATGTTATTTCATGTCATGGGTGTCATGTGGCAACTACGGGCGAGTCAACACAATAAAGACAACATACAACAGGGGTTTACACAAGAATTGTCTCTAGAACACAACTACACTACAGACGGTATTTAGTACTTGTATTACACAAAGAAAAGAATATAAGTTACTTACCTTAACCGATGATGAGAACGGCGATGCAAAGAGAATAACGGGAATGGATTTTCGGAACATGAACCCAACGAACAACGAGCGAAACACACGAACCAAGAACAAAACCCAACATCACCCGCACTCGCACACAACCACCAAGATAGTAAAAGGGTGAGAGGGAGTCGGGGTGTGCACAGCGACGGAGGGATGGCGGACAATGAGGAGATAGCAACAGGGGGTCGCTGGCACTGCTGCGGTGTTGCCTGCGTCGGAGGGAGAGCAGCGCAGTGGTGCTGCTCCTGCTGTGTTACTGCTGACTAGCGGCAGAGCGACAAGAGGAGGGGAGACAGGGGGGTCGGCTGATGGCATGCTATAGGCGGACGGGAGCACAGGGAGGCGCACACAGGGAGAGGTGATCGGGAGAGTGGAAGAGACCAAGGTGTGAGGTGCACGGGGTAAAGGGGCAGCACTGGTGTAGGGCGGCACCGAGGGTGAGGCAGAGAGGATCGGGAGCAGGAGGACGGGGGTATAGGGGCGGGGATGAAGACGGCTAGGGTTTAGGTCGTGAACAAGGGGGGGAGGAACAGTAGTATATATAGGGGGTGGGTTATAGGGTTTCTAGGTGTGCACAGGGGTTTCGGGTGTGGGTTTCAACCAGGGTTTAGGGGATTAGGAACAGGGTATTGGGTAATTGGTAGTTGGTGTATAGGATTTGGGTAGTTGGATCCAATAAGAAATTAGAATGGGTTAAGGGTTGAATAAGATTTAATATAGGAGATCCAAAAGAATAGTAGAGTGATCCAACAATGAGATGACACAAAATGGATACATAAAGTTGGGCACGAACAATATAAAATACTGGGGATCAAAATGAGAGCTCGATAAAACAGAGATGACCAAAAAGAGATAATAGGATCAAGAAGAACAAATAAAAAGACGACAAATCAATAAGATAAATATATTGAAAGAGAAGATCCAATATACTGTCAAAAAAGAGGTACAATGAGAAGAATACACCAAAAAGAAAAAAAAAATACGTCCAAAAAGAATAAACAAAAAATGGAAAACCGGGGTTACACATCCCCTACCTTCAACCCCCCGGTGCTCCCTTGCCTTCCTGTCGCGCCACCACAGCGCGACCCTCCCTGTGTCGTGACCTCCCTAGCGCTGCCCTGTGCTCCCCTCCGACGTCAACAACAGCGACTTGCTGCCGTCGCCGTTCTCTCATGCACACCTCCGTTGTCCTCTTTTGTGTGCGTGTGTTGGATTTCGTGTGCTCGTAGTCGTTGTTCGTGAGTTGTGTTCGTGGTCGTTGTTTGTTTGTTCGTTGAGTTCGTGTCGGAAATCCGTTCACGTTATTCTTGCTCTTGCTTCGTCGTTTTCATCATCTATAATAAGGCAAGTAACTTGTATAATTTTCTATTGCATATACAAGTACTAAATACCATCGGTAGTGTAGTTGTATTCTAGAGATAATTCTTGTGCAAAAATCCTGTTATATCTTGTCTTTGTGTTGATCCTCCGTAGTTATCTCATTGCACACACGACATGGATTTAGACATAGATCTAACCAATTCTTGATCTATGCATGCATGTTGTTTGTGAATTAGGAAGTGTTGTGTGATCATGTATGCTTAATTGTGTTAGGAGTAGTACAACTTGTAGTAGACTTGCAAAACACCCTATACCATGTTATTTGGAAATCTAGTATACCATATTTCACGTTTAGTTATGATTTGGACGTGTTTCATACGATCTAGTTGATTTTATGCATGATGAATAATTCTGTCATTGTTGTTACCCTGTTTTTGTTCAGTAGTTTAGATCCTATTAAGACCAGTATATGAAAATTATTTATGAATATGAATTATAGAGAATTCTTTATACTTTCCAGAATTTCTGACAGATCTCAGTTTTGATTTGTGAGTTGTAAGTTATTGTTGTTTTACTACAGAGGTGTAGGAAATTCCAGATTCTGTTTTCTATAAATTCTGTATGGTTATTTATTTTTATACTGATGCTAGAGATAAAATTTTGATCCAATATTTTGCTATGTACTACTAGACTTGATTGGGATTAACCCCTAATTTTTGTGGATTTAATTTCTGACTTCCATGAACTATTCTATACTTGCAAACAACTACTACACTTGCAGAATTTTCATGCTGTTCTGTAAAGAAATATAATTTCGACCTGATTCTATTTGCTAGTTATAAAAACTTTGTGAATATGAATTGTAGCCTACTGTATCTATTTTGTCACCCTTTTAACGGATCTGGATTTTGATTTATATTTTGTAATCTATTGCTGTTTTAGTACTGCCACTACAAAACATGTGCGATTTACTGGCATATATTCCCCGGCGTTTTACCATTCGCGCCAGGGTAGGGAGTGACCAGGAATGGGGCGTCAGATTGGATGGTTATACACCGACGGCCTCTATAAAATGCTGGGGAATCATGATATTCACCGGCGTTTTATTTGTAAACGCCGGTGAATGGTATTATTCACCGGCGTTTTAATAACAAACGCCGGGGAATATATAGATACATTCATCGGCGTTCGTAACTTCAAATGCCGGTGAATTAATTGAGAAAATCCCCGCGAACCCTAACATTTCGCTAGCTAATTCCCAAACCTAATTTTCGCTGCTTCGTTTTCCCTCCCCCCTCTCTCTATTTCGCGCGCTTCGCCTCCGACCCTTCGTCATCTTCGACAGCCCAATTCGATTTCCCTCATCCTTCTCTCTATTTCGCGGTGAATTTGCGATCGAAAACCACCGCTCGTCGCCCCGCTCTCTCTATCTCCTATGCCACCGCTCGTCGCCCCGCTGGTCGGCCCCCTCTCACTCTTCGGTAATTACTCTTGATTTCTCTCCTTTTCACTGTCAAAGATGCTGAATTCATGCATCTGATTGGCATCTTAGCATGATTTTTTTACTAAAATGGGTTCACTGTCAACTAAGTATGCTGTATGTATACCAAAATCCTCCAAATCTGTACAAGAATTGGGCGGAACAAACCTTGTGCAGGTTTATTTTGGAGCCACAAACATCATGATTTAGTTGAGATGAAGAATTAATAGAAAAACATATATGCTTAGATACTGGAAATTTTCATTTTCTTTTACTGTTAAAGAAACTGAATTCATGCATCTGATTGTCATCTTAGCATGATTTTTTTACCAAAATGTGTTGACTGTCAAAGATGGATGCTGTATGTATACCAAAATCCTCCAAATCTGTACAAGAATTGGGTGAGAACAAACCTTGTGCAGGTTTCTTTTGTAGCCACAAACATCAATTGTTTAGTTGGGATGAAGAATTAATAGAGAAACATATATGCTTAAATACTGGAAATTTTCATTTTCTTTTACTGTTAAAGAATCTGAGTTCATGCATCTGATTGCCTTCTTAGCATGTTTTTTTTACCAAAATGGGTTAACTGTCAACTAGAGGATGCTGGCTGTATACCAAAATCCTCCAGATCTGTACAAGAATTGGGTGAGAACAAACCTTGTGCAGGTTTCTTTTGTAGCCACAAACATCATGATTTAGTTGGGATGAAGAATTAATAGAGAAACATATATGCTTATATATAGAAAATTTTCATTTTCTTTTACTGTGAAAGAAGCTGAATTCATGCATCTGATTGCCTTCTTAGCATGATTTTTTTACCCAAAATGTGTTAACTGTCAACTAAGGATGCTGGCTGTATACCAAAATCCTCCAAATCTGTACAAGAATTGGGTGAGAACAAACCTTGTGCAGGTTTCTTTTGTAGCCACAAACATTATGATTTAGTTGGGATGAAGAATTAATAGAGAAACATATATGCTTATATACTGGAAATTTTCATTTTCTTTTACTGTGAAAGAAGTTGAATTCATGCATCTGATTGCCTTCTTATGATTTTTTTACCAAAATGGGTTAACTGTCGACTAGAGGATGCTGGCTGTATACCAAAATCCTCCAAATCTGTACAAGAATTGGGCGGAACAAACCTTGTGCAGGTTTCTTTTGGAGGCACAAACATCAATGGTTTAGTTGGGATGAAGAATTAATAGAGAAACAAATATGCTTATATACTGGAAATTTTCATTTTCTTTTACTGTTAAAGTAGCTAAATTCATGCATCTGATTGTCATATTAGCATGATTTTTTAACCAAAATGGGTTCACTGTCAACTAAGGATGCTGTATGTATACCAAAATCCTCCAAATCTGTACAAGAATTGGGTGAGAACAAACCTTGTGCAAGGTTTCTTTTGTAACCACAAACATCATGATTTAGTTGGGATGAAGAATTAATAGAGAAACATATATGCTTATATACTGGAAATTTTCATTTTCCTTTACTGTCAAAGATGCTGAATTCATGCATCTGATTGTCATCTAAGGATGCTAGCTGTATACCAAAATCCTCCAAATCTGTACAAGAATTGGGCTGAACAAACCTTGTGCAGGTTTCTTTTGGAGCTACAAACATCAATGATTTAGTTGGGATGAAGAATTAATGGAGCAACATATTAGTAGCCATATTAGTTTCTTTTGTGCAGGTTTATTATTATTATTATTATTATTATTATTATTATTATTATTATTATTTTGGGATGAGTAACTGATTATTAGTAGCCATGAACAAAATAGTTCATGAGTCATCAGATCTTCTTGTTACCGTATTTACAGCACGACGCCCTCGTTATTCGTCCGATTCCTCTTCCTCAGCAAATATCCTTTACCATCATCATCTCCTTGAACGAAAAGCCAAATACAGGGGAGACTATAGTCGAATCGATATTAGACTCGAACACAAGGTGTGCGATAAAATGCCACTAAGGTGGTTGTGATAATTTCCACAAAGGTAGTTTAGGGTTATGTGAATAGAGTAGATTGTATTAAGATTTAATTGTTTTTTTATACATTTTTGGAACCACGATTTCTTTATTTTACTGTTAATTGTTATATCGTTTATTTATTTGCAGCTAGGGTTGGATTTAAAAAAGGTGAAATTAAATATACAAAATGCTCTTTACTGTCAATACTATTTAATATGTCAAATTTTAATTTCGGATTGTGTGCTATTGTTATAATGGATAGAAGTTGGATTAGTAAACCACGATTATCCAAGGAGTACCGTGATAGTATTAAAGATTTTATTATCTTTTCCAAACGACATTCCCGTGATCCCAACCTAATCCTTTGTCCATGCCTTCGGTGTACAAATTGTAATTTGAGGACATGTGACGTAGTACATACACATTTGGTTGTCAACGGTTTTCTTCAAGGGTACACACGATGGTTTTGTCATGGAGAGGATCATACGTCAGCTCCTGTTCGTCCGGTTGTATTAAAAAATGTAGATGAGCCCTTAGTGAACGAAGACTTAAGTGTTCCCGATGAGATGCATGCTTTGTTGCAAGACGCCTTGGGAATTCATAATGTTTCTTTCCACACCAATAATCTAACAACCCAAGTTCATAATGAGTCAACAGAAACAAACCAGATTGGTGGTGGAGTGGACGAGGAAATGCCTGACCCAGCCCCTGAAAATAATAAACAGCAAGAATCATTCGCTAAGTTGCTTGAAGATGCTAGTACTCCGCCGTACCGCGATTGCACCAAATTCCCTAAATTCTCATTCATTGTCAGACTATTTCAGATTAAATGTTTAAACGAGTGGTCTGCTAAGTCCTTCAGTATGCTACTTGAACTGTTGAATGAAGCATTTCCAGAAATCTGTATTCCAAACTCAGCCTATAAAATCAAAAAATTCCTAAATTCTTTCGATCTAGGGTATGAGAAGATAGCAGCATGTCCAAATGATTGTATGCTTTTCACGGGTGGTAAGGAAAGTCTGGAGAATTGCGAAGTATGTGGTTCTTCGAAATGGACAGAAACACCAAATCAAGACGATCAAGCCAGTGGATCTACTAAGCGAAGTAGGAGAAAGAAGTCTGCCAAAATACTGCGTTACTTTCCTCTGATTCCTAGGCTACAAAGATTGTTTATGTCTACGAAAACTTCTTCTGATATGAAATGGCATGCTGAAGGTCGCACTAATGATGGGATTCTTAGACATCCTGCTGATTCTCAATTTTAGAAAAAATTTGATGAAAGATATCCCGATTTTGCGGAAGATCCTCGAAATGTGAGACTTGGACTAGCTAGTGATGGTTTCAACCCTTTTAGGCAAATGAGTAGTACATACAGCATATGGCCTGTTGTGTTAATACCATACAATTTGCCGCCTTGGAAATGCATGAAGCAGTCCTTATTTATTTTGTCCATGATAGTTCCTGGACCGAAAGGTCCTGGAAATGATATAGATGTGTACCTACAGCCGTTAATAGATGAACTTCAGAAATTGTGGGTGGGTGTTCAAACCTATGATGCTGTGGCTAAAGAAACATTTTCTCTTCGGGTTGCGTTGTCTTGGACAATCAATGATTTTTCAGCATATGCAAATTTATCTGGATATAGCACTAAAGGACGTTATGCATGTCCTTGTTGTGCTGACCAAACTAGTTCAAGGTGGTTGTACAATGGTAGAAAGTTTTGCTATATGGGTCTTAGGAGATGGTTGCCTGACACACATATATTTCGGGCAGAGACAACGACATTTGATGGTACCGACGAGTGGGAACATGCTCCTGAAGCTTCTTCTGGGTCAGATATTTTGAGGCGGGTAGATGGTCATCAGTTCAAATATGAAAAAGAACCACAAGTCAGCAAAAAGGGCAAGAAAAGGGCAAGGCCAGAGCAAGGTGAGGAGACCGATCTATGTGGCGAAGATGAGGATCAGAACATGACGAGTTTAGGTGCATGGAAGAAGAAGAGTATTTTCTTCAAGTTGTCGTATTGGGAATTCAACTTATTGCGACATAATTTAGATGTGATGCATATCGGAAAAAATATTGGTGAAAATTGTATAGGAACAGTTATGGGAGATGACTAGAAGACAAAGGACAATCTCAAGAGCCGACTTAATTTGAAGTCAATGGGCATCCGACATGAGTTGCACCCAGAGGAATTACCGAACAGGAAAGTATTCCTACCTCCTGCAATATATTCAATGTCAAAATCGGAGTTGGAATTGTTTTGCAAAGTTCTACTGGAACTTAAAGTTCCTGATGGCTATTCTTCTAACATAGCAAGATGTGTCAACTTTAAAGAGAAGAGGCTTCAGGGTCTAAAGTCACACGACTACCACGTCCTAATGCAGGATCTCCTTCCTGTGGCCCTAAGGTCTTCAATGTGTGAGCAAATCACTACTGTCCTGAAAGATCTTTGTAGCATATATAAAGGTATTTGCTCAAGAATGCTTCGTGTTGAAGATATTGACCAATTGGAGCAGCGGGCGGCATTGACACTTAGTAAAATGAAGATGATATTTCCTCCATCGTTCTTCACTATAATGATTCACTTGATAATCCACCTTGCAGGTGAAGCCAGAGTTGGCGGTCCTGTTCACTATCAGTGGATGTACCCCATTGAGAGGTAAAAGAATTCATGCATCTTACAAAACAGAATTTTCAAAAGCTCATTTTTTTTAATCCCCTACTTCGCTCTAAATTATTAATTATACATGTTCAGGTACCTATACCGGCTCAAGGGTTATGTTAAAAATAGAGCATATCCTGAAGGGTCAATAGCTCAGGGATATCTATCAGAGGAGTGTTCACATTTTTGTTTTAGGTATCTGCAGGGTGTAGAGACATCTTTGACTAGACCAAGAAGAAATCCAGACATTTCCAATCTTGATGGTGCTAAATATCTTTTTGATACCGCTGGCACTACTGTTGGTAAAGTTGATGCTTTTGAGCTAGATAACTTAACGTGGGAACATGCACATCGATATGTGCTAGACCACCATGCATCAGTGGAACCATTTCGAAAGTAAGTTGGTTTTGAATTTAAATCGAATATAGTGAAAACTGCAGAGTTCGATATTAACTTACTTTTGTTATTCCTTATTTCAATTGCTTGTATTTTAGCGAATTTGTCAGGGACATCAAACGAAGAGCTAGACCAAGAAGACTACCACCACGTGAACAAAACAAGTTGATGAATGAAAAGTTTCATAAGTGGTTTGAATCTCATGTAGGTGAATTAAGAAAATACAAGTTAATCTTCATTATATCTACATTATCCATGGTGCTGATACGATTTGCGCAAAATTAATAGGTACATTCTTTGGGTCCTGAAGGTGTGTCATCTGAAATACAAGTACTTGCCAAGGGTCCCTATAAGATGGCCAAACGATACGGAGGATACATATTCAATGGCTTTAGATTTCGTACTAAAGATCGTGAATGTAATTTGAAGTCTCAAAATAGTGGAATGGTAGTGACTTCTAAGACTAGAAGTTATGCTTCCAAGTCGGACACGAGGCCGGTAGATGGAGATCTCGACTACTATGGAGTGCTCACGGATATCATTGAGTTGAACTATTTTGGTCATTTTCGTGTTGTCTTATTTCGTAGGGATTGGGCTGAGTTTGATAGGAATTTTGCTAATAACAAGGATAAGTTAGGTTTCACAGTTGTAAACTTCTCAAAATTGATTCATATCGGTACACACATTAGCCACGAACCATTTGTGTTCCCATCCCAAGTGCAACAAGTGTTCTACATTGAAGATCAAACCCTTCCAAAATCGTATGTGGCTCTTGAGATGCAACCAAGAGATGTATTCGAACTGGGCGATACTTCAGACGATGAAGACGGTGAAGCCATGAACAGTTACATTGCTTCTGAGTTTCCTATGTTTGATGTAAACACAACCGACGGCAGAATTTGCGGGACTTGGCTCCGCAAGGATGGAGAAGAGGGCGATGTATTGGAAGATGTCGTATTGTAGTTTACTTGATTTTCATAGCTCAATATTATATGTCCTGTAATTTTCGTGTCTTAAATCTTGTTGTAATATTATATCTTGTAATTCCGAATATGTTGTATGTGAATTTAATAATTGGTTTAATTATCTTTCTATTTTCTACTGCTTGGTGTCATTTACATTAAACAATGCTTAGTGTCATTTGCATCAAACTATCATTGTAGTTGAATTTGTTACAAATCTCATTTTTTAAATTTTTTGTAATTATGTTGGTTTGTTAATCCTAGGTAATAATGGCAGTCAAACAGAGGAGGGAGAGGGTAGCACGCCTCCCACTGTCGGGCAACCGGTTGGTGATAATGCAAGCAAATTCTCATCCTTTATTGTGGTAATAGCAAGGAACCCACGGATAATTCCACCAGTAACTATTTAAATTGGTAATTTTGAAGATATTATAATTTTGAATGCATGAAAGACACGTATTAGTGTTTGTGAGTCTGCATTGTGGCTGTCGTCTATGTTTCTTAATTGAGCTGTGATTAGAAAGAAAGTGCTCGAGTGGAGATCTGGAAACCCATATAGAGACATCTCGTTTATTATAATCTATTATTATTGTTGGACCAACCCCCTCTTGCTGTGTGCGTGTGTTGAAGAGAAAGAAGGGATGAGAGAGAGTTGAGGAAAATGCCGCTATGTTAGCCTGGTGTATCCTCATTCTCTACCATTCCTCTATCTGGCTCCATTTATGGCTTCTATATTAAATTGGTTTCCTTCCACGATGACAGTTCCGTAAAACTACACTTGATATGAGCCCTGTTCTTATTGTTCTTCAAACACTAATACGTGTCGTTCATGCATTCTATGACCAACCTCACTTTGGCATATAGCATGCTTAGATGACATTCTATAACCTGCACAAGGTTTGTTCAGCCCAATTCTTGTACAGAATTGGAGGATTTTGGTATACAGCTAGCATCCTTAGTTGACAGTGAACCCATTTTGGTAAAAAATATGCCAAGATGACAATCAGATGCATGAATTCAGCTTCTTTAACAGTAAAAGAAAATGAAAATTTGTAGTATCTAAGCATATATGTTTGTAGTTCCAGGATCACAAATTTTGATTGGGCTGTGATTGGATTTTTTAGTGACTATCAACAAGTGTTCTTAATTGGGCTGTGATTAGAAAGAGAGGGCTCGAGTGGAGATCTAGAAACCCATACATCGACATCTCGTTCATAATAATTTATTATTATTGTTGTTCTTGTCGCTCTTGCTGTTGTTGCTGATGTCTCTTTATGTGCGTTTGCTGAAGAGAAAGCAGGGATGAGAGAGAGATGAGGAAAATGCCGCTATGTTAGCCTGGTGTATCCTCATTCTCTACCATTCCGCTTTCTGGCTTCTATATTTGGTTTCCTTCCACGATGACAGGTCCTTAAAACTATACTTGATATGAGCCCTATTCTTATTTTTCTTCAAAAAAAATGGGAGTTTTGGTTATCCAACAAACATGTACCTGCATAATTCCAAATGGCATTTCCTTTAGAAAGTCGGACTCCGAAGAATCGATCTATGACTAGAATCTCCATTCAAAGCCCAATCAAAATTTGTCATCCTGGATCTAAAATCTTCTTAGAGCCACAAACATCAATGGTTTAGTTGGGATGAAGAATGAATAGAGAAACATATATGCCTAGATACTGGAAATTTTCATTTTCTTTTACTGCTAAAGAATCTGAGTTCATGCATCTGATTGCCTTCTTAGCATGTTTTTTTAACCAAAATGGGTTCACTGTCAACTAAGGATGCTGTATGTATACCAAAATCCTCCAAATCTGTATAAGAATTGGGTGAGAACAAACCTTGTGCAGGTTTCTATTGGAGGCACAAACATCAATGGTTTAGTTGGGATGAAGAATTAATAGAGAAACATATATGCTTATATACTGGAAATTTTCATTTTCTTTTACTGTGAAATATGTGCTGAATTCATGCATCTGATTGCCTTCTTAGCATGTTTTTTTTTACCAAAATGGGTTAACAGTCAACTAGAGGATGCTGGCTGTATACCAAAATCCTCCAAATCTGTACAAGAATTGGGTGAGAACAAACCTTGTGCAGGTTTCTTTTGTAGCCACAAACATCAATGGTTTAGTTGGGATGAAGAATTAATAGAGAAACATATATGCTTATATACCGGAAATTTGCATTTTCTTTACTGTTAGAGAATCTGAGTTCATGCATCTGATTGCTTTCTTAGCATGTTTTTTTTACCAAAATGGGTTAACTGTCAACTAGAGGATGCTGTATGTATACCAAAATCCTCCAAATCTGTACAAGAATTGGGTGAGAACAAACCTTGTGCAGGTTTCTTTTGTAGCCACAAACATCATGATTTAGTTGGGATGAAGAATTAATAGAGAAACATATATGCTTATATACTGGAAATTTTCATTTTCTTTTACTGTGAAAGAAGCTGAATTCATGCATCTGATTGCCTTCTTAGCATGATTTTTTTACCCAAAATGTGTTAACTGTCAACTAAGGATGCTGGCTGTATACCAAAATCCTCCAAATCTGTACAAGAATTGGGTGAGAACAAACCTTGTGCAGGTTTCTTTTGTAGCCACAAACATCAATGGTTTAGTTGGGATGAAGAATTAATAGAGAAACATATATGCTTATATACTGGAAATTTTCATTTTCTTTTACTGTTAAAGAATCTGAGTTCATGCATCTGATTGCCTTCTTAGCATGTTTTTTTTACCAAAATGGGTTAACTGTCAACTAGAGGATGCTGGCTGTATACCAAAATCCTCCAAATCTGTACAAGAATTGGGTGAGAACAAACCTTGTGCAGGTTTCTTTTGTAGCCACAAACATCATGATTTAGTTGGGATGAAGAATTAATAGAGAAACATATATGCTTATATACTGGAAATTTTCATTTTCTTTTACTGTGAAAGAAGCTGAATTCATGCATCTGATTGCCTTCTTAGCATGATTTTTTTACCAAAATGTGTTAACTGTCAACTAGAGGATGCTGTATGTATACCAAAATCCTCCAAATCTGTACAAGAATTGGGCTGAACAAACCTTGTGCAGGTTTCTTTTGGAGCCACAAACATCATGATTTAGTTTGGGATGATGAATTAATGGAGAAACATATATGCTTAGATACTGGAAATTTTCATTTTCTTTTACTGTCAAAGAAACTGAGTTCATGCATCTGATTGTCATCTTAGCATGATTTTTGTACCAAAATGGTTTCACTGTCAACTAGAGGATGCTGGCTGTATACCAAAATCCTTCAAATCTGTACAAGAATTGGGCTGAACAAACCTTGTGCAGGTTTATTTTGGAGCCACAAACATCATGATTTAGTTGGGATGAAGAATTAATGGAGAAACATATATGCTTAGATACTGGAAATTTTCATTTTCTTTTACTGTTAAAGAATTTGAGTTCATGCATCTGATTGCCTTCTTAGCATGTTTTTTTTACCAAAATGGGTTCACTGTCAACTAAATATGCTGTATGTATACCAAAATCCTCCAAATCTGTACAAGAATTGGGCTGAACAAACCTTGTGCAAGTTTCTTTTGGAGCCACAAACATCATGATTTAGTTGGGATGATGAATTAATGGAGAAACATATATGCTTAGATACTGGAAATTTTCATTTTCTTTTACTGTCAAAGAAACTGAATTCATGCATCTGATTGTCATCTTAGCATGATTTTGATTGTCATTTTCATTATCTTTTACTGTTAAAGAAGCTGAATTCATGCATCTGAAGATTTAAGATCCAGGATGGCAAATTTTGATTGGGCTGTGATTGGATTGTTTAGTGGCTGTCGTCTATGTTCTTAATTGGGCTGTGATTAGAAAGAGAGGGCTCGAGTGGAGATCTGGAAACCCATATAGAGACATCTCGTTTATAATAATTTATTATTATTGTTGTTGTTGTCGCTCTTGCTGTTGTTGCTGATGTCTCTTTATGTGCGTTTGCTGAAGAGAAAGCAGGGATGAGAGAGAGATGAGGAAAATGCCTGCTATGTTAGCCTGGTGTATCCTCATTCTCTACCATTGGATGAGAGAGATGAGGAAAATGCCGCTATGTTAGCCTGGTGTATCCTCATTCTCTACCATTCTCTGTTTCCATTTCTGGCTTCTATATTTGGTTTTCTTCCACGATGACAGTTCCTTAAAACTACACTTGATATGAGCCCCTTCTTATTTTACTTATTTTTCTTATATTTGGTTTACTGTTGAACTAAATTATTGTTTTTTTTTATATAGCGGTCACCAAGATCAAGGAAATTCTGATGACCAGCACTGAAGCTACTCGAGGGATATGGATCTGTGGTCGGCGGCCTCTAGTTGTTGTTGTTATGTTGTTCTTGTTGTTGTTATGTTCTGTATTGTTGTTTTAAGTAGTTGTTGAGATATTTGGGATGTTAATTACTGTATTTATTAATTATGATGTTAATTAAGCGGTGAATTTGGACGATTAATGGACTATGTGTGAAACTTTATTATCTTAATTAATTCTTGTGTTTGGTTGTGATTTGCGCATTAATATGCCTGAAATTGGTTGATTCAGTTGTGAATTAGTTTACAGGTTTTTTAAATGAAATTGTGAATTGAAATCGAATGAAAAATTGGAGCAGGAAAAACCAACGAGCATACACCGGCGTTTCATAGAACGCCGGTGTATCTAATTGTTTAGTTGAAAATTTCGTTAGAGAGGCGTTTCCACACAGGCGGGTGTACCCGTAAGTTGCAGCACTCCTAAGATACACCGGTATTTTATAAACGCCGGTGAATATCTATCTGGCGGCATTTTATGACACGCCGGTATTTGTAAGTAGGGAAAGAAGGGCACTTAGAAACAAGCATACACCGGCGCTCTATGACCGCCGGTAAATATTACACATTCCCCGGCATTTGTACAATCACCGGTGAAAAGATATATACCGGCGGTATGTGACCGCCAGTGAATGTATATTGGGAGAAAGAACGGCACCCAGAAATCGCCATATACCGGCGTTTGTCTGGCCGCCGGTGTATTTTAAAGATATACTGGCGTCCAGTTAAAACGCCGGTGAATGTGCCTATCTTTCCGCGATGCTCGATTCGGCGGCATTTGCACCGGCGTTTTTATAAACGCCGGTGAATGTTTCACCGGCGTAAAAAAATGCCGGTGAAGGTCTAAAAAAACGCCGGCGAATAGGTTCTG